>OX438765.1:9747379-10154036 GCA_949316455.1 Acleris holmiana | reverse complement strand
ATAGAAAGTTGACGGTAAATTTTGACGTAAATAATTTCTTTTGCGTGACTTGACGCTGTCATTAGGACAGAGTTCTATGGTGGCTCAACAACCCCGTGATTTAATGTGACTGTATATTGAAATGAAATAAAACCTAATTACCTTTATTGACAATATTCTAAGCACAAAATAAAGTGAACTCAATACCTAATGTAAAGTAATAAGAACGGCTGAGTAGGGCAAAAATCCCAGTCATGGACAATTTCTTCAAGATATTATTTTTAACTGACTTCAAAGAAAACGAAGTTCTCAGTTTGACCTGTATATGTATGTAGGTATGTTTGTCCGCGATTATCTCACGTTTGGCTGAACCGTTTTTAATGCGGTTTTCAGAAAAGTATTTGTTTCACATAGGAGAAGGTTTTGGTATTTTAACCGTCTTTAAAAAAAAGGATCTTAGTTTGTACGAATGTTTATCCATGATTATTTCCGCAAAAACTTCAATGTCTGATTCTGATCACTATAAAGTATAAAATTAAATTGATGTTTTAAAAAACTAAAAACTTAAAGCTGCTGTATCAATCACATATTTAGAAGTTCCAACTTAATGTTTGTATGTATATAATGTAATGAATAATGTACGCAGGTACTTTAGAAAAAAATATTAGGACATAAGAAACAACAATAATCAATATCGGATTTTACTTCACGGCATTATTTTGTCTGTGTGAGTAAGCAATGTCATTGTCTATTTCTCCATCCACTGAAAGACAAGAAATTTGGTCCATTGGCATCCTGTAATAAAACAGAACGTTTTGATTTAACTATAATTTATTTATTAACAGAATTAGTTTTTGGATGAAATTTTGTAATCCTCATTCTATAAAAATAATTCGTATTTGGGACTTACAATTCCATTGTGTGGTAAATTTTATAATCGATGTTAACCAATTCATTTACTCTGTAAATTGAAAAAATATAAAGATAATGTGAAAATTCATACTAAATTTATTAAAATGTTTTCCTATAGGTACACCTCTTACTATTTTTACGCATACCTCACCGGTTCATTAGGTACCTAACTCTTCGCTTTGTAGCGAAGTGCCAACCACTGGAACATTAACCCTATAAATAAAAAAAATATGAATAATTTTGCAATTTTACTCATTCGTTGAAATATAGTTGTTAGGTACTGAGTATACTTACGGAGTATTCTCTTTGTATTCAGATTTCTGGAGATGTCTTGCTCTAGAAATATTGAAACCATCCCAAGAAGTAACAATATTATATAATTAATTATAGTAAAAAAAACCTCGGGTTGTTCTAAGAAGCTTGTTTTGCCTGTAAATGTGTTTTTTTAGCTAAACTATTTTTATATCTGGGTAAATATTCACCATAGAAGTGTATTTTTTATATACCTACCTACTAATTGAAAGAACTTCGCGTGTTGTTTAAAATTACTTGTGTAAATAAACCAATTTTGGCCCAAAACATCAAGACTACAACTAAACGATTACAAAGTCTTAGTAATACAAATCGATACATCTCGAAAATCAGTCTATGTTGCTACCGATTTATTTTCTCCTCCCTTAGCGTGGCATTTTGACAACTGTCAAATCAGGTTTCTTAGAACTACTCCACTATCAGTAGGTTTACGATTTTAACTAACTTCATTTCTTCACGCAAGCGTTTAGCATTGTGCTTTTGCCAACCCCTTCTCTTCCTTTCTTGGTTGTGTTTGTTCCCCATTTAAAATAAAGTGAATAATCACAAAAATCACGATAAACGCAACCAATCAACAAGCGACACAGCCTCCACCTCCGACGGCCGAAGCCTGACTAATGCGGACATGGGGGAAACGTGACGGCTCTGGCTAAAATGGACGAAACGCGTGCGAATTTAGGTATTTCCTTCATATTAGTAAAATAAAAACACATTTTCAAATCTAAAGTGTAGAATATATAGAAGACGTGTAGTTTTGTTGTAAATCCAAAACTGATGATCTTCCGTGAAGTAATTACGCCGTACTAAGTGTTTATTTTGTTATGTAGAGGTATCAACTAGATAATCTCATCGCTCTTTCTACTAATACTTGTTATTACATAATGGATTATTAGCTGCTGCCCACGACTCCGTCCACGTAGATGTCGATTATAGCTATCCTTCGGGTACTGGCCAATTTTCCAGGATAAAAAAAACTGTCTTTCCTCGGGACTCAAACTACCTCCACACTAAATCATCATCGAAATCGGTTCATCGGTTTAGTCTTTACAGCGTAACAAACAGACAGATACTAGTGCTCGTATGGATAGTATGGAATACCTAAGCATAAATATATGCCGCAATTAAATTTATTATATCAAGTATTTTAATAAATTAACTACCTATAGGCCCGCCTTAACGGGCCGTTTGTTTAAAATGTTAATAATTTCTTCTCGGTACATTCTGCTCGTTTATGGAATGGGCTGCCAACTGATGTCAGGCAATCTCAATCTGTTGCTTCACTTAAATCTAGGCTGAGTAAGTTCTGGCTTGACTCTTATTTATGACTTATGTCTGCATGATTTTTCTACTACTGTTACTTATATTTCTTTATTTAATTAGTAATATATTTTATTAGAATTATACTAGTATATGTTTGTTTATTCACCCTTTTTATTATAAGTATATTTTTATACGTATTTTATTGCTATTTTCATCTTTATCTCCTATCTTTACTTGTTGTACTTTTAGCCATCCGCTGTTTTAATTCTCTCTCCATCGCTCAAAGGTTAACTGGAAGAGATCCCTTAAAGGGATAAGTTCGCCTTTGTTTTTGTTTCATTTTTTAGTTTGATATCTTCTGTTTGTGAAATAAAGAGTTTACATACATACATACATATTTTATACAATTTAAAGATTTTTAAAATAGCTACCCAGATACATAAATGGTTTTGATTTCACTAGGTGTGAGGTAAATTATCCTTAAGCCATATAAGTACATTTCTGCGTTTGTAAGGTTTCCGAGATGAGTCAATAACAGGCGACTAGGTTGCTTACTGCGAAGAAGGATAACTAAACCGGCTAAGGCAAGGTAATCGCATTAACATTACATAATATCATTCGTCTAGGTCATTGTTTCAAGATAATATCAAAATATAATATCTCGGTAATATCTTGTCAAATAAATGTTATGAGTTTGAGTTTGAGTTTGAGTTTATAATCCCGAATAAAACAAGAATGTGATCGCTTTATGCATACATGTGTAACTATACTAATTATGCTCCATTCCAGTCGGCCATAAAAACGGGTTATTCTTCACTTACCCATACTCTTATCCCTAAGTTTACCCTGCCCTTTACTCTTTACCTTATCACTTACTTATCATGTTACAGACTAACGTCGCAGTATACTACTCCAACTATGACTTTGCAGAATCATCAAGACACGTGTGGAGGCCGTAATTCCCTAAAACTGAACTCCACCGATTGAACCTTACTTTACCATTACCCGTAACGTAACCCTTTGTGAGTGTGGTAGCGTACGTACTTGTGTATGAGGTCGGTGAGTATGTCGAGCACTACAACGCACAGCTCAGGGTGGGCCAGGCGGCCGCTGTCCGCGTACTGCCGGCAAGCGGCCGCGGCCGGGGGCTCCAAGCCTGCCCCAATGTCAATAATTAATAATTAGGCAAGTATCTGTAAGTGAGTTCAAAAAGGTAATCGCAGCAACTATCCCGTTGAAAAAAGGCGAACATAAATATGGCATGTACTTTTTTGGCATTAGCTGTCACAGCACCAAAAGTAATAACAATTATTATTCATACTCATACTTATTTATTCATAAAATTTTCAATATATTATTCCCATTTTGAGAGATGTCAATGTGGTTTACGCAGTCTAGCGTACTTACCAGGACTGCTGCTCACAGACGATTCCGATAATTTGCGAGTCTTGTAAGAAGTCAGGAGATCGAACTTGTTGATTTCAACGTCTGCCTGCCAAACCAAAATAGCCCGTGAGTAGACCTAGCCGAATATATTGCAGATTTAATTTACGATAGTTGTTAAGACCTAACCTCGTACCCCTCATCAGCGCGATAGTAAGGTTCGCTGTGCTCCGAAGCGTAGGGGACAGCCACACTGTCTTCACTAGAAGAGCCTTCCACAGAACTGTTCCCAGACGAACACAGCAGAGGAGGCACCTGGCAGACATAAGTACGGCGGGTATGATGACAGAATAAATTACAAAAAAAAATTAAAATGGCTTGATTTTGCAAAATGTAGTTACAGGCTTATAAACATATCTTTTTAGGGTTGTTGGTATTTCTGTAGCTCTGCCTACCCCGTTCTGGGAATGAAGGCGTGATGTTATATATATATGTATGTCGGAAATGGCAATGTTACTGAAATAAATCAAACAGGTTCCTGATCATCAAGTGTCACAACAAATGTTTAAGAGTAAATCTATTAACGGAATCCTTGCCAACACCAGAAACATCAGTGTGATTCTATGCTTTAAGACGAGAATTTCACGCGTGTTTCTCTAGCAATGTTTTCATTGTTGCCATACAGGCTTTGTATCACTTTTCAAGCCATGAATGAAATCAGAGGATTAATAGAGATGTAATACAACTAGAAGCTACACCATTAAAAGCAGCTTAGTTTTTTGTTTTGGAGGTGTTGGAAATATGCATTAGTTACTTTGGCGTGCGGCGGTGGTGGCGGCATGGCATGCGCAGGGCTGGGCTCGGCGGTGGCCACGCGCACCAGCGCCTCGCACAGCGCGCGCAGCGCCGCGCCCCCCACGCCGCCCGCGCCCGCGTCGCCGCCCAGGGCTGCGCGCACTACGGCGCAACTCACTTCTTTAGACCGCCCCGATGTCACATCTAAAAAAAGGCATTATGATGAAGCACAACATTGGGGTAGTTCTACCAGCGTTTCAACCGCTTTGACTTCGGTGTCGCATTTTTAACCATTTTCCTGTACGAGTAGGATAACCATTTTCGGTTATTTTCTAGGAGTCCAAGCATTCTTCAAAATAACCGAAAATGGTTATCCTACTCGTACAGGTTAATGGTTAAAAATGCGACACCGAAGTCAAAGCGGTTGAAACGCTGGAAGAACTACCCATTGACACTAATTTCAGCCTGCAAGTTAATTTTACTTATTCGAGGGCTCATTCGCTGACGTAAAAAAAGTAAATTAAATGGACGCCAATAAACACTCCAACACAGTTTTCAGTCAGGGTCAGAATATGCTTACGAGTACACATTCGAATGAGCACTCATTAAACCTTAAAACCTGCCCTCATGCTTAACAGCTTTCAAGATGCGTGACTTTATGCAGGTACCAATTCCGAGTAGCAATTTAACAATTTGTTACTAACATATATGGAATTAATTCTGAAATAAAAACCATTACTATTATTATTAAACTTTTGGCCTGATTGTGCAAAATGCGGAAAAAAATCTTTTTAGAGTTGCTGGTATTTCTGTAGCTCTGCCTACCCCACTCTGGGAATGAAGGCGTGATGTTATGTATGTATGAATTTATAATAAATCACAGGACAATGTCACGCAAATTGACCTAGTCCCAAACTAAGCTCTAGGCTTGTACTATGGGTACTAGACAACGATAAACTTACTTATATAGAGAAATATATACTTAAATACATAGAAAACATCTAAGACAAAGGAACAAACTCGTGCTCATCACACAAATATTTGCCCTTACCGGGATTTGAACCCAGGACCCCTAGCTTCGAAGGCAGGGTCACTAACAACTAGGCTAGCGTGTCGTCGATTTATTTGGATTATTTGACTATTTGGGTTACGGTTAGGTCTGTCTTACGCTGGGCAAAAAAGTTTGTCTCGGTTTTTTTTTCAAGTAGGTAATCTTGAACATGCTCAAGTCGTCCCACCATCTCCGTTTGGCCTATTAAGTCGTCTTTGACTACTTGTTGACAGGATTTGAACTATGAAGTAAAATATATCTTAAACCTTCGATGACGTTAATTTACTATATAGTAGATTATTTTTAAAGAACCTTTTTAAACCACGAAGGCGCGCCCCGATATTCAAATTAACATTGCACGGCGGCGTAACATTAAAGAGTAGGGATGCAAAACTAAAAAATAAAAGCATTGTATGCTCATGGTTTGTGCAGGCAGACATTCACATGTAAGTCGCTGACTGGGCAGAACTAATGCACGCTTTTAAAACAGATAAGAGCAAGAATAAACATTCCACAAGCTACCGCAAATCTGGTATTTATTTACAATAAATATGACATGAATCTAACAGATCCTAAGCATACCTGTATGTAACTCAATCGAGTGTGAAATAACTTCTCAATCATTAGAACGCGTAGATTTACCTTCGGATACTATTAATTTAAAAAGAACTTTAGTGCGCCGAAACAAGGTGTAATTTTATATTAATTCGATAATGTAACTCTAAACAACAGCAGGCTCATACCATGGTGTCGTATTACAGAGCTATATTATCCGTTTTTTGCATGAATATTGAGCTGTTTTGTGGTTTTGCTCGCTATTATACAAAATATATATTTTTTACGAAACATATCGCTCGCTTATTGGTCTTGATAATATATCTTATATACATTGAAATATCACGGGACAGTATCACACAAAATGACTTAGTCCCAAACTAAGCTTTAGGCTTGTACTATGGGTACTATTAAGACAACGTTAAACTTACTTATATACAGAAATATATACTTAAATACATAAAAATCGAAGTTTCAGTAAGTTGCATAAATATCGAAAATCGTAAGACAATCAATATATCATGTTAGGTTATTGATATAGAACGAAAGCTCTTTATATATACAGACAGGTTAATACTGACACCTTAAAAACATGACGCCCTGTGTATTATCAATCATTATTCTTAAAAAAACTAACATACCAACAGCAAATAAGTATGTTCTGCGTTCATCTCAGTTATTATAAGTTGTTTGGTTGGTATCAACTTTTGTATGTTAAAAAATAGAGCAAACATGCCATCATAAGCAGTAACCGCTAAAACTTTCGAGAAAGAAAGGTTAGTCTATCACAGAGGTCTTTTCTATAAGTATTTAATTTGTTAATTATTAATTGCTCTGATAATAAGAGACAAATGTACCTGATACAGAAAACTGCACGATGAGCAGGGCTTCGACGAGCTTCACGAGCAAGCGCATCTCTTCCGCGCCGCACTCGCACTGGCACAGGAAATACAACAGAATTTTCAGCAGAGCGAAACTGTCCAGGAACACGTCTTCGCTCACCACGTAACGACGAAATACCGGACTGTACAGACACAGCGCGGCACACGACCTCCAAAACGTCCAGATATTCTTCAAAACCTCTATGTGATCATCCATAGATTCCTCGATAACGTTTTCATTTGAAACGTAATTTGTTTTTATAGCTTTCGGCATAGAAAGCTTTATTGCGTATTGCCCGGAACTTCGTCTAACATTTTCTTTACACAAGAGCTTCTCTTTTTCACGACTTACGTTGCACAACTGATCGAACTTTTCTTCGGGTAACTTTAATCGGTATATTTTGAAGCACTTATCATTCATTTCTGTAAGTGATTTGAAAAGCATTTTAATGGACGCTAGAGAGCTCATTTCCCTATTGTAAGTCGCGTCGGAATTATCTTTTAATAATTTAAATATTTCTACGATTATCGCTATTTCGAGTATGGAGCAGCACTGTTTGGAGAACTCCGGCAAAGATACTAGTTCTAGCACGTAACTGAGGCCTCCCTTTTGGATGAACTGATCGGCGAACGATACGGTGTTCAAAAGACTCGAAAAAATGTTCAGACAGGACACCGTGAGAAAATACGCCGACTCTTCCATCTTTATTATGTACCTATGTTTGGACACAATAAACGTCGGGTATATAACACTGAAGAGTAATTCATATTTCATTTCTAGCCGACACTTTGGCGTCACTCGCAGTAAATGTGAAACCGTCGCATGTAGCACATTATTATCGTTGTCTAGTTGCAGCAGGGAGTTGTAATGAATAAGAAAGGACCAAATGCTCTTGCGTTCGACAGGGCTGACCGAATGAAGACAGTGCTTTTTAGAGAACCTTTTGTCGTCACACGGCTCACAGATGGAACACGGTAATTGGTCTGTCACTTTAGGAATTAGAACACTAGCACCTAAGTCACCGTAGACGGTGTGTTCGAGCACTTGAAGGCATTTTGAGGCGACGGTGCCGTGTGTCAACATAAGGCGCACGATGTTCTCCATGAGTAAACCAGGAGAGAAGCAGCAACAGACCCCGCAGGCTAGCATGACACGAAGGATCTTTTGCCGTAGCGGTGCTTGCGCTGTCACTTCTTCGTCAGTGAGCAGACACGCTAGTGTGCCGTACAGCACCGCCACGCAACAAGTTGTCGAAAGCGGAAGATCAGTGCTGGCTTCACCTAAAATATCATGATGGTGGTGCATGCCCGCGGCTACTCTCACGCGGCAGACTTTGTGCCGGCTGCGCGAACAAGCAGCCGAGTGAACAACTTCACTCCTCACTCTCTTCATGCCATTTATTAACTTTCCGACTGATTCCAGCAACCTCTTGACGAGAGTAATGGCTTCGTCGACATTCACGTTCGGTATCCTCATCATAAACTCGATGCACTCTTTCAGAAGACCACCCTTGAGACACTCCCCGTACAATTTGAATTGGTCTGTGAACTCCCGCAGATTGTCAACAGTGCGGCACTGCATTAGAAGACAGTGAAAGAAAGCTGTGATTGAATAAGCTATACCGAAAACAAATCTGAGCATGTCATCCGATTCCGTCCAAGTCACAGTTTCCTCTTTCTGAAGGTCTTCTGATTTCTTGTGGTATTTCGAACTAGTTTTGCAGATGACGTCCTCTAATATTCTCAGCAGCATCGGTAGGATGCCGTTGTTGATAAGTTTGACGCACAGATCGGAACGGATGAGAACTTTATCTAAAGAAACAACCAGCAAATCTGTTAAAGCTACTTTAATATACGAGACTTCGAAAGCATTTTGCTTTGAACAGGCCGGGAGCGAACCGAATTGTAACGAGCATAGATTTTTCAAAGAAAAGTTGATACATTGCATTGATATTTGAGAACCTTCCGAACCAGAAAGACTACTCTCGGCTTTGCACAGTTCCTGTAGCAGGTCTGTTATCATGAGGGTAAACTCAAACGCCGTTATCTCGGAGTTTATCAGTTCCCTGTGTCTATCGTTCATATAATCATCAGTTTTCGGTTTAACTTTCTTTGGCGTGTAAAAAGGATCACTGTAAAGTTCATTGGAGTATTCATTTGGGGAGCGTAGAGGAGAATTGAAGTATTTGAAGTCGTCAGGAGAGCTAATTTTGATAGCGAGCGACCGATTCAGGACTTGCAGGTCGTCAGTGGAGTCAGCGGACTCTGAAGATTGTTCAGCTTGCTTTATCGGTTTTCTCTTACTTTTGCTTTCTGATTCTTTGCTTTGGCTCGCGTTTCTTGACCTATTATAGTAAGAAAAGTAATAGTATAGGTATATTACTGCAGAGACCAGTCAGTGAGACTTCTTGGGCGAGTGTGACAACGCATTCACTGCCAGGGGGCGTGGCCTAGGAACAAACTTGTATGACAGTGAACGCTATACACGTCGGTGGCAGTGAATGCGTTAAAAGCCCGAGCCATAAGTTTTTATATACACCAGTCTAGGATGGTTCATAATGGTCGACGCACGTTTAGTGTTTTTCTCAATAATAAAACAAGTAGATTGTACAAAATAAAGTGTCGTTAATAGTAAATTGAATAATCTCATATACTTTTCGGAACCTTCAATTCCACAAAAAACCCGGAACGCTTAACTTATTTCCCCTCCCCCCTTTTATACAGCATACATCCTGGAAATACTGACGTTGTTCATGACAATTTATTTTATCAAAAGGACCACGTTATACTATGAAACTGGAAACCTCTGTAGAGCTGAATGCTCAAATATTTGATGTACTTTTTATAAATAAATTTGAGTATTTTAACTAAAAAAAATTCTAAAAATATATTTTTAGTAGCCGTTTATTTTTGCAAAAATCCTGATGAAGTAAAAATAGTATTTATCTTTTATGCGACCTGGTGCTTAACTCTTTAGCCTTTTAAAATGCTGTAACAGGTCTATGCAAATAATTCAAAATTCAATTATTATGGTATGTTATAGAATTTCAATACCTACTTACTGGACACTTATTGATGCCAAATTCAAATCAATCGACTAAAGTGGACACTTTCGACACTGTCCAGGAACATCAACCCAACTGGGTCCTATTTACTGGTGTTATGGCAAGATAACATAACATTTTAGAGAAAAATTGTTTTTATTCTTTAATCGCGTTTGAAATCCACAATACTAATAAATCGAAAAACTTACCGGCCAACGGAGCCTTTTTCAGATACGGGTGCCGAGCTTATTTTTGACCCCGGACTACCAGTCTTTTGTTTGGACCATATTCTGAAATAGATATAGGTATATGTTTTTTTCAAACGTTGTTTTAGTTATCTCTGTTTTGTGGAATATCAAAAAAAAAAACACATCTTGTCAAAAAAGTATTATTTCTATCTCGGTGACTCACTGCTGAGGATCGCGACCACCATTTTCCTGCATTCTGACGTTTCGATTTGATTATTTTATTATATGGCAGTTTAACCTCGTAAGTTCTTGTACTGTCAACAGCAAAAGAAACTGATGAAACAGGGTCTCAAAATAGTATATACAATAATTTAAGTCAGATGTCACTGATTTATTGTAGTTTAGCATAAGTAAATTAACTCCTAATGTGTTATAAGTCATAAGTAAGTGTTCACATTCATTTCGAAACTTTAAATCGAAGTGACATGCCATTCAAACAGTTACTGTCATTACTGAGTGTTTCAAATTAAACTGATTATCTAAAAGAGCAATAGTCAGTAAGACTACCAAATTATCATATGCAACTGAATACGGGTTTTTGGGACTTCATGTCCTCTCAAGACCACTTCCGAATACAAGTCAGACGTTCGCCTAATGTCGATTATATATGTTAGACAAACACGCGAAACGACTATAACACCTCTCATCTCCGTCAAGGATTGAATTAAGTTCCTATAACTTCACCTTGATTTTTTGGCAACATTTTAAATAAATCCTTTTTTGCGTTGTGAGTACTTATTTAGTAAATCGTTATAGTTATCATTTCGTCATTTTGAAATTCCGACCTTCTCCTTTCTGTCAATTTACTTCAAATGTTTCATCATTATTTATTGAAATTTCCAGTAAAGAGATAGTTATGACATCGTGTATTATTATTTTGCTTTGACTAATTGATTTTACTCGTTAGTCCTGTGTTTTGACTAATTATATGTTTATTTGAAAATATCACTATATCTATAATCTGTTAAATCTGGGGCGTCATGCTGGGATATGTTTTGAAATGTTGATTTTGATCACCTACTTTTGACGTTTACTGTACAAGTACGAATAATGACAGTAGTTCAGAACTGACTTCTCACTCTAGTACAAAATATTTTTAATAACATCGTTGTTGATGAGATATTGTAGACGGAAAACATAGAGATTTTTTTTTACAAATAACAGCATATCTCTTCAAAAAAAAATTAAAACTTTCCGTCTCAGGTTGAAAGCATTTTCTAAGACCATCTTTGACAATATTTCAAAGTAGTGTGTTGTAATAGTAATTTAAGTAACCGGTACATAGTGAAGCTTCTTAATATATGCGTGCCGAGGTTAGGTTAGTACGCGCTTTAAAAAGAGTAAAATGACTAAATTAATAAAATTGAATTATAATTAATATACTTTGGTACCTGTTGGAGAAAAGCTGATGTATGGGCGCTCGAGGTTTACGGGGTGCGGGGGGCCGCGCTGTGGGGCCGGCAGGGCGCGGCGCGGCAGCGCTCAGCTCGCCGAAAAGCCAGATGAGAACCGAGCTCAGCTGTCGGCAGCATGACAGGCCCTTTGCATCAGAAGTTTCCTTATTTAGAATTAATGAATAAATATTTCAGCCGAAACTGAAACTTCAATATCTCTTCTCTTCTTTAAATAGTAACAATTAAAGTAGCTTCGTTTACCGCAACGGATTTTGATACTGTTTTCACTGTCATTTAGAGAATTTATTCCGGATGGTTTATATGTACATGGGTAAGGACCAAAAAGTTGGTACTTTTCCGTTGTGACACGAAAATTATCCATACATTTGTAGGGATACTTTTCGTGTCACAACGGAACTTTTTTAACTTTTTATGGTTAACTACACTTAACTATGGTCCAACTATTTGGTCCTTACCCACATTTAATTGTTGAGAAAACTCATTGTTTTCTTACCAAGTCGTCAAAAAATGGATTTTCGGGCGCTTACATAGCCCGAAACCTTAAACCTTAAGAGATATGTCAAAAACTGTGCTGATGAACTTCAAAAAACCTGAAAAAGAGAAAAGTCCGCGATGGCATATGTCTATCTTCTAAGGTTAACTCACAGTAACCATTTTTATCTTCAAAATTTATTAAAAAATATTAAAGCTATTTTCTCCGATTCAGTATACTATCCAGATTAGTACCTTGGGCATTTAATGTAGATAAAAAGTATCCTGTAAACTATGTTGTTTAAATAAAAACTTTAGAAGATATGGGAGATTCAAAATTACGCGCAACCTAAATCTGTATATCGAAATAGTTGACCGGGCCGCTGCCAGGCCGCCCCGCCTGCCTATATGTATAAAGCGAGTCGCGGGCGAAGCACCAAGTCAAACAAGAGTTAAGTTGAAGCATTAGACAGAACAATGCGCGATTTTCGCAACCCAAACTCATCTATGGGGGGAGAGGTACAATATTATTCTCAGGTGACTTTTATCAAATCCTACCGGTGGTGACGAGAGGAACAATGCTGATGAAACTAACGCTACATTAAAAATATCTTACCAGTGACCGTATGTCAATAAATTAGAACTCAAAACAAATAGGTATATGAGTTTCGTCGTCTGCACATGAAAATCGGCTTTATGCAGAGATGTTGCTCAAAATAGGAAATGGACAGATGCCCTAAGATAATAGGAGCGTTAACCTTGAAAATGCAAACATTTGCGGATTTAGTAAATGACCTTCAAAATTAGTCGACAGTATTTATCACAGAAGTTAATAATATTAATTCTATGACCTTACCTTGGTTCAAGGAGAGAGCTATTTTACCACCAACTAATAATCTCGTTCTTATTTAGGTAGGTAGTTGCAAGGAAAGAATATTTATTTATCCTAATATAAACATAGATATCAGTATGTACCGATGTTCTTAGTTTTAGTTGTATCTTTTATACTGCTGTTTACTTCCATAATTATTTTACATGTGGTGTTTGCCTGTAGTGAGTGGATTGTGACATACTTCACTTTACATTTCATGATTGTAAAATTTTGAATGTACTGATGTCAACAGTTGTTGGGGAAGCTTAAATAAATAAAATAAATAAATAATCAAGTCGTTATAGTAAGTTACTTAATTCTACCGAAGATCAATGCACTGATACAAACACTAGTCTGTAGACACTGTGCTCGGCTATCAGTTTCCCAACGGAATTTCTCTATTCCTTGCAACCTTCTGGATTGCCCCCACATAAATTGGTTATTAAAGTAGGATATCCTATTCCTCCTATTATTTTACTACGGAACCTTAATCCACACAAACTTTGCAATGGTCTACGTTTGCAATCAACATCTTTAAAAACGTTCATAATACAGTGCACGCAAAATGCTGAGCAGATGTGCGGCTGGAGTCGTCGTTTGAATTACCCGGATACCATTATTACCAACGGATCTAACTTCCCGGTTTAAACGACAGCAAATTTCCGTAAAATTATCATTTTCAATGAATTAACAAGTCACAAGGTTCAACATTCAAAGTTGCGGGCTTGGACCTGAGCGCTGAGTGTTTTTCCCATGGGCACCTGTACGAGTATGTAGCCCTTTCGCGCGTCACTTCCAGGCAAAACCACTAAACCTCGCGATCGTAGTTTCTGTTTCGGACGAAGCTTCGGGGGGACTCTGAAACCAAAACTAACCCAAACGTTTTTTCGCCGAGACTAGGCCGATATATAAAGTTCAGTTGGACGTTAACTTTTAACGAATAGTCAATTAACCATTTGGCATTTTGGGAAGTCCCTCTTTTGTCCTGATATTATATATGAAGTTGAGAAGGTACCTAATTGATAAAACTCAGTATCACCATGAACACCGCGTATGATTTAACATATTTCACATACCTCGACGCCGAGGGCCTTGAGCAGCGATAGGCAGCGCCATGCGACGCCGCCGAGCAGATACCGACGCAACGCGTCCGCAGGACCCGCGGCGTGCGCTCTAGCGAACAGCCCCGACGGCCGAGCATCTTCCCTCGGCTCGGCTATTGGCGATTAACATGAAACGCACACAAACATATTATGAATCTTGGTCAAAAAGAGTTTGAAATAAATAGAGAAACATCATTTAGAGTGACATTGGCCAAAATATACTGCCTAATTCGGTGGTTGCCTTTTGAGAACATGTACCTAGTTTGTCCTGTATAACAAATCCGTAAAAAAAAACTCTCCATTTCGGGGTGCAATTTTAGGGTTTTTTTTTATAGCTTAACGCTTAACCAGTGAAAATATTCATATGGCGAATTTTAAAGAAAAGTGACATATCTATATATTCG
This sequence comes from Acleris holmiana, assembly GCA_949316455.1. Taxonomy (NCBI): domain Eukaryota; kingdom Metazoa; phylum Arthropoda; class Insecta; order Lepidoptera; family Tortricidae; genus Acleris; species Acleris holmiana. The sequence goes on along the minus strand of OX438765.1, from coordinate 10,139,352 downwards.
TAAAGACGATTTCATTATCTAAAACTCCTTTCCCAACGATTTATTCTCAGATAAATAGGTACAATCTTATCAAGGAAAGTTCGGTGAAAAACGTGAGGTATTCAAAAATATTTACTTTCCTGGAGCGTGTAGCTCAAAAACGGTTATGAATTTGAAAAAGTGTAGCGAATTAAAGTTGTAGGCAACTTATAAGGTTTTATTTATTTTTAATTTCTTTTCTTTACCCTCTTTTTAGCCATTTTGTTGATCGGACTATTAAGAGAGGATAAGAAATATGGCTTAGTGGCAGTCACGAATAAAATAAAGAAAACATTTTTAGGTAACTTACCTTGATTTCAGCTATTGTGTATATTATTAGATTTGTTGTTATTGCTCAGTATATCTTAAGGAAAACATAGAATGATTGCAACTTAAGTAAGTATGGATCTATTCTACCTGTTCTATTCTATTCTTGGTATGATACCTTCCTACTTGACTCATTTAGGTGCATAGTATAAAATTAAAGAATGAGCGTCGTCTCGTCAACAAACTGCGTCAGCAGTTAGGTCTAATTAGTTATGTAGGTAGGCACATGGCCTACAAAAAAAAACAGAAAAAATCTCGTAAAAAAATGTTTTCAGTGTGGCGGTATTGAACATTATTAAGTATTTAATTAAATATCGCTTGGACGTTTTTTAAGTGTAGATTGTGTAGGTTTAAAAGGTGTACCTTCCTGGTCTGGACTTGACTTTATTACCATAAATACTACCGGTAAAGATGTAAAGGTTACCTGCTTCGGCAGTTAGGTCGGAGTCGGTGGCAGGCGGGGCAGGCGTCGCATGCGCACTCAAGGACGACGTGACCCGATGGATCCCGCACAACAACTCGCAGCCCACCAGCGTCACGACGCCGCTCACCGGGCTGACAGGGTACGAAATTAAGATGCATTTAGTGATTAATCAAACGGTCAATCATCGGATTTCGTGAGATAAGTTCGCTATTCCCCGGGACTGCTAGCTTCGAAGGCAGGGTCACTAACAACTAACCGCGTCGTTGTGTCGTAACTCCTAAACTAATTAACATAATGGAAAGTTAAAACCATATTCTGAAACGGTATACCGTTTAAAAAAAAACTCAGAAAATATTAAATAAGAAAGACCCTTTTATAAAATTCATCATACTCTGGGACACCCTGTATACATTCCAAGAACTTTACCCTCTTTGATGGGCAGTCCGGTAGGTATAAAGCTTAACCTTGCAATAAGTAGGGACGCATAACTTTGCAACTTCCATCAATGTGACTCGCGAGTTAGTATTGAATCTGATAACTGATAATCTATTTCCAGCAAAAATACAAATCCAACATACTTAAGGTCATGTAAAGTGATGTTGTAGCTTTTCACTTGTTTTCTAATTAATTACTTAAGAGGATTGTTTGAAATTGAAATTTCCGACTTAAAAAAGCCTCTGCTTTACAAGGTGGAGTATTGATTAAATTCAAGATGGCATCTCGCGCCTAATAATAGTAATAATCGAAAACTTTTATTTTTATTAGGACCCCATTCCTATTAAACTTGGGCCGATTTTTTAGATTTTTAGTTAGGTAGGCAATGTTGTAGATATTATGAAAAACTAGGTCTGTAGGTACGTTTTAAAATAGACAAATTAAACAAAAATAATCGGAATCGTACAAACGTACAAATTATCATAATAACACAACATATTAAAAAATCTTGAAAGTCGGACCAGATCTACGGGGTGAGAAACGATATCTATCGTCCGGAGCTATATTTTTTGACAAAAATTAGGTACGCGATTAAGGCGTCGATTTACAATCCTCTTAATGTAAAAGCAATAAGTATAAATACTTTTTTTAATGTAAATTACCAAAAATTTATGAGCTCCTTTGGATTAGCGCCAGTGTCGACCCGGATAAGAAACTCCGCAAGGAACAGATCCAGCCATGTTGATTTCTGAATAAAAAAGTTGTCGATTAATACCTACTTAGTACACTTTTTACGCATTTGTTTTTCTAATACTGTTTAACGTTAGTAAATAAGTATTTATCTATAGGTAAATATTATGATACTCATTGGTCTGGGTTTTTGCTAAGTAAATGTAAACAATTAAGACCACGTGGAACCTATTCGTCAGCCAATAGAGGCATAATATGGATATTAGGTATGTCAAAGTTGGAGAAAATAGTTGTGATTGTCTAATTAACAGAGGCGCGTGGATTGGTTTGCTTACAATTATTAAAGTTCCTAAAGAAATGGAATATAGGTAGATTTTTTATTGTTATATTTGAAGTTGTTTAAGAACCCAAGGCACTACACCACCGTTCTGAGCATAGACCGTTCGCCTTCACGAATCATAATAACCAATTAATCAGCCCCGTAATCATCAAATTACCTCGTAAGTTCCGGTCTCGGCCTTGAAGAAATGGTCCCAGTATATCTTGAGGGCATCCTCCGCCATCGTCTCAGACCTACGACAATAACTGCGTAGGTAATAGGTATTTCAACTGATAACTCCAGCGCTGCAACAACGCTTAGTTAGGTACACTTAGGTAGGTATATATGTACCTAATACCTAAGCTACAGCAAGTTAAAGTTAAGGATCTTAATAAATTTTATTGACATTCGGACTCTATTTACAATTCATAGACCAATAACGGATTTTCATTATTTTAACATACTTAGCTTTACAATTATTATAGGTACCAAATACCTACCTATTACGGAAACCATAAATATAAATAACCAAAAGTAGGAATTTAGTTGTTTAAAGAAGCTAAAATATTAGTTATGAAATTAGGTAGGCATTTAAGGTAGAGCACCTATTAAAAAAACATTAGCATTTCCGATAATCTAGGCGAGGTTAGTACGATATACGTTAACCCAAGTAGGTCATAAAAATGTATTATTGCTTCTCGAATATTTAAAAATCATAGGTAATCAAAACTTGAGGTAGCAGTCTGACTTCTTTGCTTCTCGTTGTCTTCTCGGATATAGGTAGTTCAACACCTAGGTACCTAGGTATTTAGAAATAGAAGTGATCAAATAGGTAGTTTCTTCGATATAGCAAACCTATTAGCAAGACAAACGAACAGATCAACTGACTACTTTCGTAATTTCTAAGTACCTAGGTACCTACTTAAATTATATTCTGGGACTCGTGCCTGCTGACCGCATAAGGTACAACATACAAGTTGCATACTTAATGTAAGTAATCCCAGTTTAACTAAGATACGCAATACGATAATTTAATTGTTTCTAGTAAGAAATCTCCGACAAGGTATCTATATTTATTTATTTCCTGAATTTAACGCTAATATGGTGGTTTTCATTTTATATAGTGACGCTACGTCTGTCTGTTCGCGTGACAGATGTTTTTTTGTGATAGGTAGGTACCTAATTAGTATATGTACGCATATTGTCAGTGTGATAAAAGTAAACAAGTACCTAGCTAGTATAGGTACGCTCAACTAAGTATAAGTTTAGTATAAGTTTTGTTTATCGCGTATTATTAAACGCATAGTGTAGGTATATAATGTTGGTCTGAAGAACATATTAGGTAGGAAACTCATGAATATTACTTTAACCCGAACTTTTCATGTGATGCAGGCATCTTTCGAACATATTAATCTAAGCCAGTTATAGATTTGTTTCAATAACTTTCATCAATCGTAATAACATTTCACTAATTAAGAGACTTACTTTAACATAAAACAAGTTTGGTATCACATTAAGCCGTCTTCATTCAAAGTTTCGTCGCAATCCAACAACATATAGATAACTTAGGTGTACCTATATTGGAGTTAATATCACCACAAACAAAACTAAAGAATTTACACCACATGGACCGTATCATTTACGGCACCAGCGCCGAAACGAATGCTCTCACGTAACCACCCACAAAACTAGTCGCATATCTTTCACTGACGAAATTATAAACTAGTTTCACTAGACTAGCGCGATGCGTAGCGGCCGCGCGGGAACTAACGAACGATACCCCGCGCATACGCACCTATTCTACATCAATCGTTACGAGATGGGTGATCTTATTTAATTGGTTATGACCAAGTGCGACAGACAAATAGAACAACGAACGCACGGTATGGAATCGACCCTCGGGAAACCTTATCTATGCGGCCGGTCATTCATTTTATTGGATGGTTACTTGAATATGTACTTATTTGAACCGCAAATTGCCGCGTTTTGACGATATTGTACTTTAAACTTTTTAGATAAGATCTATAGCGGTTCGAAGGCAACGGTGCAGCTAATTCGTAGGTCGTTTCTACCGGACGTCTTGTTGGTTATCAGTAGTGTTTGCATTGCAGACAATCTGATTTCAATGTACCTAAATACTCCCGTCTTATGTTTTGCAATTCGTTCTACCTTGTTGGTTGGTTGCAGAAACCCACTTTAAAAAAAGCTGGTTGATTCTGACAAGATTTCCCATTTAGTAAATGGAGCCTAGCCTTATACGAATAAGCCTTAAAATGTCTTAAGTTGGATATTATATGTATATTTAAGTGGGTTTTCATGAAATCCAGTTAGCATTTCCCCTCCGGAGCATATTGTCAAAATTGCAAAATGTCAAAACAGCAGAATGTCAAAATAGGCATAACGTCAAAAAATTAAATTGTCAATGTCGCTTAAATCCAAAAACGCAAAATGCCAAAAATTCTAATTGCCAACCACGCAAATCGCCAAAAAACTAAATTGTCAACCACGCAAATTGCCAAAAAACTAAATTGTCAACCACGCAAATTGCCCAAAAACTCAAATGTCACCCACGCAAATTACCAAAAAACTAAACTAACTTAAATAAGATATTTTTGCGGCCTTTGTCCCGTTTCGGCGGTTTGGGACCAAAAATGAAAATTGCCACGTAATAATGCCCATTTCTTGAAATGTCCAGATTCAACAAGACCACTTCTAACAATACCTATTTCAAGTATTACCCTTCTTGTAAAATTACCAGTTCCTGTAACGACCATTTTCCAAAACGACCAAATCTTGAATTGATTACTTACAAAATTACAATTTCTTCAATTGATCAGTTTTGAAAATGCCCAGTTCTTTAACCCTTTGAATGCTTTTCCTGTTGTGTCAAAATGTGGCCTACACGCCAATATCGCGACTAATTAACAACAAATATAAACCTTATCTGTCAGCAGGGCAATAGCTTTGACAGCGTCCGCCATAACATCTTTAGGTGTCGCTAGCGTGGTAGGCACCGTAGTACATGGCAACTTTAGGTGTTCTTGGCGTTCAAAGGGTTAAAGGACCACTTCTGGAAAAATAATTCTTTGAAATCTCAATCTAGAGACAAAAGGACATTATAATGTTCTATCAACAAATAAAAAAGAAACCATTTTGTGTTTATCACTAATTATTCTGTGTTTATTTCAATAACTTAAAAAAAACATGTCCTTACACTCAAAAACAATAACAAAAAAAAAAATACTTAAATAATATAACTCAACGTTAGCACCGGTGACGTCAAAAATTTGTTTACTAAACTTATATCATTATATCTGTCTACAATATTTTTTTGAAAAGCGAAGTTTTAAATGTATAATTTTTTTCAAGAATCGTACGCTTGTCATTTTACCACTACGCAAATATGTAAGATATTTGCTGTAAATTTTGTCGAACTGTATATCGGCATTGCGTCGGTTTTTTGGAAGACGAAGGGAACACTTTTTAAGCTGATTATCGAAATGTTTTGCTTCTTTGTTTAGATTATTTATGAACAAGAACAAATTTGGTTTCCGAGGAATTTTGACGTTAATGCGGCGATGCCACCCCTCTATCGGATTATTGGTTCTGAATTTGTCATTTGAACAGCTCAGTACTGTCGGTGAAATTTTAGACAGCCACTGTTCTTGGAAGTATGTCATAAATCTCACAGTTTCAGTCGTCTTTGGCATGAGTCAGTAATAGCATACCACGTTTCAATGATGTTTTCTGATGGAAGTAAAGCCAAAATTGCTGCTTGTCTGGCCAAATTTCTTTCATCCGTTGTTTTTGTCATTTTCATCTCCTTACATTTTCGCCATATGGCTTTATTAAAATGAAAAAAACAGCCTGTAATGACACAAGAAGGATAGATCATTTGTACAGCATTTATAACCGACAATTCAAAATCACATTTGTAAGATTGAAGTATAATATTCAGTTTCTCTTTCATGATCGTAAACATCCTGAGATACGTGTTTTGCTGTTTATTGGGCAGCAGACAATATACTACCGGAATCACATTGCTTGTCTCTGTGGTCGAATTCAAATCAAAATGAATGCTGTACATCTGATAAAACGGTTTTGGGACGCATCTAAACGTCCCATCGCCGAAGTAATTTCTGGGTGTATTTGAGATAAACCTTTTAGAAAGTTTTGACACGAAAATAATTATTTTTTCGTTTTCACCATCTTCGATAATGTCAAACATATTTGTAACATTTTTAGGTATTGTCACCTCCGCCAAAGACTTGAATTTCAGCGATTTTAATTCTAGAAATCGTTTCCTCGATCTACACAAAGTATCTCGTACTGATAAAAATAACGGTATCAAGTCTAAATTTTCAGTTTTGCATTTCTCTTTTATGTTCTCCGTGACTTTTTCATAAATTTGCTGCACGCCTTCAAAATTCTCACAAACCTTTTTTTTGCACTCATTAATTGTGATAAATACCTCGTTTTTGAAGTGGTTGGCCTCACAAATATGAGGACTCTCACGCAAAATTTTTGTTTTCGTCTCATTTAAAGTAAGAGAACCATTGCAGCTGCATTGACTGCGGTTAACGCACCTCCAGTTTGTGTTTCCAGACTTGTTCGTTACATTTAAATTATATCGAAATCCCGATCTTATTAACGTTGGATTTCCTTTCTGATTTTTTGTAAACATTATATTATCAGTAATATCATCCATCGTGCGATACAATATAGACTCCGCTTGCAGTAAAAGATAATGACGTTGACAAATCAAATCATAAATTTGTTTTGTCGGTATGATCGTAAGGAGTTTTCTTAAGTGATCATTAACAAAGGAGTATTTATATCAGTTCATCATATACAGGGTGGGATTGGGTAACCCGCCAAATTTGGCCATAGGTTCTAGTGCCAATTTGAACTAAAAGAAAGTAATATAAACATTGCTGAGCAAAGCTTAATTTTTGAGATATTAATTATTTTCAGAAATTCAAGAGTTGTCAAAAGTTAAGTTTGAATAGCAAAAAAGTTTTGTTGAAAGCAATGTCTGCTTATCACTCGTTATGTAAATAACGATCACTGGGTTACAAACTAAACACTCATGCTGTGTGCTTGTAATGTACTTTAATGAAAAGTGTTAGTCAGTAGGTACGTAGTTATTCAAAAGGTAAGTAATCGCAATTATCTTGGTCTTTACTTTTGCTTCCGTTTTCTATCGAGTTCGCAAGTGTACAAACTTTTTGACTGTAACGTGTTAGATGCACGGAGCTATCAGTTTATTAAAATGTCATTAAAATGACAACAAAATAATGATCGAGTGTCACCCAACTCCATTGTTCATTGTTGCTCGTAAAATAATTTCGCGATATCTAGACATTTTCCTTCTGAACATTTAGCGGATAATTTATAAAAATTCCTCAACAACCATCCATGTTTACGTGTGTGACGTTTATTGTCATGAGCTAGTAAATAAGAAAGTTTCGCTCTGACACTGACGTTATTTTGACGAGTGCGTCGTAGAATCGAAGAGTCAAGTTTTCTTTCTCACTCCCTAGGGTTTTGTTCACAAGGAAGTACCATCATTAGTTGTTTTATTTTGTTTTACAAAATAAATTTGTAAATATGGCAGTATTAGACCTATGTTGATATAACATTATTTACTCGTAATACCATCAGAAATACGTGGTTGAAGTTTGTCAGGTTACTCTTTCCCACCCTGTATAAAGTGAGTCATGGGTTACAATATTGACACATAATGTACAGTCACGAAACGGGAATTGTGGAGCCACTTGCCATTGTTCGTAATTTAGCCGTGTATTCAATAACCGATGTCACCGACTGACTGACAGCTATTCGATTTGCATGGCACGGCCAAATTAGAAACATGGGTAAGTGGCTCAACAAATTGACAAATTGCTGTTTTGACATTTTGGTCGCTTGACAAACTGCTGTTTTGACATTTTGGTCACTTGACAAATTGCTGTTTTGACATTTTGGTCGCTTGACAAACTGCTGTTTTGACATTTTGGTCACTTGACAAATTGCTGTTTTGTCATTTTGGTCGCTTGACAAATTGCTGTTTTGACATTTTGGTCGCTTGACAAATTGCTGTTAGGACATTTTGCTATTTTTGACATTTTGCAATTTTGACAATATGCTCCGGAGGGAGCATTTCATTCAAAGTAGACTTAATATAAGGCGACTTTAGTCTATATTTCACCTTTAAATCCAATTAGGTATAATTAAGAGCGTTAAGTACGTCTAGAAAAAATCCTTCTTAATAATGGTTAATATTATCTTATGCTTACTGAAGATTAACTTGAGGCTTAGGTACTTTATTTTGATTGAAGTCAAGATAATTTAATATTGAATTTGGAATACTAAAAGATCTCTTTAATTCACGATTACTTAAGTTTCTCTACTAGTATTTTTTCTAGCTCAGTGAAGTAAAAGTTCTTAATTTTGCTTACTACAAAGAACTTTTGAAAGATTAAGTTTATGCAAAACTGTCTTAAATAGGAACAAGTTAAGTACAAACAGAATTTGGGTCATTCTCAGTTAAGAGGTAAAAACGATGTCCCGGATAAATAATCATACTTCTATTGAAAATTAAAAGAATATTATATCACAATCTCTTAATATAAGTGCTCAACTTTGTGGACAATCAATTTCAAATAATTAATTAACTTAGTTTTGTCACAATTTCACCTCAAACATGCAAAACTTCTCTCCCCTGGCCTGTCCCCAGCTAGTATTTACAGTAAATCAGTAAGTTTACGTGATCTTAAAGCCATGGAAACATTTTAAGTTAGTCTGTATTAGAAAATAATATAAAGAATGATTGTAATGATGTAACCGAAGTAACTAATTTTTTTTATTTTAATAGAATATATTCACGATACATTTTGTCGCCGGAATTTGCGTCTCTTCCCCTGGCATTCTTATAATCTAAAAAATATTGTATTTGCGATCTTAATTATTGTAATATTAATGCTAATCATAATTCATTTGATCCACAAATATAAGCCAACGTTGTAATAATGATCTTTTTTCCACATTTTGTCACTCGTATTGATCCCTTTGTTCATCAATTTTGATGGTATCTGGTGAAATAGTCTCTCCCCTGGTTAGCTTTATTTCTGGATTAATTTTTCTAAATACTTAATTATATATTTATATTGACTTTAATTTACTTATAGATAACAAACATACTTCATTTTATTAACTAATATTAAATACTTTTGAGATATTATCGATTTTCTTACTGAAAAGTCTCTCCCCTGGCTTTCTCTCCCCTGGCACAACATTTGCAAAAATGTTCAGCAAACGTATAAATATTGATTTAAATTAACTATTACACTTAATTACACTTTCCATTATTCAGATCTGCAAAATAATCCGTCAATTTTTTATTTTTTTCTTGTTTTTCAAAAGGCCAGGGGAGGGACTAGACTGTGCTCAACAAACACTATTTTCTGAGGTAAAAAAGAATAATAAAAAAAAAAACATTAGAAAATGCATATACATCATCTAATAGATTTATAAAAATCTGACAAACATTTAATATATGCATTTATTTATATTTTATGAAATTTTTTCATAAAAGTCTCTCCCCTGGCTTTCTGTAAAATGATAAAAAAATGAAAAATTGACTGGTCACCTAGCACATATTAAAAAACAAGTTGTTTTGATAAATCTGTAAAAAAAATTAATCAAATTTCAATTTTTTTTGTCATGCCAAGTTTTATCAGTAAGCTATTACCTCTTAACTGAGAATGACCCATTTACTAATCCTTAACTTGTCTTACTAAGTCACCATTGCCTTATTTATTTGATCCGCAGTAGAATTACCGCCATATCCAATTAAAGTTAATTTTAAAATCTTCGTATAGAAGTTATAACTTTATATTTTTCTGTGTATTTATGTAAAATATTTTGTATAAATTAAAAACATTATTGTCACAAATTATGAAAATAATATATTTTTTAATTAAGTCTACAAAAGTGCGTGGTTCAATCATATTTGAAGTTTATGATATTATTTTTTAACATTTCACAAAAGCCGCGTGCTTTACAACAATGTCTATTATGCGACCTAACTAATTTGCATTGACCTTTCGACCGTAAATTTCGACAACTAGTATTGATTATTTGGTTAATAATAAGACTACTTAATAAACTGCGCCAATTTATTTTCTTTGTGATAGGATTATAGTTCATAAACATTATTTCGCCATCATTTTCTTAATATTGACTACATGAAGCAAATGTAGCTTTAAATCAGTTTTCAGTTGACTTCTTCATGATTTTATTGTAACATTCTAAACTTGTTATTCTAGATATCTTGGAAGACGAAAACTTGGATTTAACTATGAGATGTCTTGAAGACACAATTAGGTCTTTATTAATACTATTGTCTTGAAAAAGTTTATGTCTTACTTGAAATAATGCTAAAGTTCCTTTTAAAATTTTAATATGCACTTAAAACGGAACACATTTTTCCTAAAATCTGCCCTCAAGGTGTCCAATAGACGATATCTTTAAGACTAAATTTGATTTAATCAAGGCTTAAGTCCTTAAAGCCTTGTTCGGACTAGGCTAGTATTTTAGTCTAGTGGCGAGTAATTTAGTAGCTAAACGTGTCTGAACACCAAAAAATTTGTCGAGTGGATTAGTAAGTAATTTAGTCGAGTCAATCCATTTTATTCTATTTTTTTTAGTAGTCTAGTAGCGAGTAGCACCCCCACCACGCGTCCGTGCTCACTCGGCCGCCGGCTAAACAAGTCCGAACCTGTCGATTTAGTCGAGTTCATTAGTTGACGTGAAAATGTCGTTTCGCTGGAGCGAGGAAACTACTTTAAAATTTGTTTCCATTTATATTGAACATGATTGCTTATGGAATGTTAAGTCCCCGTGTTATAAAAACAAACAGAAGAAACAATCCGCATACTTGGATATAGAAAATAAGATGAATATAGCCGGATATGGTGAAAAGGAAATAAAATTGAAAATTAAAAACATCAGGTTAGTGAATAATGGTATTATTTTATTTCAAATGCTAATTCCTTTAGAAGACAATTAGTACCTCCTAGGTCATTTCTTCTATTGATCCATTTTCGTATCCACAGCTTCTTTTTATTAATCACGCAAATTTCCTCATTCACCTCTTCTAAAATAGCCGTTACGATTAGCTTTATCAGTTTATTGACTTTATTACGCTGTAGGCTGTTCATTTTGCAGAGTACCACTGACTTGTGAGCTTTACTCGACTGTAATGCGAACGATTTTTAGGCAGTAGCGAATAGTTTAGCTACTAAATTACTCGCCACTAGACTAAAATACTAGCCTAGTCCGAACAAGGCTTAGAGGGCCATTTATTGCTATTCACATCAACTATAATGTTAGTTGAATGGCAAATTACCTAACTTGTTGTGACCATTTTAGGTGGTGTTCATATAATGAATTGATATCATAGCCATTTCACAGTGAACTAAGAGAAAATCTATCTTGGTCGAGTCTTCGGGCCCCCTCGCATTTAGCGTGTTTCGAACGTCAGCGTCTCATTAACGCCCGCGCAGCGTCGACACCACGTTATCGCAACGCTGCCGCGACACAGTGGCGGTTTTTGAACGTGAGCGTCTGACGAATGCCCACGCATCAGTGTCGACGCCGCGTTCGTGCAGCGCCTTCGCGACGTCAGTGGCGACTATCAAACGTCGGAAAATCTGGTCAGCACCCGCGCAGCGTCCCACCCCCAGCATGACATGATAATGGTTACCTATCTGAAACACTAAAAACCCTTGCAAGCTGTTTCATTTGCAATAATTTTGATTTGTCCGAAAGTCATTTTTCTCCGAAACCGGTTAACTTTCCTGAATTGTTATAAAATAAACCTAACCTTAGCTACACGTTCTGTAAGTATATCTCATTAAAAAATTTGAAAAGTTATTGGGTTCAGAATAAAATGAAAATGATGGGAAATGAAAATTATGCCAAATGAAACAGCTGGCAAATGTTTTTAGTGTTTGCGATAGGATACCCATGATAATACAATGCAATACAAGACAAATACTCTTTATTGAACACCAAAAAAAAACAGAACACGGAACAGTACATTTAAATCATAGGTATACAACAGGCGGTCTTACCGCTAAATAGCGATTTCTTAAGTAGCTGGGGTATTTTATGTTATTTCATTTACTTAGCGGTCCCCCGCCGTGTCAGTTTAGTTAGTGTCAGTGTTCAGTTAACTATCTACTTATCAAACAATCAACCCATAGGGCCACTACTTATTATTTTTGTCATTTTACTTAGAGGTTTTTTTACAAACTATTTACTTAGTCAAGTGTTTTTTAAATTTCTAATTTTATTTTTTATTTCACGCTTTTTAAACTTTTCCATCTGAGTGTCTGTTTGTAGCATCGTAGCTCCTAAATGGATGAACGGATTTGGACGCAAGTTTTTTTAAAATAGAGCTACATTAATCATGATGGTTCTTAGCAAGATTTCATGAAAATTGGTTGGGCCGTTTAAGAGATATCAGCTCTGAAAATAGGTGTCGCCGTTATTTTGGGGGCTTTTTACCCTCTAAAAGCTTAATATCTCAAAAACGGCTAAAGCGATTTTGATGAAACATGTCTAAGAACCACCGCTAAAAACCTGTTTTCATTAAAAAAACCGCATACAAATCGGTTCACCCGCTTAAGAGCACAGACAGACAGACACACACACACACACACACACACACACACACACACACACACACACACACACACACACACACACACACACACACACACACACACACACACACACACACACACACACACACACACACACACACACACACACACACACACTTACACGTCAAACTTATAACACCCCACTTTTTAACACGGAACAGTACATTTAAATCATAGGTATACAACAGGCGGTCTTACCGCTAAATAGCGCTAAATAATTAACTAAGGACACAAATTCATGGCAGGCGGTGTAAACCTTTAGAACTCAAACTAAACAACTACAAGAAACACTTAAAGTATTTCATTTTCGAAATAAAAACTATTTATATATAAACTAAACATAAATACATAAAGTAAATAATTTAGTAAGTATACTAAATACATATAATTATACATCTATATAATATATACATACATACATCCTTCAAAACAGCCAAACAATGATAACACACGAAGTATGAGATAGACGAATAAGATATTGTAGAAAAAATAAAGGAAATCATAGAAAAACTACGGAAGTGATAGAAAATTATCCTTTAGCTTGCTTTTAAAAAAGATGAGTGTTCTGTGGTGCTAACGTTTAAAGACTGGTGAAGTGAGAAGCGACGGCAAGCCGCGGGGAGAGGGACGATGCGCGGGCGCTGACAAGACGTTCCGACGTTCGATAGTATGTACATTATAATGTAGGTATGTATGTAAACACTTTATTGTACAAACAAAAGAGATAACAATTATAAAATAGACAGAAGTATAGCAGGGATGTACAAAGGCGAACTTATCCCTTAAAGGGACCTCTTTCAGTCAACCTTTGAGCGATTGAGAAATAATGTATGACAATGAATAGCCAAATAAGTACAACACTAAAGCCCACACCAACTGACTTGTCTTATTTAGTAAAAACTTTTAACCTCAATATGCATAGTTTTTAACTCAAAAAAATGATGAAATGTTTTTGAAATTGCTATAAATGTCTGTAAATATATAGATACTGATATATATATAATAAATATTTATACATAATAAGCAGGAAAAAGTTTTAAGAACAAATGCCAAGCCAGAACTTCTCTCCTAGTCTCCACTGACGTCGAGGAGGCGTGGCGCGACGCGTGGCGTCGACGCTGCGAGGGCGTTAGTGACAAGCTGACGTTCGAAAAACGCCAGATGTGAGGGGACCCAAAATTCTCTTTTCTCGACAAAAAAGAGGGGTGTTGTGAGTTTAACGTTTGTATTTGAGCATTGTCACTCCTTAAAGGGTGGACCGATTAGAAGTCTTTTTTTTAAAGAAAGCTTTTTTAGTCCGAGTGGTTTGTAGCTGGTTTTTGAAAATCGGTTGGGCTGTTTAAAAGATATCAGCTCTAAAGCAGTAGGGATTGGGGGTTTTCATCTATTCAATAGTTCTTTTATTATACTTCAGTGTTTTGTGTATTTGTTGTTATAATAAATAAATATCACGGGATAATGTCAAACCCTATTAACCTAGCCCCGAACTTAGCTAACAGTGCATATTAAAAAAGCAATTCAAAAACAAGTTTTTATTAAACAATTCAATTAAATTGTTAATAAAATTAAAAAATACATGTCATGAGGTAATTCATATTTATTAGGTACTTACTATCATGCACATTAAAATTATTATTTGTGTACATTGTTATGTCGCACCTTCGGTAGAACAAGGGCACAATGTACAATGTTACTAAAGGGGAAATTGTGCCCTTGTCCGGTAGAACAAAGGCACAATTTACAATGTTCCTAAAGGGGAAATCGTGCCCTTGTCCTACCGAAGGTGCGATGTGATAAATACTGGAAAAGGATTTTAAGCAGGAACCTGAAACCGAAGTGCATGACTCTATGTATGAATGTGGAAGAAGCAAAAGATTTGTCAGGTTTGTAGCAGGTGGAAAGAAGTGGTCTCTGCCTACCCCTCTGGGAAACAGGCATGATTTAATGCATGTATGTATGTTTGTTATGCGATTATTTCAATATGTTATGATTAATGATAATACAATGACTTTTGCAAAAAACTTCTCAGTGATATGGTGCTAAATATTTTTTACATACATACATTACATCACACCTTCATTCCCATAGTGGTGTAGGCAGAGCTATAGAAATACCAACAACTCTAAAAGGACTTGTTGGTAATCCTATAACCACATTTTGCACAAACAGGCTAAGATGTTTACCAGTGTATTAATTAGTGACAGGTTGCAGGCCCATCGCCTACGAGTACTACAAGCCTTAAATCCCTTAGTCGTCTATCACGACATCCACGGGAAGACACGGAGTGGCACTATTCTTACCCTTTATGTACCCTAAAGATTTAAAATTCTAAATAATGCGTAAATTTTGTCTTCAGTAGCAATTGTTTTCAATTTATTGTAATTTTTAATTTCAAAAAACTTTTAAATCAGCCTGTTGTCCGACTAGTGTTGTTTACTTGTTTGGGGCAGAAACTAAACTGCTGAAACAAGCTATTTACCATCTACATTTTAGCAGGTAGGTACTTTCAATATTAGTTAAATGATCTGGTGGGTAGAAGTCTCACTAAAACTCGCACTTTGTATTAATCGTATGATAAGCAAGCACTCGAGTATATAATATCTACAGGGCTTACTGACTTATTGGAGGGGATATTATTAAATAACATAAGTCTAAATAACTTACAAGTTAGAACATAACAGTCCACTGTTGCAACATCAGTCTGGCAATGAATAATGTCGACATCTGAGAACTATTATTCAAGTTTTACAAGCATATTACCTATACACAAAGTTATTAGGAAAGGACAGCTATGTTGAGATGTCTTAAATTGATTTATATTTTAAAATATCAACGCAAATAGGTAACAACCTAACGGGCAACAACTAAATTTAAATATCTTAATTATCTTAAAATACTTTACTTTGTTTTGACGTTTTACCTGACAGCTGAACTCATGTCAAAGTTTTTTTAAAACATTTTATTTGAAGGAAGGCAAAAAGAGCTACGGCTATACTGCCAAATCTAATTTACTCGCTTTTTCTCGCAACTCCGTCCGCGTTGAAGTGATTTATCGCTGCTCCCTCGGGAACTGAGGGTAGTTATAGAGTAAATAAGAGTTATCAAAACGTTGACAATACGAAACACGTTAAAGGCAATTGATATTGCTTTTAGCGTGCAGAATTACATCCTTATAAAAAATGGGGTAAATAACTTTCTTATGTCCCTCCGCGGGACTCAAACTATCTCCATAGGGGAGACTGAGGGAGGACATTTGATCCTTACGGGACACACGGTGCACGGCATTTACAAAGCTTCTATGAATATTCTGCTACTTTTAATTGGCAACACTATTATTAGCTTAACTTAACTTTTAAAAGTGAAGTCTCCTGTCTAAGGTAACGACCACACCGGAGCTTAACGGTGCGTAAATTGCGATCCGTCAAAATTACGCCTCGTAATTAGTATCCCCCATTCTTTTCTTTACGCACCGTCACCGTATTTTACGTGTCGGTGTAGTTGCTCCCTTACTTGGCAGTTTTTCACACAGAATAAGAACTAAAGGCATAGAAGGAGCGATAAAATAAAAGGCAACATACATATAGCTGATATGCACTGTCTTATTGGGATTCAGTGTGCCAAAAAAAGACAGCCCTATAGCTTCAGCTACGCTAAAATGTCATGGTCGTACACTGTTGCACACTGTTGCATATATAAACAACGTTTACGTGTGCAGATATAGTTTAGATCACAGACTAAGGAAATTCACACCAGGGATGGACAAAACAATAATATCGATATCGACATATTTTGAAGTTTTATAAAAATAGAACATTGTTTATTACCTCTTATCATCCAAACGGCTGGACGGATTTCTAATGGCGGATTTTAGGTGCCATTATATGAGGCTTGATAAAATAATGTGTTATCTGATTAAATAAGGTTCAAAATGGTAAATAAAAAATGTTTGTACATATCATAGATTAAAAAAGTTTAGTATTTAAAACACCATAGCCGACGCGTTCATACGAAATTTACGAGATTTGCATGAACACATCAGCAATGGTTTTAAATCTTTTTTTTTAAACTACTATATGTACAAACATTTTTATATACCGTTTTAAACCTTATTTAATCACCTAACGAATTGAATAATAGCAATACAATTGGTCAACTTGTTCTTGATTGGTTGTCAATTTTGGTGAGTCACATTTGTAGGTAATCTTATGAGATGTAAGTAGGTATAAATATGATATTTTATTTGCCGGTACTGTAAGTACGCTGAACTGGTGTGTGTGGTGAACGTGTTTTTTCAGTTTTATTATAAACCATGACTAAATCTCGCGAAATGCGTTTGAGTGGGACATTAGCTTAGTAAAGCTGGCACTCCACTTAGTGGTACTTGCTCAAATATTCATGTTGCATCTTTTTCCTTCCTACTTCAAATGAAAAGGGGTAACGGCGCAATACGAACACGCAACCCCAAGTGGAGTGCCACCATAACAGTCATCTTCGAAATTTTTTGAGCAAATCCGACTATGTTTCGACCAAGACCAATTTGGTCGTGAAATAGCTTCCATCCAACTTTGCTTCATATTATCGTCACCAAGGAATCTAAAATAAACCATATTTCGAATATTATAATTTATTGCCTTGATAAATCATAACAAACTTCGCAACTGATTTATCGATACGAAATAGGCTACTTGCCTCATATTAAATTTGGCTTAATAAATTAATATTTTCTGTAGTATTAGACTTAAGAAACCAATATTTATCGATTACAGATATTAAAAGTGTAAGATGGCTACGTATTTTTTATTTAAAATTGTTCATTTTTATTTTTTAATTTGAACTCTGAAAACGCTGTCGGACTTGTTGTGACGTCATAGGACTCTAAGCAAACTTCATGTCGGTTCTTATACGAGTGAAATTCGCAATGGTACATGACATTGACATTTATGACTCATGGACTTTGAGGTTGTGTTATGATCGTAGTCGTTTTAACATTAGTAAAAACCTAATCTGTGTATTATTGTTACTGCTTTCTAGTTTTATTGATAAGAGCAATCATGGATGGAAACTTACCAAGAATCGACACATTGATGGTCGGTAATTTTTTTGCCTTGAATCCAGATTTCTGCTCTGCCGAGCTTATTATTATTGAAGATAAAAGTTTTTGTAGAAACTGAATAACTTATTAAGTAAATACTAACATCAAAGTGATCTTCGCAAAAAAACAAAAATTGTTTCAGTCGATAAAGTCAGGATCCTTTTTAGCAAGTTTTAGCCATGTATTTCGCATATTTATTTCACTGGGCATTCTAATCCATAATTTCCCTGGGGTCGTAATTGATGCGTTCTTGCATTCTCGGAATATACAATAACGTTAATTACTATATTTTCCATGTAAACTAGTGGAAGTCATGGTTTTTATTAATAAAAGTATCGAGGTTTCGAAAATGATAAATTGTTTATCTAATGTCAAATGCTCTCGTCAAATGTCAAATGTTTGTTTTCGGCCCGTATGACGTCACAGCACAGATAATCTATAGACTAATATGGCTGTAAGCGTTTTCGCCTGTTAACGAAAACTAAACCTATAAAATAAAGTTTTGCGGTTTTGTAGGTCCTAAAAAAATATGGGAATATTTTTTTTCATCTAATCGGACAATAATTAATAACTTGAGACCTACTTTAAAACAGAGTCAACTAGCCTATTATAACGTCGCTACTGTAAGATGTAACAAAACAATAAAATTCTAGTTAAATGTTGCTTTAAAGATATTTTGAACACACATGTTTACTTCGGATAGGTAGTGATATTCTGCATGTCTACGTTTTAACAATGCTATCTGACGATTACAATTTGAAAATATATCCAATATGCCGCCTTACCGGTAAAAGCTAATTTTCTCGATTTGTTTTTTTTGCGGGATATATGAGATCTGCATTCAAACACAGCACACGCCATATGGCTGATTATTGTTCTCCACGTTTATATAAAACACCACGTAATATATTGTTGTTAAATTAAATTCTAATTAATATGAAGTCGCAACGGCAGCCTGCTTATGATAAACAATACTCATGTTTACCTCGGATAGGTAGTGATATTCTGCATGTCTATGTTTTAACAATGCTATCTGACGATTACAATTTGAAAATATATCCAATATGCCGCCTTACCGGTGAAAGCTAATTTTCTCGATTTGATTTTTCTTGCGGGATATATGAGATCTGCATTCAAACACAGCACACGCCATATGGCTGATTATTGTTCTCCACGTTTATATAAAACACCACGAAATATATTGTTGTTAAATTAAATTCTAATAAATATGAAGTCGCAACGGCAGCCTGCTTATGATAAACAATACTCATGACTAAAACACATGAAATCCGTTTGACACCTAGCTTACGCCTAGCTCAATACCTTAGACTATCTATAAGAGATTTTTGATTTGGCAGGCTAATTTATGACCATGGTGACATAATGGTCGCCAGTTGGTTGGCCAGTTCGTGACTAGGGGGTGTACCTACGGCTGGACAGACAGCATTGTAACCCACACTTACAGCGAATAAATAATTCATTCATTCATTCATTCATTCATTCTGGATTTAGTAAGAACTGCACACTATAATCTTTCTTTTTTTAACTTACTAAACATTCAAATTGTCTAGACAGGTATAGATCTGGCGCTTTCGTTTTAACGCTACTTCTATGCCTTTAGTTCTTATTCTATGATTTTGCACCAGCATGTTCTTGACAACCCTTTAACGAACATTTTTAGGGTTCCGTAGTCAAACTAGGAATCAAAGTAGGTTTCGCCATGTCCGTCCGTCCGTCCGTCCGCAGCATAGTGCAAAGACTATTAGTACTAGAAAGCTGCAATTTGGCATGAATATGCATATTAGTCACGCCAACAAAGTGGTACAATAAAAAATTGAAAATTGATGTATAGACTTATGTTTAGTGGACATTACATACAAAAATACGCTGTTGTTACTTTTTTAGGCATATTTATTGTCATGTCTCTTATTTGAACATTTGGGGGAAATACGAAATATGCCCGGGTAATTCCGAAATAGTTTTAAAGTAGATCTTATTACTCATAGACTGACGGTTTATATTTATTTTTCATTTGTAATTGCCCCTTACTTGTAACATTGTAAACTTTGTTAATAGTTTAGATTTAAGGTCATTTCGGATTGATTACTATTTCCTGGGTTCTGAGACGAATTACTCAAAAAGGCGCGAAAATCACTCGGCTGTCGAGACGGCACGTAGCTGACACACTTACGCTAGCAGCGACGAACGGCGATTGGAGCACCGATTAGAAGGTATATCTAAAGACTGGAGCGTCAAACCCAATAACAATGGCGTCTAAAGTAATGTTACCAGTAAGAAAATATCGAGGCGTTTGGTAGTTTTTATAAATTTTGGGAATATACCCAATTTCGCAGTTACCCCAATGCACTATACATACCAAGGAGATAATCGGTGATTATTATATCGACGACCGTAATCTAAATTGATGTAAGGGACAAAATGGCGAAAATGAGTTATGAATGCAGTTCTATTCAATTTTTTTTTCTCTATCGATTGGTATAGGTGACGTCTCGATAGCCTTAAAAAACATGCCCCTTACAGCCTTAAAAAAATGTTACTTTGACTCCGTATTTCAAAAAAATACGACGTATCTACAGCAATTAAAAAAACTGCAATTTATTCTTGGTGTAACCTTCATCTCGCAATTTACCTAACGCTGTAAGGCGCCATTAAATAAGTAAAGGTACGATACATCATTTAACGTTCTCAAAATTATCTACAAAAATAAAATTGATTCTATCACAATTAGACGTAACTATCATTTTCTAAATTTACCTGCGTCGTAAAAGACTATTATTCTGTAAGCAATTGTACGATACGCAGTTTTGCTTTCACAAATGTAAGGCAACAGTGACCCTTACGGTAATTTGTAAGTGTATCAAATATTTGCTAAGAGTATATACGACATTTTTTCACAACTACAATCATAAAACTACCGTCCCTTACATTAAAATGTTAGCGTTATCTCTTTCGTTAGATGACATACTCAGTGTTCGTTAATATAGCTAAATCACTCTCACGCACTTAAAGTTGCTTGAGGGTGAAAGAGATCTCACTATCACCTCGTTGTACGCGACAAAAAACATTTTAGAAAGAGCATGTCGCTGCTGGTTGTGGTTGACAGTGTTACCGGTTAATCTGATTTTTACGAAATCTACTGAATTTTCTTGACAATCTATTGATTTTTGAGCCTTGGACATCGATTGAAAATATGCCTATAAATGCATTTAAAATAATATTCCAAGGGTTAGTTATTTGTGCAAACAGATTATAAAGTATTTACAATGAACACGACACGTGATAACTATATTTTTTTCAATTGAAATAAAATAAAATAATTTTAATGAGAGCACTATAATTCAATTGTTAGTTTTCCAATAAAGCTTTTACATACATACATACGTACAAGAAAAAATCCAGATTATTAATCGTTTATTCAAAGGTATTTTCGTCTGATAAAAAACTATTCATTTTTCAAATTACACCTGGCTACACTGGATTGAGTGCTGCCGCTGCTTGCTCAGTTCTGTTTTGCACGAGCACTCGTCTTCACGCATGTTTCAAGTACTTAATAATAAGGAAGGCAACTGAGATAACGATGAATATAAACAGTATTGAATCACTCTTAGCTCGACGCAATAAATTACTGCGGGATCGAGACAAGTTATTGCAGTAAGTATTTTATTTAATAAAATATCAAATTGACGGCTACATGCAATTACCGTGTTTGTGTCTACTTATGTAGGTATATTATTTTGCAAGTCTTTAGAAATGCTATGAGGACCAAAATACTTTATCTCGTTTCTAAATATATTAAATACCAATTCCTTCTAGGTACTATCCCAAAGCGTTTTCATAACGAATATTTAACTTTGCCTCACTCTGAAATGATAACAGCTACTTTAGCTGAAACTGACGATGATAATGAGAGCAGTGATGAAAATTAAGATAGGATTTGGCCTATTGCTAATTGTACTACTATTAGTACCTAGGTTCTAATTGATACTGTCGAATTAAAATTGTTTATGTTTTTATTTTATATCTCTAATCGTTTTTACACCGAATCGTGTATTTTGTTTTATTTTATTACTTGTTACTAGTCTAGCTATCGACATATTGATGAGAGCTCATAATGGCGTATGTAGTGATGTATCGTTGAAATATAATTATAAAACTAAGTATATGTTCTTCAGAACACTTTACTTTAATTGCGAACCTCGTATATTGCTGGTAGTAACAGAAAAATTAAGATTCAAATAATGAAAGTCCTGTAAACACTCAAATACCACTAAATAATTGCGATTCTGAGCTCTGGATAATTATGTCTATACTTCCATGATTGATCTCTTAATTATCCTAATAAATAACACAATTACATTTTATGTTTTCGTTTATTATTTCACCTAAGATAATTTCCCATGTACCTTTTACACCCTGTCATTGATTACTTTCAATGGAGTTACGATCACTTTAATTTCATTTCTTTAAATTTATTTGTAGATACATCAAATTTACTCTAAAGGCAACTATTGGAGAAGGGTGGTATTGGACATTATGAATTTATTTTTTGACGTAAGGGACACGCTATCTCAGTAACTAACCGTTGTATGATAAATTGAGTTATTTGTAGTTAAAGAGTGGAAAAAAGTAAGTAATTGGCTATTTTTAGTTACATGATACGTAAACAAACAACAAAACTATGAATTTTAAAAGAAAAAAAATACTGTTTTTTGGCTCTCCTGAAAAGTAGCCATTTGTCCGTTACGTCAATTTAGATTACGGTCGTCGATATACTTTTGTTGTTAAACGTGTTTCTACAAAAAAATTGAATTCCATAGAAAAAAAGATACAATATTATGTCTTGTCTTCCGGCCAGAATTGGCACGCGGGTTCGATCGTTTCGCATTTAAAATGGTAAAATCTATCGTTGGAGTTCCAAACATAATGATGTTCGTTTTAAAAGGCAGATTTCACATTGTGTGACTGTAAAGATATACCTACTCTTTTACAACTCCATAATATAATAGTGTAACATAAGAATGTTAACAGATTCAAGGGGAATAATCAGTAAGATTGTCACACACTACTTAACTACAATACACTACTAGAAACAAATATTAATATAAGTAATTACTGTTATTTTTGTATTAAGCCATCCATGTCAAATTCTTGTGTCAGAGAGCTTGTAACCTATGTATTACTAAAATTACCGTCTACTCAAACGTTAAATCAATATCTGACTTAATTTGACTTCATACCTTAACTTTATTAACACAGTAGATTATCGAAATAACTCGATACATACGAGTAGATCTTCTCATTGCAAAAAGTGTATTTTAAGTGTATTTTGGAGCAGATTTGACAGTATTTTTTGTTTGAGGTTACCCTTCCATACTTACTCTTATTTTATTATATTTCGATGTTTGTCCTAAGAAATGTAATGAATGTCACATTCACTAGAATTAGCATTTACATTAGTGGCAAGAATGCTTGTTACAAGTAGATTTTCAGATTAATTTATTTGCGCCTTTTGAGCAGAAGAAGTAAAAACTAATTTGGTAAAAAGGGTATTAAGTAAAAATACTTAATGGAGTTACTTTTTATTGTTCACATAAACTTAAATCAGTCAGTCATCGTAAATAAAAGGGCATTTGGCACTTTGTTTGCTAAAAATATGGGTCAATCAATTTTTAAAAACATGATTTTTGAACATGAGTTATTACATAGGTTTAGGCATCCAAGTGATACAATTTAAATAAGTTACATTTATACCAAGTTTAATTTAGTAATTAGAGTTTTAAATTACCGGGATAAATAGGATTTGCAATAAACTCTAAACATTGATTTTGATCTATAAATTTTGATGACATATTATTTAAACAATACGTTGAAACTTATTTTCATTTCTTATATACAAAGTGACTTGTATGCTATATGTACAATCACAACAATAATATTCGTACAAACAGCCACACAATTAACTGCCCATTAAAGACGGAAGTGAGAAAAGGTAGAAAGAGATGAATATAGATTTCACATAAGAATCTCATGTGCACGACCAAGACAGTTTCTCTCTGTTTATCTTCATTGGTCACTCAGCTGTGTGGGCGATTGTACAGTAACTTTTCAAAGTCGTTAGAAGTTTTTATATAACATGTATTCAACAAGATATGGCAAGAGAATTGAATCTGGAGAGACCTTGATACAAGATCGCAACCTACAAATATTTGTACAGTTAAATCTAAAAGTATATTTACAAAGGTTTCTTACACATTATTTATAAATTACACGTATTCTTCTGACGGCTTTGGTGTGCCGTTAGGAAGTCTTAAGGAGGAAGACATACGCCCATTTACTGAGTCAGGCAATTCAGCTATGTCTTTAAAAACACCTATCATACTTTCAAAATTCGGACCCCAGTTAAGTAAATAGTCCCAACCTATTGTAGCAGGCGCGGGGGAGCCGTTTGCCTGTCTGTACAAAGCGGAGCCCACGTGAGGCGCGAGATCGTCATCCGACGCAACCAAAGTACTAAGAGACCCGCGAAATGAAGAATCAAAACTTTCGTAGGGAGGAGGTAAGATGGGTTTCTTTGAATTATTGCCATTACTCACGTTTGGCCTTCTTACATCCTCTGGCTTGTCTGCATTAATACTATTATTATCGTACTCTACTTCGGAACATGTAAAGCTATCGTTACCACTTTCATCGTCAGATCCAGTTGAACTTCTGTTATCGACAGGCGGTGAATGATGCCTGTGTGACATGTGGTGGCCAACCCCACCACCTCGGGGTGCTTCACTGGAGCTCGAAACGGCATCCAACGTTGACACCAGACTTGAAGTTCGTTGTCGTGCGTTCATTCTTTCAATTTCCTCTGCAGTTAGTCCTACTGCACCGGAGCCAACGGAAACTACTTGTGGAACTTGAGGTGTCGCACTCGGAGTCTTTCTGCCAGCGGATGAACTCTGGCCGCTTAATTGAGACATCACAGGACTATTAAGGCTGCGTTCACTATTACTGTGCAGCGCATCTTTACCGACGCCACCTGAACTGGAAGTTGTAGCCAATAGTGCGCTCTGCAAAGGTTTTCCAGATATATCGTGGAGGGTTAGGATTCTTGGTTGTTGACTTAGTTCACTGCTTGGTGATAGTCTGGCTAATGGAGTGGTTTGGTGTTGTCTTGGTTGAGAAGGTGGCTGAGAGGGTTGTGGAAGCACTCTCGGCGGGTAACCAGCGTGATGCGGCGAATGCCTGTGTTGGGGTGTTTGATGTTTATGATGATAGCCAGCAATAGGAGGAGGTGTCGCTTTGTACTTGCGGACGCCTGCGGCTTCTCTAAAACCTTTATAATGATATACAATATCAATATCTGATGGCGCTATGGAACTAGCATTTTCGAGGTCATAGTGCTCTGGTATTTCTGAATTTAGATCTAAACCACCACTGGGATGATCGTGTGTATGATGAGAATTATTTGTAGAAGGCGGTGGAGGTGGATGATGGTCTTCTCTAAGAGCAGGACTTTTACCAACTACTTCTCGCTCTATAATATCAGGCCTTTGGGGTCTCGGATGGTCAATATTCATAATTTCGCGGTCTTTATATTTCTTCGATAACAGTTCGGGGCCAACAATGTGCCCAACATTGCGCATGATATCAGCATTTTCTGACATGTAACTATTAAGACTTGTCTCATTACTGTGCAGATTTCTACTCATTATACTATCGTTTGTACCAGCTATTAAATTTGGAGCATTCAACATAGCTGGACCACCATTTTGCTTTGAATGTATGATACTTTTGCCTGTCGGTATGGTGCCTTTTTCTTTCTTTTGTTTTCTAAGTCGAAAAACTATAAATGATACCAAAATAGCAACTATTAAAATTATGAAAAAGACAATGACAAGTGTTATACCAATACTAAGAGGGTCGGGATTCTGAGCTAGTGCAACACCAAAGCTACTATGACATCCAGCTAAAATCTTCCCCATTCGTGTTATGTCCTTGAATATGCTTCCGTTTCCGGTAAATGGTTGTACTTCATTGTTGATACTGAAATTTGCCAAGCAACCTTCAAAGTTATTATTGCTGGAAACTGGTAAAAACTCCGATTTTACACCGCCAAAAGAGATTACAGTCAAATACGGATCTAGGAAGTCGTGAACTCCGGCAGCATCGAGTTCTTCTCCAACATTTGCATTGTCCACTATGAGGCGTATGCTGCGCCCAAGTGAGTGCAGGGTTACGTTATGCCAACCACCGTCAGAAACGTCAACCTGCTCTACCTGTGTCATGTTTACTATGGTATTTTGTTTCGAAGTGTAAATTATCTTTCCTCCTAGTAATTCTATTAAGGTGTAGTATTTATCCGTTGCTGAATAGAAAAGTATGCCATCTTGACGGTAAGTCCTAAAAAAGAATGATAGGCTCTTTGCAGAGTTGGTGTATTTCTCAGAGGGTTTTCCGAGTCTTCTACTCCAAGCAGTATCTACGTAGAAATTATCCAGTAACTGGATTCTTCGATGCTTTTCCGAGATCGTATAATAAATGAATCCGTTCTCTCCAACTGATATGGGTTGGAATGAAGTACTGCAGTCTGGAGAAAGTACATTGTCGTCACATTGACAATAATTCGTTTTCCATCTATCAAGACACTCGCCATTGCCGCATACATCTTTTTTGTAGCAAGCACCTTTTTCTTCTCTTCCACAATTTGCTTCAACACCTCGTGATTTTAAGGGATTGGTCAAGTTTAGTAACCGGCCGTTGATCGTGATACTGTGGATACATCCTATAAAATCGTCCGTGTGAATCTGCCCCGGGCGTTCTAAAACTGGATCTGCTTTGTGCAAACCACCGATGAGTAGCAGCTCGTTATTGAAGTTTAGTGTCCTGAAAAAAAAGATCAAATAAAGTTACTACTACTTAGACTGATTTAAAATAAATAAATTAAGAAATTTATTTAAATATACTGAATACACGATAGAATTGAAATGGGTGACAAAAGTGTGCAAAAGCCTACCTATATTAAAAACCATAGATAAAATGTTAAAATTTGCTCGAGTTAAAATGACTTACGTCATTTCCGGAAAGTACTAAATTACGTTAAAGAAAAGATTTAATGATTTATTCAATTTCTCGACGTCATTTTATTTTCTTAATAAAATATTCATCAGTTTATTACAAAAATATATAAAATATTTAGGTCAATATTAATAACAAATGGTAATATTTTTCATAATAACATTTTTCATTCATTACTAGGACAGCCTAATAATATAAAAATCTATAGTATTGAATTATACATACCCTGCTTGACCAGTTTCATCACTATAACAAGAGACGTCGCCAGGTTCGCATTCCATGCAGACATCACCGTGATCTGTGCAGGATGTGACGCTCAATGATATTACTCTTCCATTTCTGGTAGCAGTAAGTTTGTACCATCCACCGTCAGCAAAGTCTTTCCTTGTATCAGTGATAGCAACCGAGGCAATAGAAGTTCTTGCGCCTCCAAAGGAGAAGACTGGCGTTCCTCCAAGCAGCTCAATAGCAATAAAGTCTGATCTTCCCCCTGTTTGAGCTCCATAGTTATATAACAAAAGAGCATCAGACTTTGTAGTTGCATATATTATTGTTATATCATTCGTCGAAGCATCCATGGCTGGAAATTGCATATAGGATAGCTCGTTGAACCCGAAAGTAGAGCTCTCGCAGTGAGTACCATAACGTCCATTTGTGCAGCTGCATTTATAACCTGGTTTTAAACTTATGCATATTCCTCCATTTAGACAAGGGTTCGGTCTACATGAATCTACTAAGGCTTCGCATTGATTACCACGATAACCAGGACGACATAAGCAGAAGAATGTTTTTCTATCAGCACTCTCTTTACAGGATCCACCATTTTTACAAGGATTGTTATTGCATAGATCATCTCTTTCCAATTCGCAAGTTTTTCCTTCTCGACGAGCTGGACATGTGCAAACAAAGTCATGTCCTTGTTTTCGGCATTGGCCCCCAAAGCGGCAGGGGTTTGGTGAGCAAGGATCCTGACGTTTTTCGCATTCTTCACCCATGAATCCATCAGTACAATGGCAAGTGAAATCATGTTTTACTAATGGTGACGAAAGGATAAGTGCCGAACTTTCTGTTATCTTTGTTTGATCTAAAACTTTTATGGAGTCTGAACAGTGTCCATTATTTTGACATTGATGAAAAGAACATGGTAAATAAGATACTAAAATCTGGCTCCGCAACAATTTTTGTATATCATGCGCTTTAGCTTTCAAATGTTTCTCTGTTAGCTCTTTTTTCCAAACTAAGTCTGTTCCTTTCGTAGCTAACGTTAAGTACAAGTTTCTATCGTCTTCATTGATGCTGTACAAGTAGATACTTTCTCCACTTCGTAATCCTACTTTGAGAATTTCAAGTAAGCTTCTGTAGTAGTGCGTAAGAAAATGTGCTGAAGTCATGTTTACAATTTTCAACGTGACTGATTGCTCTACGGTAATGTTATCAAAAGAAAAATATTCTACACTGACTGACGAGATGACATCTCTGTGAATTCCATCATTGCCAGAGACTGAAAATGAATACCCTTGACCAGGTCTTACAGCATTGGTATATAAGTCGCATCCCTTTTTGATGAACAGCAAAGAAAGTGTATTGTCTGATGTGGAATCTCGGAGCATTTTGCATTTGTAGTCACCGACTATGTCGGGATCATTTGGTTTTACATCAGCTATTCGCCCTAAAGGAACTTTGTTATTAAAAGCGTAGACAAGCACGTGTACAGATCTTGACGTAGGAGGGTTGTCATTTCGATCAAGAACTTTAATAGGTATTGTATAATTTGAGGTCATCACTGGCGTACCACTATCTTCTATTTGTATGATCACTTCTAAGTATGGTGTTAATTCCCTGTCTATTTTCTTCGTAGTTAGGAGTACCCCAGTATGTCTGTGAACTTTAACATTACTCTGATGTTTGCCTCCGATAATAGAGTATGAAAATGGTGCTCCATTTGGGGGTAGGTCGGGATCGTTAGCTGTAAGTGTAGTAATACTGGTATTCGGAGGCTCATTTTCGAAAACAGCGCCATTGAAATTTGCGACGTCAAATATTGGACCGTTATCATTTATGTCTGTAAGTGTAATTTTGACAGTAGCGGTACCAGTTTGTGGTGGTACACCGGTATCAATTGCACCAACAATTAAGGAATACGTGGGAAGACTTTCTCTATCCAATTGTCGTGCAACCTCTATTTCACCTGATAGTGGATCTATTTTGAAATCTTGGTTTACATTTCCACCAATTATGGAGAAGCTAAATTGATTATTTTGTGGGCGCACATCTTTATCGACTGCCTGGACCTGTATTACTTGATTCCCGATGTTTGCTCCTTCTGATATGACTGCCTCATAATCATGACGCGAAAATTCGGGTGGATCATTTCCATCCTGTATAGAAATGATTACCTGTGCTTCATCTGTATCATTTCCATGTATTCCACCAGAATTTTTTGCCAATACTGTCAGAACTACTCTGTTCTGGGTTTCTCTGTCCAAATATCTGGCGACTCTTATGACTCCTGTTTGTGAGTTGATGCTAAAGCCTTTATCATTACTAGAACCAACAAACAAGTAGTAAATCACACCATCATCACCACTGTCTTGATCTGTCGCTTGAATGACGCCAACATTTGTCCCAACTTCTGCTGATTCGGACACATCAAAATGGAATACTGGTTGTACGAATTTCGGATAAAACTCATTAACTCCAGTAATTTGCACAATAACTTCAGTCACAGTCTTCATTATTGTATTCGGGTTTGATGCCATTATTTCTATTTTATACATTGACTTTTCTTCATAGTCAAATATATCATTTGAGAATATCTCACCAGTGCTAGCATCAATACGAAACAGATATTTAATCGTACTATTTACGATTGAGTATTTGATTATTGCATTTTTTGGTGAATCAATATCAATTGCCCTAACTCTGAATATAAAACTGTTAAGTGGTGCATTTTCGGGTAAAAATGCAGTGTAACGTTTTTGATCAAATTGTGGAGCATTATCGTTTATGTCCGTCAAAATTATTGTTAAGGTAGCTGTGGTTTCTTTGGGTTTGAACCCAAGATCCCTAGCAGTTATATTCAAACGATATTCTTGGATCGAGTCATAGTCAAGAGCCTTTGAGATACTGATAGTGCCTGTGGTAGGATTAACTTGGAAATCATCACCACCATTGCCGGAAGAGATGGCGTATCTCACTATTCCATTAGGCCCTTCATCATCGTCACTAGCCTTTACTGTAAGTATAGGTGACCCGGTTGGTTCATTTTCAGGTACAATAACTTGGTAGCTTAGCGCCGTAAATTTAGGAGCAAACATATTTTCCCCCGTTACAACAAATGTAACGAATGTATCATCAGATTGCGGAGGAACGCCCTGATCGATTGCTTTTATCTTCAATTGATAATATTGTCCCAGGTTATAAAATTGTTTTTTAACCGCGATCCAACCATCTTGTTTATTAATTGTGAAAAATGCAGATCCGTTTCCTCCAGAAACATGATACTGGACTTGCGCATTTATTCCAAAGTCTAAATTATCTTCGGCAGTCAATTTTACTATTTTCTCTCCTAAAATAGCATCGTTAGGAACAGGTACCAAAATTTCGTGCTTTTGGAACTGAGGTGGGTTATTATTAGCATCTACAACATTAATGGTAACGAGGCATTCTGAAGACATTGGAGGTTTGCCATTATCTGTAGCTACCACAATAACAGAGTAAGTATTTTCGGGTGAAGAATTAATTGATGTTCTTTTATATTTTAAAACATATTTGCTTAGTATTTCACCAGTAGCAGGATCAATAGTAAATAGATCTGATGGCTGTTGCAATGCATAAGAAATAATTGAGTTCGGTCCCTGTTTATCTCTATCAGTTGCAATTACTTGCCCCACGAAACTGTTTTTCTTTTGTAATTCTGGAAAATTAAAACTATAGTATGAATATTCAAATTCGGGTGCATTATCATTCTGATCCTGTATTGTTATTGTTAATGGCGTTTCTGATCTCCACGCTCCGTCAATTGCCGCAATTTTCAATATATATTCATCTTCTAGTTCCCTGTCTAAAGATCCAACCACTGTTACATTGCCACTAACTGGATCTATGACAAATTTATCACCTGGGTTGTCAACAAAACTATATGTCGCATTCGCGTTCGGCCCCGAATCTAAATCGGAACTAGTGACTTTAATTACAAATGAGCCAATTTCTGCATTTTCGGTAACATTTACACTAAAAAGTCTTGTAAATCTTGGAGGGTTATCATTTTTGTCTAAGACTGTAACTATAACTGTTGAACTTCCAACCAATTGTGGACTTCCATGATCATATGCTTCTACCAAAATTTCATAAAACGGGATGGATTCTCTGTCCAGAGCCATATTTGTATATATTTCTCCACTTTCGGCGTCAATTTCAAACGTTTCTTCATAATCATTAACAAGTCTGAAACTAATTCTTCCATTTTCGTTAGAGTCATCATCATGCGCGTCGACTTTTATTACTAGTTGAGGGGGGTATTCTTCCTCCAACACAGTTGCATTATAA
Organism: Acleris holmiana; assembly: GCA_949316455.1. Taxonomy (NCBI): domain Eukaryota; kingdom Metazoa; phylum Arthropoda; class Insecta; order Lepidoptera; family Tortricidae; genus Acleris; species Acleris holmiana. Next base: position 10,107,682 of record OX438765.1, on the reverse strand, counting down.
AGTACTTGATCGATTACAGGGGCATTATCGTTAGCATCAGTAACTTTTATTTCTATTTCAATAAATGACTTGAGTGGAGGATTATCTGAATCTCTCACTTCAAACCATACTTCATATAAAGGCATAGTTTCGTAATCAAGTCCTTTTCCAGTAATGAAAACTTCTCCACTCATTGATTCTACTCGGAGAGCATCACCAACATTTCCGCCAGCTATAGAGTACTGCAGCAAACCAGTCGGTCCAATTTTAGGCGAATTTGCTGAAAGTCTTGTTACTAATACGCCTTCTGGTGTGTCTTCAGGAAAAGTAAAGGTCAACTTGTTTGTAACTGAAAATTTCGGGAAGTTTCTTACAGATTTTGGAATAAGTATTAATTCTGATGCACTTTGCCTTGGAACAACTCCCGAATCTGTGGCTACTATTACCAAATTGAACGAGGAACCACTTTTGCCACGATATTTCATAAGGTTTTCTTCAGCTTTTATAACACCAGTTTCTTTGTTGATATTGAATAGATTACGGTGCTCTCCTTTGAGATCGTAGGTGATCTTTTTGTTCAAGCCAATGTCGTTATCTGTAGCTTTAACACCAAAAATAAAGTCACCAGTAACGGTGCGATCGGAGATGTACGTTTCGTAAATAGGTTGAGCAAAAGTTGGAGTGTTATCGTTTTCATCTTCAATAACTATTGTAAGATTTGCAGTAGCTGTTCTAGGATCCGTAGTTGATGAATCTTGTGCCATGATTATCAAATAATATATGTCCCATTCTTCTCTATCCAAAGTAGCGTTTGTTAAAATCACACCTGTTGAAGAATTTATAAGAAATCTCTCAGACCTATCGCCGAGGAGACTATAACGGATCTTAGCATTATTGCCTATATCCTTGTCTGTAGCTTTTGGGTTCAGAATAACAGTGTTTGGGGGTAGATTTTCTTTGACAGTTGTTTTGTAGCTTTGCCTTTCAAAAGTTGGACTGTTGTCATTCACATCTTGAACTATAATTTTAACAGTTCCAGATCCGGTCAGCGGGGGTGAACCTGTAAAATATCGAGCGTTGAATTAAAGTGATTGTCCATTCCCCACGTGCATGTGTAAATATATGTAGAAACACTTACCTGTGTCCATGGCGACGAGCGCCAAAGTATATTCATCCTGAACCTCGCGGTCTAAAGTTCTTAATAATGATATGTGGCCTGTTGATGCATTTATTTTAAAGAGGTCTGCATCACCTTCCTTTATAAAATATCGCACTTGATTATTGAACGGTGGAGAATCGGCATCGTAAGCATGAATTGTTATCACATAGCCGGCATTAGGGGGTATAACATTTTCCATAACGTACGCTAAGTACGGTGAATCTAAGAATGTGGGCGGGTTATCGTTTATGTCTTGAATTGAGATGGACAGTTCAGCCGTGTCAAATTTAACGTCGTTTTCCGCACAATCTTCGGCTCGTATGGATAAGACATAACGCGCTTTTCTTTCAAAATTTAAATTTTTAGCCACTCTCACAATTCCTGTATCTTCACTTATACTAAAGTCTCGATTTTCGTCCCCAGAAGCAATGGAATAACGGACCCTTCCATTAGCGTCCTCGTCAATGTCAGTTGCTGAAACCTAAAAGCACAGTAATGTTAATACTATGTAACGTAAGCAATATTATAAATTTTTACAAATTTATTTTCATTTACAAATGTTTTCATTAAACGGTTTATAGGAATCTTATAAATTATAATCTTTTGTGTGCGTGTTTAAATACACAAATATTTAATTACAAAATGGTAAGAGAGGAGCCAATTAAATTACTGATCTATTTACAAAAAATATTTATTTTATTTAATATTAAAAAAAAAAACACTCACTTGTAGTACACTTGCCCCGATGCTGGCGTTTTCGGGGACCGAAGCGCTGTACTGTTTAGGATCAAATACTGGGCTGTTATCATTTTCATCCAAAATTTTAATTTCTATCTGAGTCTTTGATACTTTTGGAGGGTCACCTCTATCTTTTGCTGTTATTGATAAAATATAGCTTGATTTTAATTCTCGATCGAGTTTACCGGTAGCTCTTAGTATTCCGTCCACATTGCCTAAAGAGAAATAGCCATTAACGTCTTGATCGGAAGCCATAAAGTATTCCACATATCCATTTCTTCCTTCATCTTTGTCTACGGCTTTAACAGTCATGACGATCGTGTTGAGAGGAATGTTTTCAGACACGGTTGTAACGTTCGATGAAACGAACTCTGGTGCCATATCGTTGACATCCTTTACCTGTATTGTAACCTGAAAAATATGATATTAAATAATTAATATAATTGCGAGAAATATGAAAATTTATAATAACACAACTCGTATTTTTACAAATCTTAGCAGCTTTTAAAAGTAAAAAAAGAAACGTTCTTGTTAATATCTTCCCAAATTTCCTTAAACACATTTTGTAAATTCTAAAAACATGCTTTAATGTTTCCGGTCTATCAATGCTACTTATTTATCTATACCTACTATTATAAATGTGAAAGTAACTCTATCCGCCTGTTGTTGTCTGTTTGTTACGCTTTCACGGATAAACCATTGAGCCGATTTAGATGAAATTTGTTATGGAGATAGTTTGAGTCCCAGGAAAGGACATACCTACGGTAGGTACTTTTTATCCCGAAAAGTGGAACAGTTCGTAAGGGAATAGCAATAAACAACTTCTAGGTGGACGGAGTTACGGGAAACACCTATTACAAATAAAGCTAAAATGCCACAGAATAAACAACGTTCAAAATTCCAGATTATTTTCATGAGAAATTGCTCGTATTCCCAAAAAGCACAGGGCCTTGTTAAATTCAGAACAGTATTTCGGAGAGGTGATACCTCGTTAGTGGGGCGTCACTAAAAGTGACACGCGCACGCTAAAGCAAATAAAGCCCACGGTTAGATTTGAGCAGGCCGAATGATCAAGAGCAAACTACCATTTTTAACATCAAAAGGTGAACTTGGTTATGTAAACGGTAACTGTGACAGTCATTTTAATAAAAAGTCAGTATTTTTGGTTGGAGTGGTTGATACTAAATTAGGTACTTATGTTATCTTATTAGCAGTGATCGGAATAGGTAGTGCGATTTCGGGTGAATGACCTCAAACATTATAAGGAATATGGATAAGACCCGGGATTCCGGGATTCGTATTTTTTCACAGAATATTTGCCTGACATGAAATTAATTGAAGTATATGGTATATGGGATAAAATAAGACTATGTCATTGTAATTACATCATTTATTTAAAATGAAAACATTACATATTTCGTTAATTAGGTGAAAGTAGTTACCACTTAATAAGACATAGTGATGAGAAATGTAGGTAGTAGGTACAATCAAAAAAACTTTTGAGCTTACTGTGAGGCTAGGTCAAACTTTGTAATGTCCCCTGATATTTATTTTAAACCAAACACAAACTTTAAACTTTTTCAAAGTGAAAATCCGGGATTATAAGTTATATCCATACTAAGCTTACGCACCGAAATCCCGTGAAATTGCACTACCTATTCCGATCACTGCTTATTAGCTATCTTTCAAGATGAACTTTCAACTTACATTTACCAAGGTTGATGTGGATACTATCTGACCAGCCTAGTTTCAAAAGGTCTTTAGAGCCAATAAAAGTGTTTATATGTATAATTTGAGAAACAACTGAAATAAGAATGTCAATGGTTCTCGACAACGTCAGCGTTTAAAACGTATAAGTAGCACAATCCTGGTTCTCGAGCCTCTAACCCCGATCATTAGTCGTGGGTTAAAAACGAAGAACATAAATATTTTGTTACCTGGACAGTAGAAGACAGTTGGGGTTCGGGCGGTCTAGCCGAGTCTCTTGCGGTGACGATTAGATTGTAGATTGGAAGTGTTTCCCTGTCCAAGAGCCTCGCAGTGAAGATAGTCCCGTTGGCCGAGATGATGAAGTCCTGAGCTTCGTCGCCAGACGTTATGTTATAGGACAGCTTGCCATTAACACCTGGAAAGTAGATGATGCTGATTATGCATTTTGAAAATCCATGTGGACAATTTTATGATTACTGGTAATATAAACAATCTATTAAGTTTAGAAGCAGTATGGTATCAAATTCGTGCCTCACTATTTAATAAACACGATTTTTTCAAATGTTACGTTACGCATGATTTATTTACAAAATTTCAACACATGTAAACATAACAATTTCCTGTTTTTAATTCATGACTTAAATAAAGCCACGACATATCATACTTACCTACAGTAAATAAAAATGAAAAAGACACACATTTAAAAAAAAATAGTTTTATTCTTTATGTCAATTGACCTGCGATTTTGTTTCTGTGTAACATTGAGTGAAAGTGAAAGACGGCATATTGCGAATGGAAAAGTGCTTTTAATAATTCTTGATAAACAGAGAAACGAAATAATCATACGTTATACACCGTGTTTTTTTTGATTTACGATAACTTTAAGGGCACGTTCTTCAAGTCAAATTAAGCTAATTTCCCGAAGACAGACATATGATAACTCGTACGGTTATAAAGATATTCAATTATTAAAATTAATCAGTTAATCACGTTAAACTAATGTAAAAGGCTCTTAATTGATACCTAATAATTTTCTTTTAATTACCTATTATGAGTAAAGAGTTTTCAATTGTTAGGTCGTGCACCTGTCAAGTGTTATCTTTACTTGTGTGTGTGTATGTCTCGCTGACTTGACGTATTTGACACTAACTATGAGTTAACTCTAAAGACCCTTTTAGAATGATTGAAGACACAACATTTAATTACTTTGTTCTAAACAATTTTTTTTTTTTTTTTGCAATATTTTAAAATGTAATGTACCACGTAGTTTCTATACGTGTACCTAACAATATGCCGAAGTTATCGTAAATCAAAAAAAAACACGGTGTATATGGTTGGGTAAGACAGTCGTGCAAAGGAGATTGGTGCTCGTTAATTTAGGGCACCTTTACCCTGTAAAATTAGTCAAGTTCTGAGATAACAGCGTTAAAAGGGCATTTAACATAAATCTAATATCTAGGTTAGACATTAGATTTATGTTAAATGCTCGCTGTTCCCTTTGCTACTAATTAAGCAAACGAAACTAGTTAACATGGTCACACATACAGCATTCACAATTAGGAGGAATTACCTGAGTCTAAGTCGGTAGCACTGATGCTGACGATACTGGATCCGACAGGGATGTCTTCTGGGATCTCGTTAGAGAAGCTCATGGGGTCGAAGAGCGGGGCGTTGTCGTTGAGGTCTACCACGTTGATGTAGACGGTCACGGTGCCCGACAGAGACGGCCGTCCGCTGTCCTGCGCCTGCGCCACCAGGATATAGTGTTGCGTCTGGAATGTACCGCAGGCAACCTTTACGATTACGAACCACATGTGGTTTCAATACTAACCAACAGGCTCGGTACAGATACATGACTCGTGTATTTGTACTGTGACCGAAAATAGGATTTAATTGAATTATTGTGAATTTACTTGTCCACCTGGTAGTCCTTTCGCCTCTTACAAGGCCTGTCGGTGTATTTACCTATTTCAAAATTTCAAGATTAAAATGTTTGTAATTCCAGGTAACACCCGGATTACTTTCCACAAATACATCCAAATAATACATCCAAGAGAAATTGTGTTCGTGGTGTTATTTCACTTTTACACTCCTGCCAACCAACTAGTATCACCAAATAGAAATAACTATGATTACAATTTGTAACAACAACTATGTTTTGAGGCAAGATTTTACGGACAGCGCCGGCATTCGGATTTTTCATTATACTCGTAATAGTACACTGAAGCGTCCCAGCTATGACGAGCTCCCTTATTCGTGGATCGTGAACAGAAGCGGTTAAAAAACGGCCCATGGTCGTGGAATTCGGCTCGCGAATGTTTTGCAGACGGCTGCTTTGTCTGACATTGTTCGGGCTTTAATTTCGATGGCGGATCGAGCGGGCAAATGCCGAATATGATGCGCGACGGGAAAAAACAGTACCTGGATGAAATTAGCAGCTCTCTAGCGGGGTACGCGGAATTGGCGGGCGGTCGACAGAACGAGTGTACTCCGAATTGTTTTTATTAATTAGCGGGCCTGGCCGACTTGATGAGCCTCTGGCGGAGTGCGCGGCGGTGCAGCGCGAATAGCGGCCTTACGGCGCCGAGCCCGCGCCCAGGACCCGCGCCCGAGAAAGGCCACTGACGAAACGCCAAGATAAATTTAACAAACAATGGGACGAGTTTTTTTGCAGTTTCAATAGTAACTATTAACTTATTCTAGATTTTTTTCTTGATTGAACAAGTTTGTAATTCAAAAAGTTCGAAAGCCTGATGACGACGTACTTAACGATATATTTATGGAGTAGCTATGCCTTCTTTAGCTATTTTTAGAATTATATAGCTAAACTCTGAATGTATGACAGCCACTTCTACCAGCTACGTTTCTTTTACTTAAAGAATGTTAAAGAGATATGCAGTTAAAGCTACACGACACGTTTGTTATTCAATTATGAGTTTATTTTTATTAACCCTGAAATATTCAATTGCTTTACAAAAACGAGTATCTAGGTACTCTTTATGCGTTGCAGGCCTAGAACCAAATATCAAATAAATAAACAAATTGTAGACTATACAAGTAAACATTTCATTAGTCAATGATACGTTTTTTGCCTTTCTTTAAGAGTAACGGTCTCTACCTCTACATAAAGATGTTAATTTTCAATTTTAACTTTTAACAGCATCTATTTTAATAAATAAGTTATTTAATGAAATTAAAAATGTAGGTATTATTCGTCATTAATATTAGTATTAATGAAATAAAAAAAATATTAATGTAACGTCTTATTCCTAATTACTTGGGGGTTGTTATCGTATTGACCAATACAAGTAAGGTTTAAGAGTCACCTATGATCGCGCTTGTATGTTTGTTCGACGATAATTTAAGCATTCTTAATCCGATTTTCACGAAGTTCGAAAGATGAAAAGTTGAGGCAAATATATTTTTTATGTTTGCCTCAATGGGGGTGAAGAAGTTAACTCACGAGGTCTCTGTCCTGGGTTCTTAGAGTCTATTAGGAGGCGCGGCATTATTACTTAGGTTATTTTATGCCACGGTGAAGACAAACGACCACACAGGTAAGTGAAGTTTAAAGCGGATAGAAATTTACAATTCGATCTCCATGAATGTATAAAAGAAGTTGAGGTAAAACAGTTTTAACTCCGTACACAAGCAGGATTGGTAAGGGGTTCCGGAGTTAGGAAGGAAAGTCGCCGGTTCCTGTTCCGGTAGCTCGGGGCAAACTACTATTGGTTGAAAGTATGTGTAGACAAAATATACAATGCCTACAAGATATTTAACCGCATAAAGGAAAAACATATTTATAAACGACATATGCTTTGGTAAAAAATCGATTTTAAAGATAACTGCGCGGAAAGTAATCAACATAAAATTATGCAAAAACGTAAATATCAATAAAATATGCGAAACGGAATGATGTCGTTTGAATACACGACTGGTAAGTTCTCGCAGGCAGTAATGTCTGTGGAGGTGTTGAACTAGCAGAAGCACATTGGACCTTGAAGTTATTGGAGTAAATATCAAATTTGTAGTCTTTATGAATCCTATTATACGCGCAGTGAATTAAAACTTAAAACTCGCTCGGAGGCATCGCCGTCCTTCGTTTCCGAATTGCGCGCCTCGCCATGCGTACTTTGCGCGGCGTGCAGTGTATGTACTATTTTATTTTTATACCCAAAAGGCATCCAGGTAAATAGCTCGAGTTATGTTTTAAAACAAGTAATTGCGCGGTTTAGCTGCGTAGGTAGATACTTGAAGCTGGTTTACTTTTTTCATGGTTCTTTGACATATGGGTACACTTTTTTCATTTTTCAAAAAATACTGGCCATTAAAAAGTTACTGCGAAATATGTTCAATCCGAACACGTTTTGTACTCATATCCGAAGTAGACGATGTGCTATTTGTATGAGCATGTCTGTCTCGTACATAATGCTAGGTTTCACCGATGACAATTGATTGGTACTTAAATGTTGGTTTTGCGGACACAATATATAAGTGCACATCATGCTTTCCTACGGCTAAAACAGATTTAATGCACTTTGAGTCAATGATCCAGGGTTATTTTATAGTTATAGTATTGCAGTAAATTAACAGCTTAGGTTTTAAAGAACAATGAAAGTTCATAGATTTTATTTATATATTTTATTTTATTTCTACCTACTTTTCTTTTGAGAGTACGTTTTATTATTGAATACCGAAAAACCGGCCAAGTGCGAGCCAGACGAAGGCGAAAGGTTTTTAATTTAATTTAATTTTTATTATTTTTTGCTATAGTGGCACCTATACTTATTTATTAGGTGCGGTTCGTGAGATAGAGCAAACAAAAAAAAATGCTTCTGTAAATATTTTAAATGTATTGAATTTTTTAACAATTGTTTTGTTCATTTGTTATACCTAGCAACAGAAATAGACACTCTGTGAACGTGTTAGCTTTATTACTGTTCATGAGATACCTACAGCCCACAAATAGACAGACGGACGAAAGGACCCTTTGGGTACGGAACCCTAGAAAGAACACCGAAGCAATAAGGTACTATCCGGCATCTTAAGACAAACAATATGGGAGTTGTAATTATTAACGCAGCTACGTTACGGCCTTACGAGACCCAGTTTTAAATGACTCAGTAAAGGCGTTAAGTCTTCTCGAATTTCAATTTCACATATTTTCCTAACAGCACTAAATTTTCGAAACTAAATATTCTACAGGTTACAATAACTTCAATGGTTTGTGCTGAGAATACCTTTCTGTATTGGAAATGCTTTTACACACCACGTTCAAATAGTACTGTGAAACTTGTCCGGTCAACGGCCTCCTCTAGATCTATGTTAAGATAATTCTTTCAACCGCAATGTATGGCCCCGAGCGGACACACTAAAACGCACAAGAGTACTTTTAAAATAAACTTCGGAGTTAAGCGCCTATTAGCGACTTTTTGTTTAGTGCCATTAATTGTAAATACATCGACATAACGATCAAGCTAGTTCAAGTAAACGGATTTATTTTTAATATGATTGCGTGGCAGACCACGATACTTCTTTTTATTTAGGATGAGAATAAGTGCTCGTATTTTGCACCCGTCTTTCCCTTTAACGATGTAAAATTTAGTAATTAAAAATCATTGTCTCTACTATAAGTAATTAATAACAAAAATATAAAATAAATAAATTTTTTAAATGTTATATTTGGACAAATATTTCTCAGTATTGGCTTCGTTATTAAAGGAAACGTGCAAATTTGACCGTTATTATTCTCATCTTTAAAAAAACCGGGCAAGAGCATGTCGGACCATGCTCAGTGTAGGGTTCCGAAGCCGTTAAGTACTACAAACATACAAATGAACAAGTAATAACTATTTTTTGGTGCCGTCTTAAACGATTTTAGTAGGTATAAACACTTTAATCGCCTGTATCTCAAGAACCAATGATGTCTACTTAGTCGTGATAGTTTTCCTTTATAATTGGTTATATGTTCTTTCATTTCAGTTTTTTTTCAGATTTTTAGTATTTGTAGTTTTGGCTGTAGTGGGGAGGGGACACTTGAGTCTAAGAAAAATTTGCGCTTTAAAGCTTAATATTTCATAAACGGATAACTTAATCGAAAAACTGTTTGTACAAACCCATAATATTTTTGATAGAGCTATCCAACGATACCCCACACTATAATATAGACGAGAAAAAAAAAATGCATCCCCACGTTACGTGTAGGGGAGGTACCCTAAAAAATTTTTTTTTTACTTTTTATTGTACCTCTTTGTTTACGTAACTAATATACTTTTTCCTAGTCTTTGCGCTAGGCTGCGGCCGGACGGACGAACGGACGGACATGGCGAAACTATAAGGGTTCCTAGTTTGACTACGTAACCCTATAAATGAAGTATAGAATTATTAGGCACGCGGAAAGAAATGCTACATATTACAGTTGTTTTTATTTGCCCAAGTCAATTTAAAGTAAAGTGACGTACAATTTTTGAAATATAGTGTAGGTACCCTATTAACGTGCTGGTTTCCTTTTTTAATCATTAAAAATAGAGGAACTGAAGTAGTGGTGAGCTGTAGACTATAATATATTATGTACAGTGGTTCGGATGCGCGCCTCAAACAAAGTTCTGGGTTCAAATACTGATTTTATAGGTTTTTGGGACCTAAGCGATAGTGATTTATAATTTTAAAACGCATTTATTTATACGAGGCGACCAGTTAGTAGGCCTAGATTTTAACGCCGCAAACGAAAATATATAAAATTCTCGTGTCACCATGTTCGTTCCCATACTCCTCCGAAACGGCTCGACCGATTCTTATGAAATTTTGTGTGCATATCGGGTAGGTTCGAGAATCGGCCAACATCTATTTTTAATACCACTAAGTGACACGGAATAAAAAAAAATTGCGGTGGGCGAAGCCGCTGGCGGATCGCTAGTATATATATAATATTGTGTCATTTTTGAAAAACGCTAACTTAGCTACTAGTACTGATTCGGCTAATTAGTACTAAAGAGCTGCCTTCAGTTGACTAAAGTCGAATAAATCAACGACGACGGCATGCCCCATTATCACTCACTACATAGTATAAAACAAAGTCGCTTTTTCTGTCCTTATATCCCTATGACTATGTATGACTATGTATGCTTAAATCTTTAAAACTACGCAACGGATTTTGATGCGGTTTTTTTTAATAGATAGAGTGATTGAAGAGGAATATTTATATGTATAATACTTTAATCCAGAGCGAAGCGAGGGCGGGTCGCTAGTTTCATTATAAATTGACGCAATGATGCAACGTCAATTTGACTGGCCAGGCGTGCTGTCGTGGATATTAAAACGCTATTATTTTTACACTCGTCTTTAGTCAACTGTTAATTCTTGAAAAATGTTTAGGAGTCTTAAAGACTCTTTATTTTGTTTTAAACATTGTATTTACATTTATCATTAATCATTTATTTATTATTATCATTTTTCATAAGTACACACACTATATTTATCGCCTCTATTAAAGCTAGGAGGAGACAGCGGCGTTGGTCGCAGTCGAACATTGTCCAAAGCGGCACGGGACGCGAGAAGATCGGTCCGGAGACCCTAACGCTCGTAAACTAACGGCTAAGTGTACAACCGACGTACCTATCACCTTTGCTGTTCACGATTTTCCGGGTTATTTATCAATCAAGAGACTGTACTTTAAGTGTTTTAAGTTACCCTAAAGTGGAAAATTAATGGACACCGCTTATGATAAAATTTCCTCAGCGATAAGGAACGAAACACAAACGAATTATGTGGCAACAATGTTAACTAGTTTAAGCTGCAGTTTCATCGTTAATTACCTAGTGATACGTTGGCAGTAAAGAATTTAGTTTTTTCAGAATAAAAGGTGTACCTATACTGCCTATGGACATGCGATTCCGTTATTTATTGCCTACGAATAATTGAAACCCAGAGCTGAATCAATCAGGCCCCGCCAGTGCATGTAAGGGCGAACCGTTCATGTAGGTACATATTTGCAAATGAACTATAAAAAAAACTCCTCACAGCACAAAATGCCAAGGTCCGTCAAGTCTGTAAGACGTTTCATGCGAGTGCGGATATTTGCATGGTAATCACTTAATTTATTATGAAATGTGTTTAATTGAACATTTCGTTTGTTTTTACGGCGACGTCGACCCGTTTACCTGTCCTTGATCTCGCATGTAACGTTGTTAATTGTCAATAAACATGGACCACTCAATTGTCTGAGTCAGCGTGCTTTATATTGCTTTTCAATAACTTGGTCTACGACTTCGTGGTTTGAAAATGTTTTGAAAATTACGCCGTCTGCTGTACTTATTGCTGATCAAAGAAACCAGGGGAGTATTGATATTCCAAAATCTCGTTATTACTTCTACTTTCGTATTACATTTTACCAAAAATACTGTCAGTGTAGCTAAGAACTTAAATTTAAGTGGCACTGACAGAGCGAAAGGAATTTAGTCGAGTCATGTTTTTAGTAGTAAAGTAGAGTATCAAAGACTTATTTAAAAATTACATATAATATACTTACAGCAACAAACATCTTAGACTACTTGTGCAAAATGTGGTTACAAAATAATGAACAAATCTTAAGAGTTGTTGGTATTTATGTAGCTCTGCCTACCCCACTGGGAATGAAGGCGTGATGTTATGTATGTATGTAAGTTATAATGAACTGTAAACTATTTGTGTATAATACACTGGCTAAATTAGTGTTAAAATAGTTATACCTACATATCCTTATGTGGTTATTATGTGACATTGGCACAGTTTCAATTTTAATTATATTGTAATTAGGTTATTGGGTTTCTTTGTCTTTTTTTTTAAACGTTTTTGTGTCCTGGTACTGTACTCTGTCATCATGTTTTCAGCAGCCAGTAAGCCTACTACCCGTCGGGATGTACTTGTCGACAAACTCCGGAACACACAGGCAGAGCTGAAGACTGTCAAAGAGCTCAATGCTAGGCTATTACAGGAACGTGATGAGAGTGAAGAGGAGGTTCTGCATGTTATTAACCATAACAAAACCCTTAAAAGTACTCTTGCCAAGCTGGACTTAGACTTTGATGACATGCGGGAACAGCGGGACCGCCTCCAGGCCAATGTGGATCAGTTTCAGCAGTGCCGGGAGACACACGAGGAGGCGCTGCGGCGTATCCGGGACCTCGAACAGCTACTGGAGGAGGGCCAAGTTGAACAGGACACAACTTGTGCCAGATGCATTGCGGAGGAATCTGCTTACAATGTAAGCTTATTTGCGGAGCTCCATACTTCTGTTTCTGAAGTTAATAAATGCGTAGAAACGGTAGACCTTACAAATTCTTTAGACCTTATTGAATCCAAATTTAGTAACATTGCTGTGAGGGGATCAAACAAAATTAAAAAGTATTTAAGACTAAGTAGATTTATAAAAAAGTCTAAAGTTTTACTACGATGTAACAAAACATTTATGAAATTGACTCCTATTAGATATAGCAATGTAGCGTTACATAATGACCTATTAAATTGTCAACATGAACTGGAGTGTGTTATGCATGATTTTGATGCCAATGCTAAACAACTCAAGGTATTGGAAGTTGCTCTGCAAGATGTAACTAATAAGTATACATTGTCTTGCAAACAAATGGAGGAGTACATTGGCTTCATGAATGACATCATCGATTTAGGTAATACCAACATGGGCAAACTGGACTCGCTGGTAGGTAAATCGGGCGATGGCTACGGCGGCTCTCCCGGCCACAACTGGAGACTGAGCCTGCCGGCCTTGCCGTCGCCGGCGCCAGCTCCGCGCCGCGCTCGCCCCTCGCCGGGCGCGCGCCCCGCCCCGGCCCCGCTCCCCGCGCCCCGCGCCGCCCCCCGGGCGGCTCAAGGCGCGGGCCCGCCGCGCGCTCCGGCGGCAGCGGCTGCAGCGCAGCAAGGGGACACTCCAAGCTGCCCGCCCGCGCCGCCCGCGCCGCCCGGACCGAGAGCGCCATGCGCGCCACCTACCGGGCAAGTCTCTCCCTCGCTTCCTACGTTGCCGACCCTTGAGCGCAGGACCATTGCGTACACTGATGAGGTAGGTGTTGGGTTTGGGTCCAAAATGGTAAAGTACCTTGGTCACAACAACGTAGTAAACAACTGTTTACCAGGAATGTCTATGGACTACCTAATCTCACGAATCTCTGCAGACACATTCAGTCGTGAGACAACTTTGGTAGTGTTTTTAGCAAATAGTTTGGTTTTTAGTAAATATGACTTATTTAATTTGTCTGAAGCCCTCACTGAAGTTAGCAAAGGTGATGTACGTAAAATAATTGTGTGTGCTTGTCTTTTTTCACACAAATTAACTAATAATTGTAATAGAAATATTGACTATTTTAATTCAATATTATATAAACTGACATTATATAATTCCAAAATTTCGTATTTCGATACAAATAAATTTGTAAACAAATTCGATTTGACACGTAACTATAGTTTTTTACCAAGTAGGTTCTTAGATGAGTGTGCTAAGTTGTTAGCATATAATATTTTAGACCCCGTTATGACTAGCATAGCGAGCGACTATAGAACGGAGCCTGCGCTGAGTTTTATTAGCGCCGGCTCTGCACCGGAGCTGCCGGTTGATTTAAACTGACAGCTTCGACAACGGCCGCGGCTGCCGTCGTCCGCGGCGACAGTCGCGGCGGCCCCGTGCCTGCCCACAGGCCGACGAACGTTACAAATAAGTTAAGTAATAATGTAATAAATATAATTCATCAGAATATTCAAGGTTTTTCTTGTAAGGAACTAGAAATTGGTTTGTTTATAGATAGTGCTAATATACACGTTTTATGTATTACTGAGCATTGGCTCAAAGGGCATGAGTGCATGTTTAATTTTAATAATCATGACATTGTTAGCATATTTGCTAGGCAATCTTGCAGTAGGGGCGGTTCCCTGATTATGGTCAAGCGAAACATTAAATGTAAGGAGCGTAAAGATATTGTTGCGAAGTCAATTGAACGTCATATCGAACTTGCGTGTGTTGAATTGGAGCAATTTATTATTATTTGCGTATACAGACCCCCTGCGGCGGATTACGGGCTTTTTCAGAGTACATTGGAGAATGTTCTTGATAGTATTTTTAATACAAAAAAAAAAATTATTGTCTGTGGTAATTTTAATGTTAATTTGCTAGACAAGTCACCCACGTCTATTAACTTACTGAGTGTTTTTAAATCCTTTAATTTAGTTAACCTTTTCTGTGAGCCAACTAGGATAACAGCAACTAGTGCTACGTGTATTGATAATATGTTTAGTAATTTTGACCCTATTCGGAAATCCATAATCAACATCTTAAGTTCTGATCACTGCGGCCAGCAAGCTTCCTTTAAGGGGAAGATTGATAAAGCGCCCCAAGAGTTTATACTTAGACAAATTTCCGAAAAACGATTAGAATTATTTAATACGAAGGTCACCAAACAACTGAATTATATGACGTGTACTAGAGAAGATCCGGACAGTTTATGTACTTCATTATTTAATTGTATTATTAAGGAATTTGATGCCTGCTTTGGTTTGAAAAGGGTAAAAGCCAAGCAAGGTACAAAGTTTAGTGATTGGGCTACACCAGACATTCATGAAAGGAGGTACAGATTGTATGAGCTGTATGCTACAAGAGCTGTTGATCATAGGCCTGAGTTTCTAGAGTACGTCAAAAGTTATTCTAAGGAATTTAAGAAGATTTGTGCTTCCGCGAAATCCTTGTATTTTTCGAATAAAATTTGTAACTCTGACAACAAGGTTAAAACCGTTTGGAATGTTATTAACACTGAAACTGGTAGAACTAGAATTAGAGACCCTCACTACAGCCTGCAAGTTGATGGTACTCTAGTAAGCTCGGACCTTGATGTAGCTAAAGAATTCGAGCGTTTTTTTACGAACATACCTTTGGATACCACTAAATCTTTACTGTCATCTCCTGATAAGGCTGATACGTTACTAAGATCAAATGTGAAGGAGTGCACAAATGTCTTTAAATTTTATCACGTCACACCAAACGTTATAATCAAAACATTTAGATCTCTTAATCTCAAAAAGACTGAAGATCTTTGGGGTCTCTCTGTTACAGTACTACACGCCATTTTAGACTCGACTGCACCTTACCTAGCTACTATGTTTAATAAGTGTGTCGATATTGGAGTATTTCCTGATTTGATGAAACACAGTAAGGTCATACCTTTGTTTAAGTCAGGGACATCATCAGACCCCACAAATTTTAGACCTATTTCGATACTACCAGCACTAAGTAAAGTCTTTGAAAAATTAATTCTAAATCAATTATTATCACACTTTAATCAAAATAAGCTACTTCACGGCAGTCAATTCGGATTTACCAAGGGACGATCAACAACTGACGCCGGTTCCATTTTGGTGAAACATATCTTTGATGCCTGGGAAAAATCAATGGATGTAATTGGAGTTTTTTGTGATTTGTCCAAGGCATTTGATTGTGTTGATCATGTAACGTTAGTGCGGAAGTTAAGCTACTATGGTATCAAAAACAGTGCACTTGATCTTATGACATCTTACCTTGCTCACAGAACTCAGCGGGTAGACATTAACAGGACACAATCTTCAGGGTCATCTGTTGCTATGGGAGTGCCTCAAGGCTCTATTTTGGGTCCGTTCTTATTTTTAATCTATATCAACGACCTCCCATATGTATTGCACGATAAACATGAAATAGTTTTGTTTGCTGACGATACTTCACTTATGTTCAAAACGGATAGGAAACAGGATAATTTTAATGACATCAATGACGCGTTGTCTACAATTGTTGACTGGTTTACAGCCAACAACTTACTTTTAAATGCCAAAAAAACGAAGTGCGTAAAATTTTCCTTATCGAACGTGAAGAGAGTGAATGCGGCTAGTATTAGACTGAAGGATGAGACACTGGAATTCGAAGATAGAACAGTATTTCTTGGTATCACTCTAGACTCAAAACTGCAGTGGAGTGCGCATATATCCACACTTGCAGGTAAGCTAAGTTCGGCGGCTTATGCGGTAAAGCGAATCCGACAACTTACTAACGTCGAGACGGCGAGACTAGTATACTATAGTTATTTCCATAGTGTTATGAGTTACGGAATTTTGCTGTGGGGAAGAGCGGCAGATATCAAGACCATTTTTGTGTTACAGAAGCGGGCTGTACGAGCCATTTATCAATTGGGGTCTCGTATTTCACTCAGGGATAAATTTAAAGAAATTAATATTCTTACAGTCGCGTCTCAGTATATCTTTGAGAATATCATGTATGTACGTAAACACATACATGAGTTTAGGCATAACCGCGACGTTCACAATTTAAATACTAGAAATAGGGATAAGCTTGCTCTTCCAGGGCACCGTCTCCGTAAGGTAGGCACTTCGTTTGCGGGGAACTGTATACGTTTTTACAACAAGATACCATCTGATATCGTCAATATGCCGTTCAATGAATTTAAATCTCACATCAAGCGCTGCTTGTTGGGTAGGGCATATTATACTGTAAACGACTTCATTGGTGACCGAGATGTATTTAAGTAGTATCTATCATGTAAGCTATTATTAAAGTAAGATCATTTCGTAAGCTAAGCATATTTATAATATTTGTATTTTAAACACGCCCTTAAGCAAGCTGTGTATTCAAACACTACTTTTTATGTTTACTATCATGTATTTGTCCTTTATCTTTATTAGTTCTTGTACGTACGTGACGCTTTTATGAGAACACACTGTGATGTTTCTCGCCGGACAGCTGTTTTACGCAAAATTACTTCTATGTTGTCCGGCAGCTTGAGCAAGTCATGCTCGCTTAAAGGTCTTTGCTTACGGCGGCGTCGTTGATCGGGTCGCCACTTTCCCGAACACATGGTTGAGAGAGGCGATGGCTGAGATACGCGTCATACTCGTGAACGGGTGCTGTTTGTGGGGTCCGGTCTGTTCACGTTTGCAAGGACTGGTTCTTCAGTTTATTATTCTAGATATGGCTTTTGACGTAGAGACCTCGTCGTGTTGTTCTCCTAGACTTATTATTTTTAGTTTAATGTTATTAGCCTTACATTTGTATTGATTTTATTTGTTCAAGCTTTAATCATTATTATTTATTACTTTATTAAGTACTTGTAATGTAACTTACTTTTAAGTATTTCTGTACTTTTGTTTGAGAAAATGACCTTCTGCTGGAGTTTCTTGGCGCTTCTTCTCCGCAATGATGGTCTTATCTGAAGCGCTAGTAAATTCACTTCATATTACCGACGTGTAAAAGAGCCCCATGGGGGCCTATTTACTGAATAAACATTTTGATTTTGATTTTGATTTTTTTGATCTTGTCGCACAGCAAAAACGGCTTAAGAATTTGAGTAATTACCTTCTTTTCTTTAAGTGATACGAGTATGCTTTATCACGGACTGTTTATTCTTTTTTCTAAACTTTTGTTTGCACATCCTCACCCGTATAAAATAAATAAAATAAAATGAATCTGAAAGTGCGCCCTTCTGTATACCACAACTTTCATCCTTTGACCTCCACTATCATCCAGCAGTTTTCAAGCGAGAGCGATGCCGGTTCTATGTTTTACACATTGTATGAAAAAAGAAATGATTACGGTTGTATGATATTAACACATACCTCTTCATAGTCGAGTCTGGCCGTGAGCGTGAACACTCCAGTCTGCGGGTTGAGGGAGAAGACGTCGTTGGCCCAGTCGGATATGAGGGTGTAAGTCAGCTGGGCGTTGGGGCCGGCGTCCAGGTCGATGGCCGCCACCGTCCCCACTATGGAACCCCTGGCTGCATTCTCAGGTATGTCGAATGAGTACGCGCTTTCTTTAAACATTGGGGGGTTGTCGTTTGAATCAGTCACCTGCGAAAAAAGTTAATGATCACCTTAATCACCGGGGGTGCGATTTGAACAAGAATGTTTACATATCTAATTACTATTAATACGCTCTTTTTGACACATTTTGTGCCACCAGCTCTCATGTTAACCGAAACTTGGCAAGTCTTAAGTTAATTACAACGGATCTTATCATAAAATCAGCTCTGAAAAACATAACTGTGTGCCTAAAATTCAGTCTATTAAAATAACGGGAAATATTAAGTTCAAATATTTTCTGATAATTGCATTGCAAGTTAGGAGGCCCTATTAGCCCTACAAAGGCTGAGTTAACATCGGTGAAATACACCAATGCACGAAATTATTAGACCACATTCGACAATTATACTTAACCTGGGATGTGTATGACTGTAGATGAAAAGCTAACGACAAGTAAAACAGAAAGTTTAAAAATCTATAGTTATTTCGTTAATATTATTACCATAATTTCTGATGGAATTAAGTAATGACATCATTGGAATTTTAGTTTATTGTTAACTAGACTTGGGATGTGATAATTTGCAAACCTTTTTGAGCATTTAATTTAAAACCTTTAATTAATTAGTTGTATGGGTAAAAGTAAACTAAAAATCACATCAATTTTATATTTGTAGTAAATAAAGTCATCCATAAAATACAAGTTGAAAAATGTATTAAAAACTACTGAGTGTAATGCAAAATTAACGAAATTGGTAATTATACATTATTTTATCTTCCAACAAAAAAATCGAGGTAACCAGCACATCTTTTGCTCACAAAATAGGAGAAAAAATATTATATAAGAAAATCCCGTAATTGGCCTATGTATGTATAAGCTTTCTGTATCATACCTATATTTTATCAATATTGTGCTGTGGGTTTATTGAATAAATAAAATAAAATAAAATAAAAATCGTCCTCCTTTATGTCCAAAAATATCGGTAAAACAAATAAATAAATGTGTAGTTTGTTTGAAATCTAAATAAAAAACTCAATTAAAGTCTTCTTTTAAAAATAAGGAAATAAAGAAAAGGGACCCGTTTAAAAGAGACTTAATATTTATGTTATGTTATTGTATTTGCTGGATCTAAATAGGGTAGGGTCTGAGAAAAATAATTCTAAGCTAATATAGATTTTGCACTAACCTGCACGACCACTGCAACGTCAGTGAATTGCACCCCATCGTTAGCTCTTATAACCACTTGGTATTCTGATTTCGTCTCCCTATCCAGAGGATCTTTGAGGGTCAATACTCCTGATTTCGGATCCAATGTAAATGGAGGCGGTTCATCAGATCGAATGCTGTACGTGATGCTGCCGATTAAATCTGGGTCCTCAGCGGAAATGGTGGCGACGGGCTGCCCGGGAGCTAAGTCTTCGGAAGCAAAATATGCCGGTGGAATGTTCTTGAATAGCGGCGGGCTGTCATTTTTGTCCAAAATCACGACCTCCACCTGCAACCAAAAAAGCGTTTAAATAATAATTCCATGTCAAAGCCAATATGTATATTATGTATAACGACGTATCAATACTATCAATTCAAGAGAGAAATTGTTTACGCGGGAGCTTGATACCCTAGGAAAAAATGGTTTTCACTTTATAGCACATAAACAAGAAAACCGAAACAGACTTATTTATTATGAATAAGAAGTTTAATAAAATGACTGATTCATTATATGAATAACTATGTTTAAATATGAGAATATACCTATGTAAGTTGCAATATGATGATTATTTTTGTTATAGTTACTAATAGTACTTATCGTCTCAAGTGTAACTTTTAAGAACGACAACCAGCCGCTAGACGCCGCCGTTTGAAAGTGGACTTCCATCGAAGGCTAAAGCATGGCTTTTTCAGTTAAACAAACTCAATTCGTAATAAAGTATTTAAACATGTCTTGACTGCCGCAAAACCAATGAAGAAGGAGACTGGTGATGTTTTATTCATAAGCTTGGCACAAAATCGCCCAATTTAACACAATATAAGAACACAAACCAAATTAATAATTCTAAAAATGCAGCCAGCGAGCGGCTGCCACGACAAATGTGTGACTCCACGGACGGTCGGAATGATAAATAAAATGCGGCAAGGTTCTTTGTTGATGTGCCTTCTCCGGGGTTCATCACAATGTATCCAAGTGACTAAGTGAGCTGCCGGCTACCAGTCAGGTTCCGTGTTCCTCTTCACAATGTTGCAATGTTGATATGCTTGTTTTGGCAAGTAAAAGTTATTTTATTGATATGCGTATTTGCGTCGACGCGAACCGTTAGTGCGGTTGTCTTTTCTTGTGCTTGTGATAATGGCTTAAGTAGGTACGTTACTAATCAAAATAAATGTAGGCTAGATAAGTGGGTAGGTACCTACTATCTTTGTACAAAACTTTTATAATACCCGAATTACTAGATTTCGTTTTTAAACCATTATTTCAAAGAAACGTAATCGCGATCCGATGTTCATTAAACTGGATTAATGTATCATACTCAGGGATCTTTGAAACCTGCCTAAATTATTGTTGTGCCTTTTTGTTGTTGCTCGTTTCTCGTCCGGGGCCTGAGATGAATTGCATTATTTAATGATTTCGGGTGTCGTTAGAGAACTGAATCGAAAGAAAATCAAGAAGAAATTGAGCTGTTTTAAGCAAACTGGCCTCTCAATTCTACAACAAAGCAACTGGCCACTTGAAACTGTTCCTTCAGCGTATTTGATAACAGTTTTCGTCGATAAAGCAGCTCGGAAAAAGTGGTAGATATATACTTTACTTATTTGATTACGCGCACACGGTCAACTTAAGCTCTACGGTAAATAATTCGTCGACGGTATAAAAACCGAGTTGTATAAGAGAATAACACACCAGAAGCGCTCTTGACTTTCCTATCAGAAGTCCTATGCATTCATCAATATGATTAATGAACTTGTTTCTTTTACAATCTCTTTTCTTGTTTTTATCGTGTTTCGTACATCATTTCTTTTGTTCAGTGAAGGTAATGCTTCATTATTTAACCCCAGACGCAAAAGAAGGGCTGTTTCAAGTCTAAAGACTCGGAGGAGTGAGGGTCACGCGTGTGCCTCTGGATATACTCGTACCTATGTTAAGTGTAAATACATTTAGCCGTAATATTATTATTGAAAAAAAAGAATTTGAATAGACCTTTAACATTGGCCATTATTTAATCATAAAAATAAGACTAATGTGTTCGGTGCCCAATCTTACTTGTTTGGATGTTTGTTACTCAATCTCACCAGAACATATATAAAGTATATTTGAAGTTGTCTAATAGGTAGGTTTCATAGCCAAATTGCAAAAACGAAACTTTATCATTTCGTCAGGTGTTTTTTACTCTTTTCAACTTGTTGCTTTGATTTTAGTAAAAGTATATACGAAACATTTAAGTATAACTTTAAAACATTCAGGTTGCTTCAAATGATCCGTAGTCGATTTTATTTATCCATCTATCTGTAACTAACATCGTTGTTGAACTCTCATTGCCTGCGATGCCCAGCGAGATAAGATTAATAAAGTCAAAAGCGAGCTTTACAATCGTGGCCGATACATTTACAAAAAGTCCATTCGGAACAGACTCGACAAGTCAACAAAGGGGCAGAGTAAAAGACCAAAACGCTAGCATTTCGTCATCAGAGCTCTCAAGCACGAGGAATTCGGGGCACAATGATCGCAGCCGTCACAGATAAGAAGACAGCGTTTGTCGAGGGCTCGGCGGAAGAGCGCCGGGCGCGGAGTGCGCAGACGCACCGCATTTGTTATGATGACTCAATCTTTTCATTGTGCAGGGCGCATCCGAGATTCGATAGGTACAAGGAATGCTTACCACGCCTACGGTTTACCCACGTAAGAGAAGCAGCAATTAAAGCTGATTGCGCCTTACACAAATTGAAACGTGTTAATAAAATTTGTTCAGAGAAAGCATGAGAAAACGTCGGGGCTATTGTAGAATTTTATTGGTATTTGTTTTTATTGGTGGCTATTCTAATTTGTAGGCTTTATTCGTAGTTCAAACTTGGAAACATCTTACGATTTCTCGTAACGCTTACAACGCGCGCAATGTTACAAGAAAAATAGATTCACCCGGAATAAAAAGCGTTCGTATAGGTCGTGGCATGCCAGGGGACCCCCTGGCGCTCGTGTTTGAAGTAATCGATTAAAGGAAGAGAAATGACAGAACGTCAGCTCAGAGGGGCCATCGATTAGTCAGGATTTGATAATTGATTATCCCGAGCTACTAGATTAATTCTAAGTCGTATGCCTTTTCTTGTATAGCACTATTCAAATAATAATTATATTATTCATTTAACACGAGTAAAAGCTCTTCTTTTCCTAAAATAAACCTTCAATGTTAGTCAATTTACAATTATCTTTTTAAGTAATAAAGATCAGGCTCTGACCTCAATGTCTTGCAAGAAAAAAAAACGGTTCATTCGTGGGTAGGTAGGTTCTTTTTTAAAGTAATTTTACGAACATCAATCATCAAAATCGTTTACTTTGAATATTTTGCCGACATTCCTTAACAGTCACAGTCAATTCCTTTAACAAAGTTTACGTTATTTACTCATACACCTTTGGTGGATACAAATGATACAATGTGCCTCGTACTCTAGTAATAGGTGTTTCTCATCGTTCATTTTGGAACTGTCAAATAATTAAGGCTCTTGTTATACTCGTACGAGTATCTTCATAAAGGACGCGTGTATCACAAGAGCTAATATGTGTCGTTGCATAAACAGATAACGTTTTCATCTTTCTTGAAATGGAGATTACAAGCAAAAACAAAGGCTAACTTCTTGTATGCTTTTTCACTTACTCACTTCCAGCCCTTTGGTATTTTGGGTGGCATTAATTCAGAATTTATATTACATATTTCTTCCCATTCTAGTGGGCCCAGAGAACATCAAAGATCGAACTCAGTACTTCTGGATCGAGTATTACCAAAACACCGTTACTACGGGAAGAAAGAACTAAAGTTACCTACTTAAAATATATATGCATATATATTTATTATTATATATATTATTGAACCAACATTGCTCTACATTCACAATAAGAATGGCTAGCAGTTTAATCTGTCAAACTGATTTTAGCATCCCATTCGGAAGTCGAGTACTCGAGTACCAGCAATTTTACCGGTCTTAACTATTATACTACGACGTGTATGCATGTGTGAACCTATCGACGATTTTGTTATACAAGCAAAAACGCAACAAATAACCAAAATAAGGAACAAATCCAATTGTTTTTAAAACACATCTGACATTATAATAGAAATTGAGATGTCCAAACGACATTACTGAAACCTGTGGCAACTCTTATTATTACACAACTGTTATCACAACTTAAACGATCATCAAAATGAGCATCGTATCCTACGCGTGTTATAAAATACTTTTTAAGTTAAAAAATAAATAAGATTTGTTACTTTTGGACTTTTAGAATACTGGTACAGATTTTCGATAAACCATCTTACAACGTTTGGATTGCGCCCCGAGGTAAACGCATGAATTGCATACATTTTGCTACATGAATATAAAGTACCCAGGCTAATTTGCTAATTCCCTGGGAAAGATTTATTTATCGTTATTAAGTTTAAAATACATGCGGTGACTTCTTGTAACACATTTTATATTTTTAAATAATTGGTAAATATAGCAAATGTAAAAAAACAAAAAACTGCTAAGACTGTTTCTCTACTCCGACTTGACAAGGGAGGTACGCTATACAGCTCTTTGTTTTTAGTCTTATACCGCTTGCTCCTAAATTTTAACGGATTTTAGTTTAAGTTTTCAAAGTTCTAGAAAGCGAATATACCCTAGGTATATCTCAAACATTATTTATTGCGGTGCGTACCTAGACATTATACCCTAAATAAAAGTCCAAGATTCCATTGTTTTGTTAGTTTCTATATGGAGTTTAGGTTTACCCTATGAAAGTATTTTTTTTTCTAAACCTTAAGAGCATCGGTGTAAGTTAGAAAAACTCGTTAGTACGGTCGACGTATCACAGATTGAAAAAGTGCAAAATAAAAACATAAAATCTTCGACGTCGACTGTACGCCAGGGTTTCAACTCTATACACCACTGATTGAGCATGAAAAATGCGTTTTGTCCCGCTAGGATTATGTTATATATGGCTAGCAGTTTAATCTGTCAAACTGATTTTAGCATCCCATTCGGAAGTCGTTTTAGGTCCTCGAGTACCAGCAATTTTACCGGTCTTAACTATTATACTACGACGTGTAATATGTGAACCTATCGACGATTTTGTTATACAAGCAAAAACGCAACAAATAACCAAAATAAGGAACAAATCCACTTGTTTTTAAAACACATCTGACATTATAATAGAAATTGATTATGCTAGGATTAAGTATGTTATATCCGCACAATTTGAAAAAGAAAATGTACGTAAAAATAAGCACTTCGTGAAGGGAATGAATTTGAACACAGGGTTTCAAACGTCTTTCCAACACGTTAACAGCAGAAGTGTTCATGGGAGTCGGCATGGCTGTGCTCTCGCGCAGGGCCGACGGATATGGTGGCATCGTTTAGACCTCGCTCTATGTTTAGAACGGTTCGTGACCGCTGCGCCCGCGCTGCTATACCCCCGGGACTTGCAACAAATTATGTTATGCTCCTATAGATTAGCTGAGGAACCGATAGGGAACTGTGTGATAGCATTCAAATTATTTTGATATTCTTGAATTGATAACGTCAATTTGGGTAAAGTGTGACCTACTTACTACTTTTTTGTACTTTGACCCAGTAAAAGCTACTTGCCGTGTTTTAATCACTACATAGTATAAAACAAAGTCGCTTGCCGCTGTCTGTCCCTATGTATGCTTAGACCTTTAAAACTACACAACGGATTTTGATACTGTTTTTTTTAATAGATAGAGTGATTCAAGAGGAAGGTTTATAAGTATAATACTTTAACCCGTAGCGAAGCGAGGGCGGATCGCTAGTAGGGAATATTATAAAATCATTTAGCGACCATTATGAACTTCTAGACTTCTAGCTGGACGTGGTCGGGAAAATTTGTTTTAAAATAAATGATGTAGAGTGTGGGTAGGCCAGTGGGAAGTATGACGTGTTAAAATTAGGTATCTACTCGTTTGATTGTGCTAGCATCGCTTTATGTAATTAACCCTTACATCAGTGATAGTTAGCTATACAATAGGGTAAGTTAATGTCAAAACACAAATATTGAAATCTATAAGACTGTTTTGCATTAGCGAGCAGTGTTGAGATATTGAAATCGAATATTGCTGGTCGATATCAATCGTACTGAAATCGTTTATGCCCTTCCTGTTGCTGATGGCACAATGAATAATGTTACCTATTAAACAGTGATGGTAAATCATATCCATTTTTCAAGTTAGACACCGTATAAATCGAACAGTGTACTTCTTTTTAAGTGATTCTGTCAATGGACCGGTTAAACATGCACTATAGGGTGTTTAATTTTGTGTATTTGGAGAACTAATGAATAATTCAACACTAAACTATTGAGATGGATTTTACAATGAAAACCCACCTTTTAATTCAATCACATATTAAAGAAATATAACAGTAATACTTTACTAAATGAGGTACTTTCGACGGGGGCCCCTAAAGTGGGGGTTTAAATTAAACTATGCACCTGAGTAAATGTCTGCTGTTACCGCGCATTAGCGTGAGGTACGCCCACTCTGCTATCGGACTCAGAAAATATATGAACGGTTTACTACAAGAACGATAAAAAGCATTTTATTTCCAAAGCAATTTTATGTCGTAAATATAAACTAATACGGTTGGTTTTTAACCTTAAAATAAAGTGAAAGTCTGTCATTCTTATAGTGGGCTGTTCATATGTAAAATATGCACAAACCCCGGATAAAGTGCAGCGATACCGCGACGCAATTTGCATCGCCGCGGGCCGCTCGAAAATATTCGGCGATGCATTTGACGAAAACACGAGAAACGTCACCGTTTTGGGTGTTTGTGGATACGATAAAGACTCTCATAATGTGACGTATGGGTAGAACATGAGTAATATAATACTTTAAATGGCTTAGAATCTACTCTACCTACCTACTTTGTATTTACCCTGCCTTCACACATTATAACGGGTAACGGGCACTTGGGTCAAAATCGACTTGCAAGATTTGATTTATCAGTGTTATCACAAATTATTTAAAAGGGATAAAAATTTATTGTTTATACAAACTAAATTTTTAATAATACGGTTAGTAGCCGATTAAAAGACAACTAAATAATCTATAGAGCCAGCCCCTAAGAGTCCCTATGGCCAATATTGGCCAACCTCCATGTTCATCATCATACAGCTCAATGGCTTAAGTTAAAAAAAAAACTTCAATCCCGTGATCACAAGGAGAGTAAAATCGATTTGCTAGATTCGTAAACATGCCTATTTAGGTAGTTATAGCTAGTGAGGTATCTAAGTCTAAAATAATACAAACTAAGTTTTTTTTTTACTTTACCAAATTTTTATATTTTTTTCTTAACTAAAAATATACTGACAAGTATTTATTTCGCGTGCTTTATGATTTTGATGCAAACATTTTTTAAGTATGCACGCAGATGGCTTGCGGGGAGGCACGCAAGATGCACAATTTCGCCTAAATTCACCACCCGAGGCGAATCCAAACCTATTATTGTGTGATCTATAGTATAATTTTGGAATACTTAAGGTTTATTTTGCAAAAGAGATTTTAATTTTGCATCCTCCCGATTTGTATCAAGTTCGTTTTGATGTCATACATGCTACACAAAATCTTTCTGTTACGCTTATAATCGAACACACATAACTCGGACCCCTTACCTACGCTCCTGACGTAAAAGTGATGTAATTTCACATACAGGACGTTGTTTTATAATACTACCAGAATACAAGTTACCAAATTGTTATTAAATTTTCTTTAACCTCAATCAATACATAAAAAAATACACGTAAATAATAATAAATATTTCGTGTTGCATTTCAATATTATTATTTCAATTAATATAATTACTTATTTTGTTGTGTAGGTGAATGGCAGCCTAAGTCAATGACGTTTTGTATCTTGGATTCACTTATTTTAAATGCCAAATAAATTATTACAAATAAACTAATTTAATCAGCCTATATGTAGCGTGACGTCAATTGTGTGTCAACACAATAATCTAATATAATCTTTGAGAACAATAAGGAGATTAAAACCAATTGACGCTAAATCTAATTGGTTGTGTTGTGTTAACGGTGGAGATATCGAGGACAAGTACTAAATATACATTGACGGTGTATTACCTACACGAAGATGTAGGTAGTATTTCTGAGAAAATTTTCTTTGAGTACTCTAGCGGGTAGGTACATTGAGAAGCTTTTTTGAAACTTGGAAGAAATGGGGAAGCGTTTGAAATTCTACGCGTACCTACCTACAAAGTCCCGGGGAGTATGTATGGAAATATTCCAATGTTTGAATCTTAGGTACTAAAATAAAATAACGGATGAACCGTTAAATGGATTAAAATTAAATCTCACACATTGGTATTTCTGAACTTTTTATCCCCGAAATGTTGATAGTTCGCGAAGGAAGGTCCAAAAACGAGCGGATAAAGTCGCGGGAAAATTTAAGTAAAGTAATAATTGGTAGTAGTAATAATATCATTTGCCAACAATAACTGATGTTCAACATGGGTTTCAAAAAGAAGCCAAGTAAAGTAAAAAAACCGGGCAAGAGCATGTCGGACCATGCTCAGTGTAGGGTTCCGAAGCCGTTAAGTAGGTACTTACTACAAACATAAAAATCAACAAGTAATAAAATAACTCATTTTCTATTTACAGTCATTTGGTGCCATCTTAGATGATTTTAGTAGGTCTAAACACTTTAATCGCCTGTATCTCAAGAACCAATGATGTCTACTTAGTCGTAATAGTTTTCCTTTTAAATTCGTTGTATGCCCTTTCATTGGAGATTTTTTCAGAATTTTAGTATTTGTAGATTTGGGTGTAGGAGTAGAGGGAGGAGGGGGACACTTGACCCTAACAAAAATTAGCGCTTTAAAGCTTAATATTTCATAAACGGATCCCTTAATCGAAAAATTGTTTTCACAAACCCACCATATTTTTGAAAGACTTATCCAACACCACCCCACACTATGGGGTAGACGAGAAAAAATACATCCCCACGTTACGTGTAGGGGAGGGACAATTTAAAAAAACAAGATTTTATTTTACCACTTTGTTGGCGTGACCAATATGTCTATGTATATTCATGTCAAATTACAGCTTTTTAGTACCTATTAAGAGTCTCTGAGCTAGGTTGTGGACGTATGGACGGACATGGACATGGCGAAACTGTGCAACGGAATTCCTAGTTTGACTACGGAACCCTAAAAACAGTAAAACCGTAATATGTTATCTCGTACTTACGAGTATGAAATACACGATGCAGTTCAAAAACACCGGAGGTTTACATGAACTAAGTTTATCGCTGTGTGCGTATGAGTAAGTATACCTATACTCGTATCTCACTCTTCTCACACAGGCGAGGAAGGGACGGGCGCTGGCATTCTCATGACAAATGCTTGTTCACCTGTAGATCATAAATGTTAACTAACACTCCAGGTTCTTTACAATGTAAGAAACTTATTGAGGAGATTGCGTGTAGTTGTCGATAAGAAAAATATTTTTGGTTTACATTACGAGTATATTCTTTATTTATGCAAATCAGGGCTGGGATTCTACACGGTAATAACGATATCGTATTTGACGTGTTTCCGTATTGTCAACGTTTTGATAACTCTTATGTCATTTACAATAATGGCGACTGTGACATAAACGATTCTTAAACGTGTCAAACACGATATCGTTTTAACGCACCTGAATAGAGGCCCAGAGATGTTCACCAACAATTGACGAGACGTATATACTAACAGATTTTAGAAGGGGATGCGTAATTTTGAACGGATCCAGGTAAACTTATTCATTCATTTTATTCTAAATAGTGACCTGACTCTGAGAGCCAAACAGTATATAAGTCAAGATTTTAATTCTGCGTTAGTTTACTAACAGACCTCTCTTACTTCCACTTTATTAATTCTCCATTGAAGATTATCCTTCGTGATAGTTGGTTTGGTCTTGCGTGGTCAAGTGTGGACGCAAACGTCCATGCCCAGGTCTGCGCGTGGGGCGCATGCGGGCTTTTCTCGGAATGACAAAATTGATCCATTCAGTGAATTTTACGCAAAATGTTATACTTTATTGTTAATCGACAAAGAATAAATGCGTAATAATAGCCATTATCAAGATATTTCGTTCACACATTAACGGTATATACGGTTTTGTTTCAATCATTAAGGGTTTAAAAGATATAATATAACACCTTGACTAAAGTACCTAAGTACCTTTAAAATATTTCAAACTGATGATGGGGTAATTACAAAATCTTTTTTTCTTATTACATAAAGTATGCACATAAAATGGAAACCGGAAACAATCTAACTGTTTGCCGTAAACAATATTCGCTGTCCAACAAATAAATGAAGTACACGAACGAAAATCACGAGCTCTGAATTTTTCAACGTCGCTCGCGGATTGGATCTGCGGCCGCGGCGAGCACAAAGCGCTAAGGATTAACGAACGGAGACCAAATAAACCAAATCATTTTATGACGTAATGTTTAAACATTCATTTATTTCAAATATTTGGACTAGCTTAATCAGTAGAGCCCTTTTAAGGTACTCGCAAGAACGGCTATTAACTACCGGATTTGGAACACAGAACTTATCCTGAAAAACTGGGATCACGAGGAATAACCATTTATTAAAGAGATTTACATGGATGAAATCACGGACAAAGGCAATAATAATCAACCTAGATGTTTCGTCATGTTCGGCCACACACAAATCAAACTACTGTCTAGACAAAACTCGTTATAAACAACAAATGATAAATTACACGAACGTCGGCGATTCACAAAATTTGTAGTTACAGTCAACACCTTATGATCACAAGTCATCACTACGAAAATAATAGCAATAATAACAACAAAAGAATTAACATGTCGGCTGCCAAAACGCCGACAAACCGGTCGCGTCTCGCAGGTGGTTCTAGCGATTTATCGATACGCGATATAACAGTTCGATAATGACGGGGCACTCTCTGACTGAGGGCGATGTCGCAACCCGTTCGCCGATTTCGGTGTGCCCGTCGGTCATCTCTAACGATGGAGCGATAATTAAGATCGGACGTCGGCATTATTTACGCCCGCAGCGTCCCGGCCGGGTCGGTCGGTCACGACTCTTTCGAGTCGACTATTGTGCCTGCGCCCGTGTTTAGTTTGGCTAGCCGCTTTCCGCCCGGTCGCTCTCCTCTACACGCCGTTGCAGCTCCGACATGAAAGTAGATACGATTTGTCTATGAGATAAAGATAAAGTGTATTGAACCCGAAAATAAGCAGTTTGTTTTTTCAACGTTATTCGTATTGGTTGGTGCCTAATTAAAGATAATGAATTAGGCATTCCAGAGACAATGGGTTAGTTAAAGAAACGCGTCAATGAAAGATGCTCAGTTTGATAGAGTGAACGATACGAGTACCATATTATATTCTTATTTAATCGTGTAACTGTTACTTGTGCCATTATTCAATTTAAAACTTGGCCATCACGTCATACCTCATCTACTAGGTGCTCCTTCATTATATGCTCCTCACATTTCTGCAAAATACATACCTGCCGGCGCTGGTAGCAGGTACAGTCGCCGTTAAATATGGTGCAGGTGCTGAATAATATTGATATGCTCTAACGCCATTAACAATATTACATCACAGTATGGTTTTTAACGCTCGATGCAAAAAGAGGGAGGTTATATATTATTTTAACACGTGTATCTGTGTCCAACTCTGGAATCATAGTTCCCAAAGATATGTAGTCTGTTTTGGATGCGTTATTTTTTAATGAAAGCTTGTTTTATCTGGATGGTTCCTAGTTAGTATTAGGTTTATTGAAAATCGGTTGTCCTTTTTAATAGATATAGGGGGCGACATTGTATTGTTACATAGTTACTATCGATTATCGATTTAATGAATGGTAATTCAGAAACCCCACCAAAAAATCTACCTTTCCTTTAAGCGCCTAATCGTAAAACGTTTAACATATACTCTTATGTTCTAGTTACTAAAAGGTTTGGCTATGACAAAGACAATTGATTCGATTATTTATTTTATTTCTTTAAACTACAAAGTAATTATTAAGTGTATATAATTAGGGCTCCGAACCAGTTCCGAACGTGTTTATTCTAAGCGCTTGAACGTGGTCCTGGGCTCTATCTGCCTATAAATATAGGCGATAAGTACGTAGTTCTATTTACGTTCAAGTAAATTAGAAGACCGAGATCTCACCTGCGACGTTTATGTTATTGAGCCGTAAAATACAAATGTGCTGAATATTAAGCGATCTCTATGGAAATGATGTGTAACAAGAACCATACGTAGGCGGAAGGTAAATCGTAAGCATGGTATACATTTGATACGTATAAAATGGTTTGTACTAACGTATTGGTTAAATCTTATCTCGCAACATCCTTTTAGACTTAAATTACAGAATTCAATAAAGATCTATGCTGTAGATATATTTAATTTAATGTAGATTAGTTAAGTTAAGTCATGTTATTTTTTTATAATAAATAAGAAAAACCCGTTGAAATTGTAAAAACCGTTTTTGAAGAAACAATACATTAGGATAAACAATGTTTATGCCACTCGGTACAGACGCCCTAAGCATAATAAGAGGAAACACAAAAAGACTAAATAAGTGGACCGATGTTATTTGACTTGTGCACCATTACTGAAAATGTAAATGTGCATTATTAACCCTTAATTTGGCAAAAATTAAAAAAGTCGTGAATTCAAACCCTATTTGATTTTGAACCAGCATAAAAAAATATCAATTAAAAAAATACAAAAAGTGAACATTATGTTATGTCAAGTATATTGGACACTATTGAATTTAGGGTTAAAAACTTACAATTAAGTTCTTTTATACTGTTGAAAGTTTCTTTCCAGTTGGTGAATTATTATTATATTTGTGATATGCTAAGGTAAATTTAAATGAAGTAGCTTCTATCCTTGATAGTGTCGCGTAGCAGCACGACCGCCCGTCGCGCTGTTCTAACCGCGCTATAAAACGGTTTGCCGTAAAAATGACGCAATTTATTGTCATTTTATGAGACACTTTAAATCAAAAAATAATACTCGGCATCGCTGGATAACATAGAAAAGAACTTTTTATTTAACACCTATTTATTCCTAATCTGATGATGATGAGCATAAAACTGTAAATATTTTTTGTTTTTTTTATAGTTCCGTACCCAAAGGGTAGAAACGGGACCCTATTACTAAGACTCCGTGTATCTGTTTGTCTGTCACCAGGCTGTATCTCACCGTGACGGCTAGACAGTCAAAATTTTCACAAATGATGTACCTATTTCTGTTGCCGCTATAACAAAAAATACTAAAAAACAGAATTAAATGAATATTTAAGGGGGGATCCATACAACAAACGTGATTTATATGCCGTTTTTTGCTCGATAATAATTTCGGTCACAGTTGGACTAATATAGTGTCTAATGTTGTATAGATAATGGTACGGAACCCTTCATGCGCGAGTCCGACTCGCACTTGGCCGGTATTATTTTAATTTACTTTACATTGCGACGAATTTTATTTTGTTGATGACAGATAATAGTTAAATAAGCCATTAATACCCAGTTGGCGATACACATTTTTGACACATCACATACCTACATACCTAGTTTCAGTATTTACAATGTATAACGTTTAAAAATCGTTTTGAGGAATGGGCTTACTGACCCCCACACGGGTACACATTCAGTCAGAATGAAAAAACCTTCAAGTTGCTAACATTTAGTTGACTTTTTAGGTTTTTCATGAGAGACAATGTTGACGTTGCAACTTACTATAAAATATTTACATTCACGTGTTGTGATTGAGAGTGTCTAGCCGTCAAACTAGAAATATTTTAAGAGTTGTCTGTGGAATTTGCAGTTTGAATTCTTCGCTTGTCTCACTTCGATTACCTACCCGACATACACCTACTTATGAATAAAAGATACCTACGAATAAATGTCGCGATATATCACTACATTACGGTCTTAATATCTCTTTAATTAGATCAACATCGTTTCTGGAAATTAAGTATGCGAGAAAGTTACAACTGACCTAAAGTACGTATTACAATTCTCGGCCAAACATCGTAGTGAATAAACCGTCCTCTTTTTCTAACAACCACGGACTATGCTTGTTACAACAATTTATCGATCGCCTCTGGGATAAGGTTTTTTCTGCGCCGCGTTGCTTTAAATACCGAGTAGACGTTAGAGCGGTTAGAGTCATCGCCATTGGACAGAATAATGGACAGCGGATTAGAATAGTTGCTATTAGGTATCGGACCGAACAAAGCCAGTTGTAAAAATATTTATTCGCAGCAGATATTTCTTATCTCGTCGTTGACATTTGATCGATGATCTTGTTGATTAAATAATGATGTAACGTAGACATTACGGACTGGAAAGTAACAAAATTAGACATTTTTAATGTTATGTTTTGGTTGTTACCTTTATTTACTAATGGTTCCGAAAGCTGAAAGTTGGAGTTAAAGCTGGGTTAAAAAGATGGTTCATAAATCCTTTCGTTTTGACTCAAAAGTTTGTACTTATTATTTTTGATCACAACGTTTATTTAATGCTAAGAAAAGTCACAGATAACACTAACCTATAAAGACGTTATAAGCGACGTAAGGCGGTAATTAAGGGTGTTCTTAAAATTTTGAAACGGGAGAAGATCGCTCAACAAACATTAAAATTGTTAGTAAATACGTATTGAGTTTTAAATAAAATCAGGAATACGTTATATTTTTACAAAAAAATAATTATTCTTCATATCACAAAACCACGGAACTTTTTTAAACAAGTAGACCTTAACAAATTAGCTCTTCTTATGGATTAACGGGTGATAATTTTGAACCTTCACCCAGTTTCTTTTTTCGCAGAAACTGCGGCGGTTTCATTAAAATTTTCCTCCTTAACAGCGAAGTTATCAAGTGGGTCCAAAGCACACAATGGCCGAGATCGTTGTCACACCGGCCACGACAGCCGCGGGCTCAGGTTCGATTCCCGTTCAACGAAATTCAGGCTAACGACCGCCCGCGATAGTCTTTTGTTACGTAAGTACCGTTTTAGCACTAACAAGAGCGGAAGACGTTACGAAAAGCTCGGTGAACGAGTATTCTGTAGGTTTACATTAAATATTGCTCAGAATACAAGGAAGTGAAAAGAATCGAAAATTTGCATGGTCATACTTTTTAACTAGTTACTAGGTAAAAGAATGCAAGTATACGTTTGTAGGACACTTTTAGCAAACTACTGAATTTCTTCCATTGATCTCTTATAGAAGAAGAAAGATAGAATTATGATTTAGCATTCCGAAGCATATTCAACGCAACAAGTTGTATTTTTTAAATTTCCATGTATCAAGTAGTATGTAAGTTGATTAGAGATCAAAGTATGCTGATTGTTTAAATCTAAAAACTTGTGAAAACTCTTGTGGAACTATTTTAATTGAAAATATCTGATTAGTGCTTATTTACTTTATTTTTTGTTTTGTTTTTCTTTCCTTTGAAAGGTCAGAAGAAACAGGCCAGGAACACATTTATAATGACTTTTAGAGCTTGTCTCATTCAAAATATTTTATAGACCTAGACTCTGGCGTAAGACGCAGACGCTAGCCCTAAATAAAAGCTTTTTTTATTTTGTCTAATAAATATTAACCACATCGTCTACGTAGTCTTCCAGTTAAGCGGCTGTGACTAACGGGCAGACAAATAGCCAATGACGGACATGATCGAATTATAAGGATATCATTTTTGCAACACACAAGCTACGAACCCCTGGAAACCCTGTCCTAAAAAAACAATTTAAAAGTTAATATAGCGAATTTCTATAGGTATCTGCAGGGCGTTTTAAAGAGAACTGTTTAATTACCAGTGTTGAATATTACTTATACGTTATCTTTATTTGCATAATCCGTCCTCCGACTTCGCTTAACCAGCTCAACCATAAATTCAAGATATTCAGATCATTAAATTTTAACATTCTTTATTATCCCCGAATTATTGAATGACATTAAAAAATGCCTCCAATAAGCGCAGCCTAATAAATTCGCCGTGCTTATACCGAAGTTCATTATCGTGCCCTAAACTTAATCGAAAAAGCAAAAAATTGATGAGACGTCACTGCGAAAATAATTCACACTTGAAATAACCGCCAACATGTAAAGGCTGTTCTACACGGCATGGCCTTTCGATTTCAGTTTAAGTTGATTAAAATCTTCATGCTCACGCAGCATAGCGTTCACTTATCTTTGAGTTGTTTTATGCTACAAACGTCTAAATCCTTTATCTCTTTTTTAGCGGAATAAATACCAACAAATTTTCTTTACAATTGAATGGTTATATGGCTCGCGTGGCATCGTCTGTACACGACTTATTTAGTCTTATTTCTTCGTGTTATATTACCTAAGGGCTAAGTCAGTTCATTAAGGATCGTTCAATCATTTTTTAAGGGGAAGTGAGAAGTGTTAAATTTTCATTTAAATTAAAATGTAATATGGTAAAAAAAATGTAGAATAATTAACCCACAAGCAGTTAGATCAAATGTTCCGTTTTCTTACCTATTCATTGTTAGTAAAGTTTATTCCTATTCCAGCTTCATGTCATAAAGTACCTTGACCTTAAGTATCGTGTTTAAATTGCTTATTTTTGTTTCAAAAGTTATTAAAGGATTATGGGGAGTAGGTACATCGTTTGTTTCTTCAGTTTCATGGTATATTCAGTAATTTATGACTTAAAATGGTTATTTGTTTACGGCATTAGGTTTTTAACAATACATATCAGAAGAAAATTTTTTTTTTGGTTGACGGCTTTTTAATTAAAACCATTTCCCAAATAAATGGAAAGCTCAAGAGTATTGCAAACAATAAACTACATTATTTAAAAATAAAACAAAAAAGCAGACTGCAGTAAAAATATCAACTGCGAAGCGGAACATGAACTTTATAATCTATAAAAAATGTAAAAGCAATGTATAACTGATACATAGGGTTTTTTTATTGAATTGTATTTAATTGCTTCTCAATATTCAAGTAATGTGTATAAGAACATTGCTCTAAAAATGTTCTGTACAGTCAAGTTCAAAAGTATGTATACACTTTAGTACCTTGTCTATTTAACGTCAACGTAACTGCCGTATGAAATTATCCAAGCGATTAAAGTGACAAGGTACTAAAGTGTATACATACTTTTGAACTTGACTGTACATTATGGGCCTTGTTTTTAACTTTTTTGGTGATAATGATAAATTTAATGCAAGCATGTTTTTTTTTTTAAATTATTTTTTAGTTTATTTCACACTTTTCAGTTTTAATTAAAACATTTACTTACATACTTTTTGATTTTTCTGTGTAAATTGTCATACATCAGTGTTACTTACGGTACATAGGTATACTTCGATCGAATGGTCTTTTTATTAGTTTGAGACCTATATTGTTAATATAAAAAAGATTTTATTTAATTCGCCGTATATTTTTTTTGCGTACGCCATATTGAAATTGTATGTAGGTAGGTACATATGACACTTCGACAATTAAGACGAATCGCATGACCTCATCATATTTTGTTAAAATCTGTCAAGCCGTTTAGGTGCAGACTCTCTGGGCACTCGAAATAGACATAAAACATAAGTAGGTACATACGTACATACATAAATTCGCTTAAAAAACAAAACCCTCCTTGGGGCAAAAATAGAACGAAAGGCGCGATGATAATGTAATGTTATATAGGTAGGTATAATTGGAAACGTATCAGTGTACCTAAGTAGGTTCAGCTCGTCGCAGAATGTGATTTAGGGTCACCTATAGTGGTGTGGTGGTTAATCTTTTTTAAATAATTATACAATCCCTGCTGCTACCTGCGATACGCTAAAGTAAATGTAATGCCCGCCTTCAGTGGCGAGGGCCCCCGTACAGACTCGCTTTAGCTTACAACGGTGACTTCAAGTGTTTCTACCGCGACAAACCTTTTGAAGAGATACCGTTGTTAGCCAAACGGAATCCGTGCGGGGCCCACTCCGTTCGCAGTGGATATTTTATATAGGAATATAGTTCGATTTATTTACTAGCGTTTATTAACGTTCAAAAGTAAGCAAAATGTTACTTGTTACATTGTTCACACAATTTGGCCATTAGCAGTAACAACATTATAATGAATGAAAGATAATTTAATTACCTATAGTATAAAACCACAAACGGAATGTACAAACAATAACATTAATTATAATATTTGAATTTTAATGAACTACTGGAATTATGTCGTGATTTAAAATGTTTCCCATGCTTCTCACGTAAATGATGGGACCGAGGAAGTAGGGTAAATGAGCTAAGTGGGATACGGTAACACTTATAATCAGAGGAGACGCGTGCGACCCTCTTCCGTGACAGATACGTATCTATTAATTATAATTATAACTCGATCTGAGTTATCGTCTCAACTGACTCGATTGGAAACAACTTTAGAAAATGTGCCTGCATAATTAATGTTTATTACTTACAAGTAAAATGACTATTACTACTGACCCATTAGCACAGCTACTAGCTTAGTTCTTGTGTCTGTTGTCCGGTCTTAAAATAGAAAATAAAGGAATAAAACTAAAGTACAAGTATCAAAAAGTCATTTATTAGCATTTTTTGCACGAATGATAAGTTTTTTATGCCGCGTAGTTCTTGACGTGATAAAAATGGATAAACGGAGAGATTGATTAAATAAACCTATGTTGTACCTACCGATAGCATACATAAACTGTTTTTTTTTTTTAAACATGTAAGTAAATATTTTTGTAAAAGACCTATTTTGACTTGAGCAAATTTAAATAAGTAATTACCGGTTTTAAAAAAAAACAGTAAAAAGTTAAGAATTTAGTAGACAGTATACCTAGTAAAGATACTGTAAATTTCAAGACATCTATTACCTACGTAGGTACAAATTTAAAGCGAATCCACAGACCGTAATCGCGCGCTAAGAGCATCGAGAGATAACATTCTTGCATCCGCGGGACGAGTACTGCATATCTCCGCAAGGTACCCGTAGGTATAGCTTTGTATATCCGAGTGATAGCGTTAATGAACCCATGTTGCCGTCACAGAAGTGGCGCGGTTTGAACGATGGCGCGCCATTAGGGAACCTCAAGGCCGGCGAGGGCGGACAGCGCCGCAATTATCTAAAACAAACTAACGCTTAGCGGATATCGCTCGTTAAGTCGCGGGAACAGGCACACTTACCCTAATAAGCACTGGACTGGCTTTAATTGATGCGTGTTTAGCGCAGCGCGTGGAAAATAGGCAAGAAGTCGCCAGTTGTCGTCAGACGAAGCTGTGCTTGCATGAAAGTACTTCACTCCAAGTAAAAATATATCAATAAGATCTTGTTGACGGTTATCGGTAAGACGGATTTAAAAAATACTTCTACAGTGCGCCAGAAGACGTCAATTCAAATCTTACTCAATGCGGGCTAAGTAAGATAAGACAACTGGGGGGTGATTCTCTCAACACAGCGCTGCGTGGATCTCAAAGATGATGTTTTATCCGGCAAGTTTAAGAAGTCCCGTTGGAGCGTACAAAACACATTTTAGCGCGTGCCTTCTTAATTACGCAGCTTTATACGACACTGAACTCGAATCACCTGCCACGCGCTAAAATGTGTTTTGTACGCGCCGACGGGACTTCTTTAAGTTTCCGGATAAAACTTCACCTTTTAGATCGACGCAGCGCTGTGTTGAGAGAATCACCCCCCTGTAATTACCTAAATAAGATTCTAAAATATTCTGAAAACATGTTTTTTTTTGTGGTCATTTGTTTACCTACACATATTTTGTTTTGACAGCACTACAATTTGTATTTTGCCAATATTGATGCTGTAGCACGCAGTAAAGTAGTATCATATTGAGTGTTTAATTATTCAGCATGCATTTTTTAATTACAAAATGAAACACGCAAAAAATCTGTAGCGCAACGCGGCCGGGGTCGATTTCGGTATCGGAACCGAAGCCACTGGCTTGGAATCTAGATCAGCCGAAACCGGACCCATGTTGGTAACCTAATAGGGGCAGTAGCCAAATATAACATTAAATATTGATCAATATTTACATGCAAATAATTAAGCAAACCGAAATCGAACCTTAAATTGGAATTTTCTTTAGTCAAGTGAATTTTGACCATGAAGATAAATTTTCTTTTTATTATTTTAAACACTTCGGTGTCTTTAATCTTCTGCTAGTCCAAAAAGGCAAAACGGTTTATAAATACCTATTAACATTGAATGATATTAGCATTTCAATAAAATTACTTTAACACTAACGACGGCGGAAACATTCTACTTGGTAAAAACACATTGCCTCTGACATGGTATTGTATTGTCAACGTTAGGATAGCTCTTATTTACTTGCAATGAAGCCTGAGTTAAAACTATAGGGCAATGTCAAAGGCAATATGATTTTACCCTGTAGAGTCCAGGCTGTCCAGGTAACAAAGTTTTTTTGTTCCATTACTTATACTGGTATATTTCTATAGCATTACGGTACTGAGTGTCTATCAGCATCCTGCCCGCTTGGTCGAACATGTTAGTCCGCCAATACCTGCGGTTTTAGTACTTGCCCAGGTACACTCACCCTGTTTGACTGACCTATAATCACTCTTCCTGCTGTGAAGATAAAGTCGAGTAGATTCAGTTCATTCCTAGTGCCCTGGCCCTGTGTACAGGCAGTACAATGGCTGTAACACTTTTACAACCATCCTGATGCATCACGATAGCTTCAGGTTGGCTCGCAATACTGGCTTGACGGTACAACCAGAGTGCTTAGTGAAATTTAAAAAGCTCGCTTTCTAGACATCATTTTGTTACTAAATATTGTTTAATAACATTAGGTGATGCGAAGCGATTTTTTTTTAATAGTGATTGAAAGGCCATTCTATGAGTGTCTAGGCATATAAATCTTTAATGGATTGTTATTTATTTATTCATTGGAGATATTACTTTACTGACATTGGTGGCTTTAGCCATACTTATAGCTCTGAAGATTGCAAAGTGCACATACGAATTACATTTAAGTATGTTTAATACCTAGTTATGCCACATCCACATTTATCATAGGAAACCAACCCGAATGATCCATTCTCGTACATTTACAAAGTGACGGAGGAATATTTTTTCCCAGAGCTGCTGCAAGGGCTGAACCTGTCATTTAGGATTATAAATAATTACTTATTGATGTCGCAGAGTGAATGAGCCCTCTTACTGCGCCTGAGTAAGACCGAAGCGCGACGCGTAAAACTGTCACGATTAGAATCGATTGCAGAGATATACATCTACTCTCGATCGCTCTGCCCGCAATACGCACGACAGTTGCCCGACATTCCAGTGAAAGCACCTACCGCGCACCGCAAAACTAGACCCTGCTGTAACTTAAAAAATAAATGTCATTTTTCCCCCTAGACCTATTGAAGTACAATTTATTGAAACTTTAATAATGAATTGAGTGGTAATCAGCGTATAAAAGGGATTTTGATTGCAGAGTGCCGGATTAAACACACTGGCAAATAGATGCAATATTTTCAATTTTATATTTGGTATTGAGTGTCGTAACTTGTAACACACGGAGGTGCCAGCCAGTTGCAGTCGAGAACAAAACGTCATTCAATAAATAAAATTCCTTCATGCGTTTGATAGCCGCTTTAGGTGTCCGTAGGACGGCATCACAGGAGCCCGGTCGTTCACTCGATCTCGACCAATTTATTTACTTTTTTCCCCGGGTGTAGTGTTACGGCTATAAAATTCAGTTTTTGTTGGTCGGGCGCATGCTCGGCTAGATCTCCCGTCGCGAGATATGTTGATTTACGTTTAACGCGCGTGACCCCTCGTCGGAGCCGATCATAGACTAGATAGACGATTCGAACTCGCGCTCTCGAGATATCGGCGCATCGCACTCGTGCCGATGTATCTCGGGAAATATTTCGCGGTGTATAGCGTCCTGCCGGCCATTCGAACTGAGATTTGAAGATTTCTTTGTGTTTCACACGATTCATACACCTTTGGCTTAACATTTTTTACTTAGATTCTATTATACCAACCATACTGAAACCACAGTAAATTGATACACGGTAACACCAGATTTTCTCGTTGTAAATTGACGTTGTTTATTAGAAAACACGGGTACATAAATTAGTGAGCTAACACATCGCGACGGAAGCGCCGCGGGAAGGTAGGCGTTTACATCATTGTATTTGGTAGGTAATTAATGTTCAGCTTATGCTTCACTTTATACCATCCATCCATTTTATTATACCATCTGCTCTAAGCATAGTTTTAGTTTTGTTTTTAGTATTAAGTTACTTGTCGGTAAAATGTGGAAATCGAACTAAATTTACAAAAAAACCGGTTGTTGTGCATCGGAACCGTGCACCGAGGGTTTTGTACTTAATCTGTTTCAATACCATGATACTAATTTTGATGTTAACGGTGAAATATTTAAACAACCGCAATACTAAGCTTTCATCACTTGTATTATCTGAGGTAAAGTGGGGAGGGGTGACGTATAATCAAAGTGCAGATCTTATAAGGTCCCAACAAGTATCAAATTATGAAATAGAAAGTTATTAAAAAGCTAAACCCCAGTTTATAAATAGTTTATTTCATTAGCAGAAGCAATGTCGACGGAAAACAAAAAGTTTTTTATTTGGAAATGTTAAATTTAAAAAATGGGAATGTATCTTGATATAAATATCTTGTTCATACATATTATTCAATCACGTATGAAATAGAAACGCATGTGACTTTTACATTTCATCATATTAACATTATGACCTGACATGAAAATTCTCATTAAAACCCGCATGCTCTTTTATCTTAATTTAAACGCTCATAAAAGTGTTGAATAAATTGTTGATTAAGTCAACAATCTCGTGTCAGTGCACAATACATAATTAGTTTTTTTATAATATCTGCCTCCGTTTCAAACGATGTTAGCAATACTAAAACATTAATTATATAAGGTCTCGGGCACTTTAAGATAGAAGCTCGTTTCAATTAGCATTGGACATAACAATGTATTATTGTATGGAAATACTGGACCCATTGCATTACCGATGAGGTTATTTCTCTTTGAAGGCAGCGACAACATCTGACCTTTGGCCTGAGCAGCGTAACTGTACAGCACATGTTTTTACATGACAGAGTAAGAGCTCAAAATGATTGACGTAACTATTGGATAAAATTACTAACTTAAAGCACGTTTTAAGTTTATTTTCGGTTGTATATGTACATTTTTGAAATAAAGACACATAATATATAAGCCCTTTACTAACATAATTTTGATAGATTTATTTTAAATTTTAGTGAGTACAAACATTTGGCATACGTTGATGAGTCAGATGTTTTAATGAGTTTTTATTTACTTCACGTGTTTTTGTGTTTTGTCCAAATCTTGCAAGTCAATTTTGAACCGGTTCCCTATACGATACCGGAATGGGCTGAAATATGGAACACATACCTATAGGTAGGTGGATAGGTAGGTATGTAATCCCGATGACAATGCAATCTAATGGAACACTTAACGTAGACCCACCGAGTTGAGACTTTTTAATGTGGTCATAATAAGCAGATTACAACTGTGCATTTTTTTATTTACGTTTCTAAAACATTTGACCATCATCAATAGAACACAATAAAGTTAAGCCCTATATTAGTTATCAATAATATTCAAAGGTGTAGGTTGAAACCCAAATAAATTATATGAATGAGAATGCATTAAGATTTACCTACACGCTGGAATGCTAAAACGACCACGTTTAAAGGGCAGCAATACTAATTTTTCATTTTTATGTAAATGCGTCAGATGTTTGCAAAATTGGGAACAACGCCCCGCTGCGGCTACAAGGCATATTTATAGAAATAATCATTTTTATTGCGCAAGCATACTTTTGCATACCAATATTTTGAGGAAGACCCGAATACTCCTTCGCATATTTATACCTACTGCTAATATATTTATTTACTGTCACCTTCCACGTTTTTATTCGCTTATAGGTGTGGTTTATACTAAGTAGGTACCTACAGAATATGGAGATTGCAGCCAGACTACTTTGATGGGAATCAAGTTATCAGTATAAAACGACGAGATATCCTATAAACCGATAAAAGTACACGTAAGGCGTGATGCTTTTACCACCGGTTCAATAAAGTAAATAAATATAGATTTTTCAACGCGAGTATTATATCGAATGACGTTGTTTTTATGTGAACACACCTTTTCGAATGCATCGGAGTATTTTGTTGTATTATAAACATTCTAACAATACCTCCTTATTGGACGTATTCAATAAAAGCGTTGTACAGTTTCGACAACTATTTACCAGAAGGCAATCGCAATAAAGCACAATAAAGCTAGACGTCTTCCGGCACTCGTCAAATGGTCTGAAGCCGCCACTACTTGCACAACTCGCCACCCAACTAGTCGCACCGACAACCGACCGCCGGGACAATTGAGCGATTTGTCAACCATTGCATGAGGCAACCGGTCACTGCGGTCGCCGCTCAACATGTCCCACAGACGGTTCGCCAGAATCCGCCGCGTCCACTACCCGTTTACGCTACATTGATTCCAATAACAGTCGCTTCCAAGCAGTAATGGATACTTTGTCAGCAGATAGCCTAACACGGCGTGGGCAGGAGCGAAAGCACCGTGAGCATCGCAAACTCCTTACGCAAGATATATCTGCAACTAACACAATGGACGAGGAATGCTTACAGAACAAGCTTTTTGGATATTTATTGGATAGATTTCGTGTGGGATGAATTTGCTACGGAGAGTTCCACGCAATTTCCAAGTTCCATTAACAGTGAAGTTGAATACCTATGAGTCCTACCTACGACTACTTACGACTTAACGACTTGAATATTATTTATCTATTCTTCGTAATTCTCGGCTTCGGAAACTAAAGATTAAGATCTGTTTTATTTCCCAATAGGTATTTGGATTTGCGACAGTTTAACAACGTGTTATCGGGTCATGCCGATCGGAGGCGGGTGTCACCGCGCTGGACTTATAAGCACCGATCGACACGGGAGAAAAACATTTTATTGGTAGCAAACACGGTCGGGAAATGATTGTAGGTTAAAGGCAGTGTTCGTAACTCAAACATGTTCGTGCTTGGAGATAA
Organism: Acleris holmiana; assembly: GCA_949316455.1. Taxonomy (NCBI): domain Eukaryota; kingdom Metazoa; phylum Arthropoda; class Insecta; order Lepidoptera; family Tortricidae; genus Acleris; species Acleris holmiana. The sequence goes on along the minus strand of OX438765.1, from coordinate 10,062,909 downwards.
CCAGTAAAATCAGCAGCACTAATATGGCTTTGTGCCCAACGTGCGTAGTAACTTAGAGAAGTATATAATTTGCAATGATCCTCACTAAGATACACGCATTTCGCACGATTTTAAACTAAGTATATAACAAGATACTAAATTTTAACAAGAAGTTGGTCGTATTAACTAGTATGTGTAACTATAAAATGACCATTGTTAACCATCAAAAAAACAAGCACAAATTCGCATCGGAAATTTGTACAAAGTGAGACAAATCTATAGCGTGCTACATCTTGGGACATAGGGTAACGTATCACGCCAAGATCGGAAATGAAAAAGGTGATTCACCAGCTTTCCCGTTTCACAAATTGAGTTATATCCAACATTTCATAAATAAAACTGTTGGCCTACTTCTAGCTGTAATTATGTACATGTGGATAGGTATATAAAATTAGTATTTACGGTAGTACCCACTAACTTTTAGTCTTCAATTAATTGTCAGCTGGCTATAAGGCGCGTATTTCAAGTAATGTGTGGTTCATTGGATGCCCTATTCCTGGTTTCTCTTCAAGTTATCACTGCTAGTTGGAAAGAAACATCTTGCTGTGTTACTAATTCAGCAGCAAACAAACTAACAGTCCTACAAGTCAAGGAACTTTGCAAATGGGTTCGTGAGCTTTACAGAACTGCTACTCCATTTAACTTGGCACCCATTCAGATTTCAATTATTATCATTAGTTGACCATTCCGTGCTTCACTTATTTGGATTTGCTGCTTCACAATTATTTGCTAGCTGTGATTTGTGGCAGCTGGAACATGAATTTCTCCATCGAGTTGTTCCCTGACCTTAGAACTCGTCGCGCCACCCGACACCACCAGTTTCTGGGTCGACGTGGATGCTTGCTCGCGGTTCCAACTATTTGTACCGTTCAGCCAGTTAACGTTACACGCGTGGAGCCTATTCTAATACCAGATAAATGATACTTCGTGCTATGTAGGACGATATCGTTTTCATCTCGGGAAATTTATTGCGGTTGAGTTTTTCATCGGTTTTGTGCAATCGGTAGTTTTATCTTACCGTCTTAGAGGCTTAGAGCAAATAGCTGACCTGTATGTTGTGTTTAATTTGTAATTTTTATAACCAAACTAAGAAGTAACGGTTAACTAGTTTGGTCGATATAGCTTTTACTAAGTATACTGTAGGCAGAATAAGAGTGACCGTTACATCGATCCTGTAGATAGGAATGTGAAGTAAATAATGTAACACTTTGATGTAATCCAAAGCCTAGTCTGCGATTGGTTTGAAACCATCGACTCTAAATCTGCCAAGTTAATTCAAACGAGGGCTATCATACAGAAATTGTGATCGGCCAACGTTTACGTGATCACACTGTTATGATGTCGAAACCATAAAGCCCCGGCTGTAAATAGAGCCCGCGATAGAGCGGCGGCGTGCCCTGGGCCGCTAACGGTCGCGCCCACTCCGGGTGTCGCCTGACGCGGCCATCCGTCCCCTGCACAAACGATTTACGAGACACCTCTTACTTTATTGGTCAAAGCGATTCACATAAATCCTCTAAGTACGTTGGTTATAATTTTTAATGCTGAGGACGATTTATTTTCGTGTGGCGGGTTACCGCATAGTTTTTTATTAGCCAAGTATTTTATTTATTACTCGTGTTCAATGGAAAATTTAGTATTTATTGTGAATGAAGACGTTTTTATAAGTTTCAAATAATGTTTAGAGTGGTGCTGTATTTCTGTTGATTTTCTGTAAAAGCTACCGGCAGTTGCTACGGCGTAGCACATCACGCGCACAAGTGGCATAACGTGTGGTTATGGTCTATTACTTACTGGCATACTCACTCATACTTGTTCTAGCGTAGCACTTATTGTGATATTACACAACGAGAACACTACATTATAACGAATTGTCACAGTATTTTGATAGCTGTTAGCAGACAAAGTAAATAAGAGTTTAGAAGAACTTAGACATCATAAAACGAATTTTGTCTTGTGAACACTATTTATATTAAAATAGTATAAAAAAGATTACATCTTCATTTAGTTATGTTGGGTACGAGTAACGTATAGCTAAAGTGACCAAAATTATATGGAATAGTGTAACCTCATGAGATTTCTGTACTTTCATAATGCTCTTACCTGTGAAACCTTATACTAAAAAACTCCATTCACTTAACATATTGTCCAAAACCACAATCCACAATATTCGTATTTAAGGAAACAAAATATTCACAGTCGTTTGATTTCACCGGATTTGGACCACACCAAACAAGGATTCCCTTGCTTTGACGCTAAGACAAAATATGTCGCGAGGATCTACAGTTATCTCCTAGGTCAGGTATAATCTCATGAAAGATTGAGTGACAGTACAGCGCGGCCGTCACTGCCCTGCTGGCGGCTGACTCGGACGCACCCGTTAGGCATTCAGACCGAGATTGCCTGGATTCCGCTAGAAATCACCCGCCAGCTGTTTGTTTTCTTTTCAATACTAGATTTGAATAAGGTGAGAGAAAGAAATCTTAACGCGGGGCTACGACTAATAAGCTGTCGTACTCTAGGGGTCTGTTCGTGGCGCCTGCGCGAGGTGACCTTTGCGTGTACCTACCGTGGAATCTTAGAGTCGTATAATAAATTAATTAAAACCAGGTAAGAGCATGTCAAAAAAACAAAAACACAAAAAAACATCTAATATTTTTTTATTAAGTCATTTGGTCTTAGGTTATTTTTAGTAGGTGGGTATAAGGACACGCGCAACTCTAGCGAAGTTGAACATTTTTGAGTTCAATATTTCCTCAACGGTCCCCCAATCACATAAATGTTAATTATATGCATATTATTATTTTTGTCAACCATACAACGATACATCACTTGATTTTAAAAAGTAAACATAAAAATGCGTTAATAATATAGGTACCCAAGATTTTATTTTAACACTTTGTCGGTGTAATTGTAAATTTATAACTAAGCGAAATAACAACTTTTAAGAAGGTACCAAAAGTGTCTGAGTTGAACTGCGGCCAGACGGACAGACGGGCAAACGGGCATGGCGACGTGAACAACATTTTACCTAGCATGGAAAAAGGATGCACTAAAAAACGTACTTACAATGAATTTTTACATTTTTATTTGAAACAAACAAACTTTGACCTGACAATTACAAACACATTCTTGAGTTTTTGCAAGACGCGCGGCATTTGTTTTTATAAGTATATCATATATAAACAAGTATGTATTGATAGATAAAAGGGGAAGTTTAAGATACCTACTTTGTTAATCGTATCTGGTCCAGTAATTTTTAAATAACCTTGTTGTTTATAGTTTATAGCATATTTATTGCCAAGTACAAACGAATAAATAAAAGGTTATAAGACCTAATAATAAGAAACTTGTGAAAGTAGCAAATACGGATTACAATATTTCTCCAGTTATTAACAAGCAAAAACTTCAGTGACGGCATTATTTCGAATTATACGAAAAGTTGGTAATTATAATAAGTATAATAACTAATGTATAAAAGCGTGAAAAACTATTTCTCCAAATCGTTTTCGAATTTCCATAATGTTGTATAAATCGGGTTGTCACGTATAATACCTGCGTGTACTACCATTAAACGTCATAATTATACTATAGTGACGCATTTCATGGGTTACAGTTTTATATTTTATGTAAAACGTAAATAGTGTTCATTTTAACATCTAAATAAATCAATATTATTATTAGTCATCCCGTCGTAAAGAGCCTGGTCCCTTGGAGCGCTATTAGGCGCTGTCAAGCGCTGCCCGCGATTCCCACGACGCCATAAATTACCGCCGTAGCTCATACAATTTCCCCGCATGCCACAAATTGATAGCGTTTAATAAGATCGTTTACCTAATTTTAAATGAAAACGCCATAAGATGGATAACAATGTATGTAAGGTTAGCTTACATTGTGAGAAAATAATAAATTAGTATTGTCATGTTAAAAATAGTAGGATTTATATTAACTGTGAGATACTCGGATTGTTTTACGGATGGACTACAAACGTAGAAACAAATAGTAACATTATTTTAGGGCTGAACGACAGCCAAGTTCAAAAATGATAAATCACGCGCGTGCGCTTTACTCCTAATCAATAAATAAAGCGCAACTGACCAGACCCTGTTGCAACATACCTACCTACTCCCAATGTGGCAGCACCATCCATTCATCTTCACCGTGAACTCATTTAATGCTCCTCGAACGCTCCACGCGAGGGTGATAAAAGAAGGGATATAGGTTCATAAAAAAGATTACACTCTACGGCTAATCCGAGCGCTACACTGTTTAAGTGAATAATTATCTTTTAATAATATGCATAAAGGAAACACCTTTGATTTAAACATTTGCAATAAATACCAACCCTAAAGCCCGCTATAAACGTACAAAGTTCTCGGTCCAATTATTTAATACGTCTTCGGTAATTGTAAGTTGCTTTTGAATGGCGCTATAAATTGGCATCTCGCGGGACGTCATGATAACGCCACAAATCAAGGCAGAATGTTAATTACTGCCCTAGGTACACTAGGTGCCTATCTAATAAGTCCCGGGCGAATAGATAGAGATGTGAAGGCGCTCGCGCATGTCCAAGGGACCGAGTTTACTATAGAGCCGAGGAACTGGTTCCGTAGAAACTAGTTACAAATTGACGATATCGGTCGGTATGTGACTCATCTTTTGATAAATGTTTACAATTACTTTTAATTATTTGAACCTTAGTTATTCGATTCAGGTAAAAAGCTTAAAATTTAGTCGACATCGATAAAGCTAAGTCATAGTTGGAATTACTAAACTACACAATACACATACCTTTTTGAAGAATGGATAACCATGAATGTAGTTTAGTTCTAATTATTTGATTATTATTTTTTGTTGACAATCAAGTAGGTAGTTTACGTTAGAAAGGTACCATTTACAATTTTGGTAAAGAAAAGAATTCGCATTGAATAATATAAAACGTTTAACGAATAACACAGTGGTGACAGTAGAAAAGTCACGGTAATATTTTAATCGTGAAAGTGTCACTGCGCTAATTGCACGTTATCTCAGAGATCGACTTTTTCTACTGAAACCTGGGCTAAGAAAGTCCCTTGTATCGAAATGTATATATTCCGTTCAAGATGCCATGTATAGGAGAATGTAAACGGCTCGAGATATCTTCATCTCGATTGTCGATAAGCAACTCTCTAATCGGGCCGAGTAGCGTTTATGTTTACAAACTAGTTAGGCAACGGAAGTTTCTTGTTGATTATACAAAAAATGTTGTCCAATTGTTTAATTTATACCTACCTATCCTTAAGCAGAAACAGTTTTATTCACACGATTCTAATTATTACAAAGCATAATTATTCAATTTGTAGATTTATTTACTAGATAAGTGTGTGCGGTGTTTAATGCGAATAAACAAGATTTATTCAATGTTGTTGCCAGTTAACTGAGCTTCTAGTATTGAATCTGTGGAGAGCAGGCGTAATTAAAGTGCAATTCAGTTCCATCATAGCTATGGCCAATCAAAATACTGGTCCATGACAAGACAACTAGGTAGGTCGTCTTGGGTATAAGTACATACCAAATATGTGTATACATATTTCAGATAAGTAATATAATAAGTTTTCGAATACAAATAGGTATATTATATTGTTAAAAATGTAACTTAACAGAGGAATTTAAGGTCTCTTTCGCATGGTGGTGACTATAAAAATGTGAGAAAAGCAAGCCCGGATGTTTTTTTTGGTAGACAAAAATGTTAATTTTTTATGGTTATCAATATAACGAGAATTTATTCGGTTCCTTCGGCTATTTTTTAAATTTTCCACAAGCTAAATAATTCAAGTTTTAGCGTAGAGCAACCACATCTATTCGAAGTCCAATTTTGCAGCATTCATAAGGAAAACATGGTTGGTGCAGGAAGTCCCGGTCTTTCGTTAACATTGTCGCTGGTCACAGCAAAAGCACACGATAAAATAATGAATTTTTGAATGAACTAGCGACTTAAATACAGCATAATAAATATATCCAAAATCCATAATAATATAAATCGTTTAGTAATGTTATGTATCTTCTGCTAAACTTCCCACTATTGTATACATACATATGTAAAAAATATCCTAATGATAGAAAGAATTCCACTAATAAAGCGTCATTAATTTCAAAACGTAGCCCGGGGACCTCGACCGGTGATAGGTATTTACATTATACGTTCACTACATTATTCAACTTTGTACTTTATGTCATAATGTTGAAGATAATATTTTCAAGAACTTATTTCGTGGAGTTTGTATTACAAGCTTGTTTTAGCAGCTTGCATTAGGCCTGCAGCAGGCAAGCCGTCTAGAACCTACTCGCAGATAAGAAAGTTATAAATGGAACGTTTATTTCACTCTCTTGAATAATTGATCGTGAAATCGTTGGTCCCTATCTACGTTAAGTGGACATAATTACGGAGCATATCTGCCAACTGTTGGTATCTGTTTAGCTATGGTCCACGATTTCGTACTTCTACGAAGTGTATTGCAAGGTTTTTCTAATTCTGCGCGACTATTGCGGGTAAAATATTTTTAACATCAAATAACACTCATTTTTAGTTGAAATAAGTATAGTCGAGTTCAAAGATATACATACCATTGCACCCTATCACAGTAAAAAAATGCAATATTTTTAGCAGGCCTCATTAATTGACTTTGTTTAGGTAACTTATTAAATATAACATTAAAAGCTCAATACAAAATCAAATCTCCTTGTGAATGTTGATGCACTGCCAAAAATGATTTAAAAACCCATTATTGTTGGTTTCAAGTCTTGAGACTGGTTGGAGTTAAACAAGTGCAGATCGCACCTGTCGGTAGCATTTTAACGCCACCGTCTAGTGGTCCAAAAAAAAACAATTAAGATCCAAAGCTCACCTCATTCAGCCGAAGGAATGTGCACGTCATGTCTTAAGTTTTTCCTTTAAGTACTAAAGCCTTTAGTTAAATTTTATTTCACAGATTTAGCGGTGAGTAAAAACTAAACGGGAATTTTACAATTATTTTCATTTGGATAATTACGAGTTTTAAAAACCAAGAAATATGTACGTATTTCTATATTAGAAATTTAGAACATATATTTCAGATATATATTATGAATGCATACTTATGTACGCATTCATAATATTATATAGGCATTTATTAAAATTGATGTCCATATAACATAAATGAACATCAGAAGTGTATTAATTAATAAAAAAGGCCGACAGCAGCATTACTCGCAAATCGCAGCTCTGCGGTTGGTTTGAAAACTGACACACTTTCCCTCCAAGGAAAACCTATAATTGCCTGACTTCGAAGGAAATAAATTATTTGGAACGAAGTGCTTCAGTACTGGGATGTTTATGGCAGTCGTGTACTTAATATTGGTTTAAGTATAATCTATAAGAAAAAAATAAAGCAAGGGACCATTTTAATTTCGACACATTAATTTGTGTTGCTAAATCTTTGTATTTATTATACACTTAATAAAGCCTTTTGAAAGAAAGTTTCTAATCAAAATCAGTAACGTCGTTTAAAAATTCAAAAACTAAGTGCAAACAAAAGTAATGATTTCGTTTTGTACTTTTTAAGAATGTAATATTTATCAAGGCGTAGCCTTAACTGTTATTTGGCTCTATCGCATGCGACACGTTCACAACTTTAAGCACTCATGTTTAGGGTTCCGTAGTGAACGTTTTATTCAGCGACTCTTGGTACTTACTAAAAAGCTGTAATTTACCATAGTTATACATTTTAATTAGTCCGAGGACGTAGTAAAATAAATTATGATAGAAGTTTTCTGATTTTCCCATACATGTAAAGCAAATGTATTTTTTTACATTATTACATCGAGAGAGGTACAGTTTACACAACCAAAGAGCTCAAAATGATCTCCACTCGACTATATTTTGAAGATAGTAGTAGACTGTCTAGATCATTTTGAGCATGTTAGTCTGCTTAGCTTCTTTTGATGCTGACTGTACCATTGAATAGTTCTTGAAAAACCTTATGTATATATAGTAGTTACTATAAATATTTAGATTTGGGGACCGACCGTGTAGGAAATACATACATACATAAAATCACGCCTTCATTCCCAGAGTGGGGTAGGCAGAGCTACAGAAATACCAACAACCCCAAATAGGAAAGGTAATAGGAAATATTGAATTCAAAATTATTTTTTTTGCTAGAGTAGCGTGGGGACACCCCAGCAGCCAATCACGACTAAGTAGACTTGATTAGTTACTGAGGCGACTATGAACTTAGTGTTACAAAACCCAAGACAGCACCAAATAACTTTAAACAGAAAATTAGTTAATACTTATTGGTTCTTGAGATAGTTTTTTGTGTTTGTTGTCACGGCTTCGGAACCCTACACTGAGCATGGTCCGACATGCTCTTGGGGAGTTTATATTTTTTTGTAACGACTACGAACAGACCACAAACCGTACAAAAGGAGAATAAGATAAAACCAATAAAAATATACTTTCACTACTTATATTAAATTACCCACAATGTGAAATGTAATTTGTTTCACTACGAATCATAAAGAGTAGCTAGGTACCTACATTATCATACAATATATTTTTTTTTTATTTTTTTTTCCGCCCGTGTGGTTGCCGGGTTAGAATAGTGCCACTCCATGTCTTCCCTTGGATGTCGTAAGAGGCGACTCGGGGAATAAGGGCTTGTAGTATTGTTAGGCGATGGGCTTGCAACCTGTCACTAATAGGTACACTAGTAAACTTCTTGGCCTGATTGTGCAAAATGTGGTTACAGAATTATCAACAAGTCTGTTTAGAGTTGTTGGTATTTCTGTAGCTCTGCCTACCCCACTCTGGGAATGAAGGCGTGATGTTATGTATGTATGTATGTATATTTTTTTTTTACCTAAATGTGCAATGTACGTTTTTTTTTTACGTTGATACGTCTTTGTACAGCGTGTTTGGTAAGCATTTCCAATAATGAATTTTCATTTTCCATCCATCTAGACACACGGTAGTGTGTCCGGAAAAGTTTGAAGAAAAAGCCGAGCAACACTCCTGTGTTTATATTTATTAACACGAACCGATTCAGGCCCTATTCCTTACCCTTGTAACTTTTACAACTAGGGAACCTGATTTTTACACAACACCTTAACATATAATTTTAAATCCTAGTAAAAAAACAAGTTTCTATAATTATCCTTTAAAAAAGTATTAATTTCTTAAAACGGAGTATTTGGCACTGACTGAGTAACTCATCAAAACCTGTAGGGCACTTTCCGATGACTATAGAGCCCTGAGATTTGGCATCGAGGTAGGTCTTACAGCATACGTAAAGGAAAAATCTTTAAACTACAAGTATTTCTACTGGATCTGTAATGTTTGGTATAAGAAAATTTGATATAATTTCACAAGGAATTATAACATTTGATATAATTTCGAAGGAGATAATTTTACAACTGTTATAATGAATAATTGGTATAACAAATCGGTATAAGTTAATTGTGTCAATTATGTAATGTATATTTATTTATTTAATCTTTATTGCACAAAATAATACACTTATTTGTAATTGAGAATACAAAAGGCGAACTTAATGCCGTAAGTCAATCTCTACCAGTTAACCTTTGGGCAAAACAGAGATTGTATAGTAGCGATGCAACAAAAGGTCTAACTATACACCTACACTTACATATTACAATTATTCTTTATTAATAGAATGCCGCTATTGCTTCAAACTGAAGATCCCGTAACATTCTTCTTAGAGCAAAATCAGCAATACTTCTATCACGCCTACAGACAGACAGGGCTGAGAAGTCTGGATTATTTGGCCTTACTTACATTATATGTATTGCTACAAAAGGTAGCTAGATAAAAAATACGTCACATTCCCGCAGTCTCGTGCGTGAATGGGCATAATGGACAATGCCCGCCAATGCAATTCATTTCTTTATCTTAGCTCGCAGCGATCATATCCAGCTCGCTCGTGAACTAACAAAAATTGATGAATCGCTTCCTACCTCAGCTCACCAATAGCTGCAACCATTACTGGTAACTATGTCCCGCCGCCATCTTTGTTCACGATTCAATGCACCACAGAATCATAAAGCTTCAAGCGTATATCATAAACTTATTTGAAGTAGCGGTGTGTTTTAGTTGCATCGCTTATTTTATAGTTGTCAAATGAAATTATTAATTGTGTTGGTACGTAATAACTTTTCAACCATGTTTTTACTGACCTGACTTTATTTACTTAATATTGCATTGCGGGAAAAGGTTATCTTTATAATCAGTTACTAAGGACCGTGCATTTAAACACAATACACACCTTAAATAAATAAACGATTAAACATGTTCATATAAAAAGCGTTTCATTGGATCCACGACTAAATTGACGTTGACTGCATGTAAATATTTAGTTAGTTCTATTCGTAGCTTCGCGGCAAGCTGGTGTAGGTAGATATCCCCCAACCCGATATGATCGGGCTCCCCGCCGCCTTATTGATAAGCTCTCCATACTTCCCGTGGGTATTGGAATGCTTCTGAGTTTATTTAAATTGTAATTTATATGTAAGCACAATATCCAGATATTGTGGTGTGGATGAAGTTTAAATTGTTACTTTTTATCAAGAAGAAACGTCTCTCGCAATGCCGCAGGCGCCTATAATGCAAAGCATGCCGAATGAACATGTCTTTTGAAGAAATAAAACCTAGATACCAAGACTATAAAGTAAGTTCTGGACACCGAAACCATTAACTACACATTATATTACACTGACCATTATTTTTATTTTATGTATGACTGTTAATCGAAAAGGGTACTTTAGAATTGCGAGATTTCCTAAAATAAGCTACTAATAATCAAAAACCAACTAAAACCCCTACAATGGTAACGTTTACTATAGACTAAGTAAAGAAAAATAAAACAACTTGTTGAAAATTATGATGGTTCCGATTGTTAATAGTCTGGTCTAGTGGTATACGATGATTTACAGACTGCAATATTCTACGTAGATCTACACATGACTATTAAGACAGCTGAACATATCTGCTTTTGTTAATTTATCTTATCACACCGCCCAAGCAAACTTTTGGCATCAATCTATTGTGGTTTCACAAATATCACAGACGACCACAATGACTACAACGATACGGAACCTACTACTCCTACCGTTTACCTACATATCGCCGCGTGGTTGGCGCTGAAGCCGGCCGTCAAGTAGAGCCAGGGTAAATTGAAAGCATCGATTAACTACGAATACGATGAGGCGAGCTGATGCCGGGGTCGCGCGACAGCACGACGCGGGTTAAAGATCCCCGAGTTATGAGCACAACACACAATGGCCAATTCCTTGGAATTTTCCTTTGATGGATTTGAGCTAACCTGAAATAGTTAACGGTGCTTTATGATTTGAGTTGATTTAGTAGAGCAATAACCTACCTTATTAGGTTGAACTAAGACCGTTATTGTTCACAGTATCTCAGCGAGCGAACTCACTGAGTAAACTTACAGTCTCAAATCGACACAAGGGTCCAATGTATTCTACTTAAGCGGTAAAAACAACGTACGGTCTACATAGTTACTACCATTTTGTTGTAAAACTGAACGTTACGAATAATAAAAATTAGGCACTCGTAGTACATTTCAGTAAATATAAAATCCAATACAATGATTTTTGTTTGTTTTATGTCAGAAGATGCGATCGGAGCAACCGGGTCACCGCTATGAGAGGAATCGCAGATGCGTTACATGAGAATTGAAAACAGTATTTTTGAACAAAGCGGACAGAGAGTCTTTTTGGGTGAGTTTTTACTTATTTTAAACCTTTTCCTTTTCTTTTGTGATCAGGATGACCGAGTCCCGGCGGTTGGTTATGAAATAACATAGCAAGGATCAAGGTATGTTGTAGAGCTTATCGACGAACTCGTTTTGCTAAGATAGAAAATAGCCCCGCAGTATGCCGCTTCCTTGAGAGCCAGACTTAGGTGTAGTCAGATCGTACCTAGTAGTATTGTTGTTGTCCTTTATGGCCGGCGCAGCGCTCGCAGCTCGCAGCAGCGCTGCAGCGCGGCGATTGTTATTACGGGATCGGTTCTCATAGGAATTCGTCACGGGCGCGACACGACGGGTCTGTCACGACCGATGCGGCCGTTTCAGACAAATTCATTTGATATGTTTTATTTTTGAAGTTGAATGATTACTATGAAAAGATTGAAATTTATCTTTAGACTTTTGGGTTGGGTTGAGCTGACTAGTGAGACTGTATGTCTGTTGTAAGAGCCACCGTACCATTTATTTTAGATTCTAAAGAAGGACATCAAGGTACACACTTTGCAAACGCAATCGTGCTTAAGGTGTTTTTGATGTATGAACATTTTTGTTTAGGGTTATGAATATTCCAATGAAAATATCACAGTGATATTAATACTTATACAAAAAATATTTGTGTCGGTTTACCAATAACCATGAATTTATAATATAAAGACATTCATTCAATATTCATGATGTTGACAAATAGTTCTGAGCGAACACGGCGTGGCGTTGTCATTGTGGGCTGCCAGGCCGGCGTAGGCATTACGGGAATCCTCCAGCCTGCTTTGAAAATAAGAGCATCGCAGCCACGATTCGACACAGAGCCGACAGCGCGGCGGCCACAATGCTTTCTCATTATACCGTCACCGGTCTGACACTGAAGTCATTTCACCGAAAAAATATGCTTTAACACTTTTTGTTATATTTTTTTGAGAAAGAAAACTACAAAAGGTTCTCTTAGTCAATGCGTGACTGTTGTAATTAAGTGGCAAGCAGCGTGCGCTCGGGTCAGAAGTATCGCGTTATCACAAGATTATCAGGGCGAGTAGGTATTGGTACGTGTCAATAATTAGACATTAACGTGTGAATAATTATTAAAGTACTGGCGTAAAGTGTTAATCAGGTAGGTGCAACAATGCTAATGAGTCTCTCGTCTTTACCTATTGCTTTAGTGGCTAATGGCAGAACAAAGCAATCAACGTTAAACAGAACTGATATTTTCAACTATCGAGACACCATATGTCTACCATAAAATATCACACGGCCGATCACTTACGACATCCCGTCACATAAAACCCGAGCTTAATAAGTTGCTTCCAATTTAAAATCAAAATTATTTTTAAGTCCGCTGTCTCTCAGAAAAGGGGACCTGTCGAGGGCCGGATTATAAATCATAAATGCCACGTTAGTCTGCGCCCGCGCCGCTCGTATCAAAATTATCGCCCGCGAGCCTCGCGTAAATATACAAAACAGTTTCAGGTTACCGCGTCAAATATTTCTTTTGGGCGTCTCAAATAAAATACAATGACTCATTAGTACAGCGCGGCTTCGCACGCTCGCGTGCTAAATCAATCCTAAACAGCCAGCCTTCGAAGTGCCTAATGATCCGACGTTGGGCTTACACCTAAACCTTACTTCCGTTCCGGATGAAACTTAGTAAAGGCAATTTTTACATACAGAACGACAGGTCGAGCTGGATCACAGAAACAAAACAGATCCAGGATAAAATGGTGGGAGTGATTTAATTCGAACTGGCAAATGGGATTTAAGATCGACGTCCAGGTTAAACAACGACAGTCTAACTAGCTGGTGAATAGTGACTCCAATCAAGTTATTCTTAAACAGAATAATTGAATTAGTCACAGTTCATGTGAAGTCCGACTGGTTCTCACAGTCCATTGACTACTTTTACGTGCGTACTAAAGTGGTTCATAACTTCCGCGTCTACACGATCAGAAAGAAATTAAAGTATAAGCCCACACTCAAACGAACGAAATCGACAGCTTGCCTTTAGAACCAAACTGACTTTACTGTAATTAGTGGTGCCTGTTTCTTCAAATATTATAAAGGCAGTTTGTGGTTAAAATTAGAATGAATTTAGTTATCAACTTACGCCAGTTTAGTTTTAACAGCAAAGCGTTAGCAGGTAACGACTTGTTTTCCAATGTCCGGAATTAAGTTAGTCGCTTCCTATGGACAATTAAAGTAGTTCAGAATATCGCTTTCAATCAGTGAGCAGGTAACTACTTAGTGTATTGCAATTTTAGAAAGTGACTGTAAAACGTAGAGAGCAGGAGTTTAATTAGAAAAGCTTTAATTTTCTATAGACATAAAAACGATATTCCTTCATTATGTACCTTATCCCCCTTACTATTTCAACTAGAATACTTACGTATAATCACAATCCCTAAACAAAAATAGAATTGTGCTAATTTACTTTAATCTCCAATATAAAACCTAAATAACACTAACATTCTTCATACAATTATAATAGAGTCGGTCATAGACATGACAGGATAATTAATGGCAAACGTCTCTCGCTTCGAGTGAACTTAGCTTAAAGTTAACACATAGCCTGCCCGGTCACCAACATTAGACAGAATATATTGTCCATAAACAATGTCAGAGATGTTAAAATCCATGTTCCCGCATCGCGTGGTATTGTGGGCTAGATTTAAATTATTACAAAACTGATATTGTCGCGAGGTACGGCCAAACGTACAAGGCAATACTGCGCGACATCATGTCATCAATCAAAAGGATCATGATGTTAGATTGTTGAACAAAAGTAATACAATCGCAACTAAAACAATTTATTCGCAACTAAAATTACATTTACAGTCCCTTATCTAAAAGGTGTTTTTCAAAAGCTAGGTAGTTGTAAATAGCTTTTTAAAAATGTCGTCATTAAAACCGCTGAAAGTTCTAACTTCATAAAAAACCTTTTATAGGTATTCTAAAAACTGACAAGTTGAAACGTCTGCAATAAAACCAGCCCGCGAGTCGAGGTCACAATAAAAAGAGTGGAAACATAATTTTGTATGCCTTGTTTATGATCACGCGTAAGAAAATTTGTGATAACTTTGCATGTTGAGTACCGTTTTAACTATTACATAAGTTTCGCTGAAATATGTTTCCGCATTAAATATGTTTACCTACTTTAAATATGTTTTTTTTTAATTTCACAAGTTATGCATTCAGTTTAGTATCGCACTAAATTCTAAATAAAGTTTAAGTACTACAAATATGATAATTTGTGAAGTTACAATGTTGCTACTGAATTTCTGTTTTCAAAAACGGAATTGAAACTGTTGGTACACGAGCCTGCGCCTACACAGGTAATTGGTTCATACCTTTTGACGCCTAGGTGTAACGGCATCTCTATTTTCCGCGGTCCGAGTTCTATCAAGTTCTAATATATCATTCGGAAATAGCAAAAAGCGGCGTCGGTTCGTAGAGACAGTAATCACTTGCGCAAAAACCGCCTCACATTCACCTCCAATTACAAACCATTTATGGGGTAGCTACGTGCCTTACATAACGCTTATAATCCTACATTTTTCTTACTAGGAAGTGGGGATTGGTATTTTAGGATTGAATTTGCACAGCGACGAAAAAGGTAAAAGGTAAATATTAAGATTTAAATACATAATCGTGATTGCTTCTGATTTATATATTTAAATTTTAATGTTTTTTTTTTAAACTTTTTTGTAGTGATTAGTAACCATTAAAATACATATATTACAAAGACTAAAAGTAAAAGAAGACATTAGGTACATATATACTTAGAGTAAGAATGTATCCCTACATAAATCTAAACTAAACTAACATTTTTTATCCCACAACCCGCTCCTTTACGTCAAGCTAGCTAAGTTCTTACTATTTTAGAAAAAACAGCTAGAGGCGAATAGCTTTGCAATTACAGCCGGAGCGTCTTCGTCCGTCCGTCTGTCCGTCCGTTCAAGATGGCCGCCGCATGCCTGCGCAAGATTGACTAGTAGCTGCGCGCTTCTTTGCCAACGGCGATCTAGGTTGAGCCGATCTATCGGGCTTGCTGGCATGTAGGAATGAAGCTCCCGCCTTCGGTAAATTAAAATTCTTTTTGTTTGATAAGTGTTCTGTCATTATCTTGCGTGTTGAATGTAATAAAACTTAAGATGGTTCGTTAAGAGGCAATAGTATAACTTCGCCACTCACCACTCGTCAGTTTTTCTAACGTGTTGACATACCTGAAAATAAAAAAATATATCTTAAATATTATCAAATTACAATCATTGTATATTAACGGCAGTCGGACCTTTAAAAATACATTAAGAAAAAGACTGCTATAAAATCTATGTGTTAGGTTCACTCAACTTAAACTAAATTATGCTAAACAATAAATCACAGCGTGGACAATGGTAATGATTACGTTAGCGTTTACGTCGCCCCGCCCGAACTGCACAAAGGCCATCATTACGTAGTCCGCTATCCCAAACCACATAGGCAGGGTAAGTCACATTTAGCGCCGCATCAAAAAGTAATCAAGCCACAAAAGTCGGAGCGCGTCATCGGGATACCCCGACGAAACGTCTTCGACGCGTCTAATCGACTTGACGTTACCGCCGCAAGGAAAGCCACGCAAGCTTCTAATTCGTTATTTTTATAGGTAGGTACCTATTTGGAGTAATTATTAAAAGGGGTCTATATCGTCAAACGGTTACATCAAAAATATACTTTGACTTGCGACAGTTATGATAATGTAGCCATCATTATTATTATTATTTGTAGTTACAATGTGTCAAACAAATTAAACAAAATAATTAGGGCTCCATTCATAATTGTCGCAGGTCAAAGTATTGACCGAGCATTCACAGAATTGTTACAAAATTAACCTAACATAACGAAGCTTTATCTATACGTTAGATATTTAGGAGATTACGGGTTTAGCGATACAAAAATAATGACTTTTAATAAATATTTACCTATACAAGGATATGAAAAACAACGGGTTACGAGCATGGACATTTTATAAGTACTTAGTATTTATAATTATTATGGGTTTTACATTGCTTGAAATTAATTATTTTCTTTACCTTTTTTGGTATCAATAGACTGGTTTTGACATCTAAGTTCTGAGGTCATCTAAATCTATGAAGTACTTAAATAATAAAGAATAAATAAAGTAACGCTGCCCAAGGCTAGAGGCTTGCGTCCTTTATCTCCGCCCCAGACGCCCCCCGCTGCTGCAAGAAATACGTTGCCTGCCGCCGCCGGTGGAAACAAACACCATATTGACGAGGCTATAAATTTCTAAAATGACCCTGCGACTGATTAAAAAACTAATCCCGAGTCGTATTTATCCTGCACCTCTAAACCATTAAATTGTCAATGCATATCCTGCCTAAACTTAGAATTGACACAGTTTGAATGAAGTCGTATACTAAGCCAAATAAGGATTAGGTACAGAGATTTCATGCCGTAAAAGATACACAATAAGCGTCTCGCAATAGTTGCTACCATTTCAATAAGCGCACTTTCTTTGTTAAGCAAGTAATCGAACAGTTGACCAGTTAATTGTGAATAAGGTCTCCACGACGACTGCTTCGGTAGCTTGGGCGAGTCAACTGAAGATTTAAAATAAGTGCCGTAGTCCGACCGTAAACCATTGCTGGCTGGGCTCCATACTAGTGACAGCAGAACCCTATTAATTAAATTTATATTTTTGAATTGTGATTTTTATGATCTATATTTTTTATTGCATATTTTAGTTTAAAACGAACCCGGAATTTATTGAAGAAAAACCTGGAAAGATTTTTACTTCTATTTGAGATACATTTATCTACTTTAATCTTTAATAATGACGTTGTTATGTTTGTCAGCTTTAATAATCACCTGTATAATCTAATATAAGCAGATCGTCCCAGGTATACAGTGACATATAGTTAGTCTAGTTATACCTAAATAAATTTAAATTTAATCATTTATATAAACGGAGTCTTCGTTTCAACTAAGAATTATGCTTCTTATTACAAGTTTTAATATCATTAATGTTCACATCCCTACACGCGGCTGTGATACGGATCTTTGCGGTCCATTACACATACTTACAGGATAAAAAAATATGTCTTTACGACCGAAGTAAACTGCTCCTTCAAGGCAAAACATAATACCTATACTGGCTTTCGCCTGCGACTCCGCCACATCGAATTATTTTATCGGCATGCCCTCATGAACTCAACTTTTCCGTGTTCAAATTAGTAAATAGGTACTATTCAAGTACTTCTATTTATTATTGAGGACGACCGATTGCTTCGTTTTAATTAAACGGAAAAACAGGTAAACACGCACGTACTTTCTTCATTGCGCTTTTAAATCTGGAGATAATGGATGAAGTAGGTACCACTGTATGTAGTCACAGTCGGAATTCTTAGTATTCTATTTAGTAAGATGAGTGTATTTAATTCGTTAACCAGCTTCATATAAATCACCCGTCAAACTATTTTCAACAAATAGGTACTTTAACAACATTACGAGTATGTAAGTTCAGATAAGGAACAGACATTCCCCGACTGTAAATTGTAAAGTTATACAACCATAAAAGGCTGACAGTATTGTTAGCTAAATGGCAGCTATAAAGGTTCCAATAAGACGAAAATAAAGTATTTTGATGCCTGGTAATTAATGAACACGCTATCTCGACCATTTCCTGGTCTAAACTATGACGAGTAAAGTAAACTTGTTCTCGCTTAGTAGAACCCATAAAGCCTGCGAGGTCGATATTAAAATACCACTTCTCCCTTTCCTCAAATTTAAGTTCTAAAAACATAGTTTTTCGCTACTTTTACTATGCATAACATTCATTTACAGTCCGATAACTTTTTAACTCCCTTTCGTGTTTGTACTTCTTTCTCGCCGAAAGATCTCTTGCACAGTGCGCACGACTTTTTTATAGAGATGAATACCTCTTATCAATACTAACAAAAGTTTTATATATATATACTTACATTTTATCCTAAAACTTATTTTTATGGAAAATGTGTTTGGTTTGTGCAGTAAAAAATATTTGCTGTTTGCTTTGTATTAAACGGATCCTAATAAACTAAATTTGTCGTCTTCATGGATCCTGTTTTTAGACTTTTTCTTCTCAATTCTTGTCTTCTTTATATTATGGACAATTTATTTTAAAAGCAAATGCCTAAAAGGGATCGAAAAAAATACGGGCCAAATTTTACACAGAATAATAAGGTAGCTTGGCTTATCTTACTAAAGTCTACTTGTTTAATTACCTATTTACTTTAAAATTCACAATACTGAAGTAGGTAGGTGTGTCAACTTAACAGTCTGCGATGTGTAAACCGCTTGTAAAAAAATAGGATATAACATCGTACCTAATAATGGTAATTTTAGTTTACATACCACTTTTTTATCATTGTGTAGAAAAGTCCAAACAACTGAACCCATTTTTTGTTAGACAGGTTACCATAAGAGTTAAATATGAGCTTTCTCTAACATAAATAAAAAAGGTCATTTAAAGCCTAGTTTGAATGTATTCACTAGCGAGTAATGCGTTATTAGCCAAAGCCCATTATTATTAATAGGCTTTACTGGGTATCGTTGTAGAGGCAAGAAAGCCGCACGCTGCGCGGGCGCCGCCGGAAGCCGCTCTCCCGACGAGTCAGCGTCAATATCAATACGCGACCTACTGCCACGGCAAACTCGCACCATATTAACTACCCATTATGAGCGTAACTATTGCATTTTAGAACTAGTTACGACACTAAAAAGGCGTCACAAATAATTAGTACTTAAACAGTAATACTATGTTTTCTGGTCAGAAAAGAAATAACGCCCAAAGCAGGACTTTCAAATAAACACCTAGTGACGAACCGGTTTATCAAGTAGCGGTAGGATTGTTCATTTTTCATTATAAACAAAATACACGTGCCAGTTCAAAACTTGAAAAACTAAAGATTTTTTTGATATAAAAAACCGTCGCGTCGTTTAATGCCTTAAACTAAACTTGAATTACCTAAGTATATATAAATACCCTAAAGCTTTTTAACTTTTCAATTGTTGTCGACCAACAAAAGTCGTCATTATCGTATCACCCGGACCACGCCCACTGCTGGACGTAAAACTTTCCCAGAGATTTTCAACGTGATTGCCAGAAAAAAGCAATGGTAATGGTGTGGTAGGTGTATGATAGACACCTATTTCAAACAAAAGCTTTTAATTTTAGACTAAGACTACAGTTCTACCT
Source organism: Acleris holmiana (assembly GCA_949316455.1). NCBI lineage: Eukaryota > Metazoa > Arthropoda > Insecta > Lepidoptera > Tortricidae > Acleris > Acleris holmiana. Next base: position 10,042,842 of record OX438765.1, on the reverse strand, counting down.
TAATACTTTTCATACATATAATGTAAGTACATCGTTACCCTTAACCCCTCGTCTGTCAGAGGTGACAAAAATATTAAGTTCTAGTTTCATCGGATTTGATAAAGTCCGACAAAATTAGTAAGGTAAAAAAAAACATATAATTATATCCAAATTTTAGGCACATATTTGTGACAAGACAGACGAGGGGTTAAACTTATTTTACATTTACCTTATTCTTTTTAAGTACAACGTGTGCAAGTGTTTTGGTAATGCTCTCTAAAAAATAACAGGTTAGCTTATGCATGCGTCTGGTAGGTACGTTTATCCCCTTGTATGCTTAGGCACAGATCCATGCTCAAAATTAGTACATATATTTTTGTTTATTTTTAACTTAGGGAGCATTCAAGTATTACGTAACGCAATTTGGGGGGGAGGGGGGTCTCGTAAAACGTTACGATGCGTTACAGGGGCGGGAGGGGGTCTTTCGTTACGTAACATTGTTCCCTAATTTTTTAATAAAAAATTAGGGAATTAAAACTCCCAAATTGGCAATCCTTTTCGTTTACGTTTTACGGGGAATCCCTCGATTGTATTATAGTCTGGTCGTCATTTTTCATTTGTTCTTGCAAGTTGGCAAACCTTTTCGTTTATATTTCATCGGGAATCCCTAGATTGTATTGAACGTCATTTAATGTTGTTTTCGTTGTCAGTATTCGTTTCAGTTTATGCAGAAGCACATTGCTCTAGTCAGAATTGACTGCGTGTCTCACAAAATTTTACTGAAACAATTAGAGCGTGTTGGGATTCGAGGAGTGGCTTTGAAACTAGTGGAGACATATCTTACAAATAGGTCTCAGGCTACGATATTAGACACTTACGACAGGACTACAAAAACAATTACAAGAGTACAATCAAAATATGATTTGAATCTGCAAGGGGTACCTCAAGGCAGTGTTTTGGGGCCTTTTTTGTTTTTGGTATACGTTAATGAGTTCCCCTTGACAATTAACCACCTGTGTGTTATGTTCGCTGATGATGCCACTATTTTTGTATCTGAAGAAGAGGGCTCCGATATAGCTAACGAGTTACAAAATACTTTGAAAATTGTAATAAATTGGTTGTCCACGTTAAATTTAAGTGTAAATCTAGATAAGACTAAAATTGTACAATTTATTAACATTAAGCAAATACAAAAAAGTGACTATAACATAACTTTTAGCGCCTTTAGGGTAAAAATGGTCACTTGAGTGTTACGTAACGTTTAGAGAGGGGGAGGGGGGTACAGAAAAACGTTACGGTGCGTTACAAGGGGGGGAGCGGGAGTCTAAAATCTTCAAAAATTGCGTTACGTAATACTTGAATGCTCCCTTAGTGTTAAGGACTTTATCGTAATCAGAAGAGACTAGAACTTGGTACTTTTTGACCTCCCGCATACGAAGGGTTAAAAGAAATAGAAAACAACATTTTGTAATCGGACGGAAGAGTAGAATGAAAGAAGTTAGGTGAGGAGATTTTAAAACACGATTACTCTTAAAGCTGGGAATAGGTAAATGTTTAAATCAACGCGGTCACCTGACAGGTAGGTACTACCTACCTAACGCTGCGTGGCGTTGTTAGCGCGCACAATATACAAATATTACAAATACTAACCGAAAGTCGCATGAAAAAGACGGGCTATAAAAATGTTTATTGCTTTTCTTCCCACTTGACTAGCAGGTCGTCGAACTCATATATTTTAGTTGAATTTACAATATAATTTAATATGTACATACGATTATCATCAATCAATCAATACATACATATTAAGCTTTTAAAATGTATTTCTCTGTATGGATTAGACGAATTAAAAAGCATTAGGCATAGGAAGCGAGGATAATAACGTGCAACCATCAAAATATACCAACAAAATATTATTAACGTTAATAATATGTAAAGTAGGCGAAGTGGAAGTTTCTTCTCCAGGTTCACATGTAGGTAGGCACCTACATAACTTTAGGAATCTCAAAATAAAGTTAATATCGCCGATCTATTTGGATTCCTTGTGACGTGATTTGCAAAGGTCAATAGGTACCTACCTAGTACTAAGGCATTGTTTAGAATTTTAGATTATCATCAGACATAGGGCTCTGGTAATGATGTGTAGATCAGTATCAGTATCAGGATCAGTGTCAGTGGGAAATGGAAATGTAATTATGATTTAACAAAGATTGACCTTTGTTTATTTAATCACTGCTTCTTCACTAGCGAAGTACTTAGGTACCTAATCAATAAGCTAAAGCTGCGCTGCCCGGAGCCGGCCTGCGGCGCAGCCCCGCAGACTGACCTCGTTACACTCAAATTGTCCAAGTATCAAATGTACAGGAAATATAGGATTTCATTAAACCCGACGCTCAAAACATGCTACCGGCGCAGCTCTAATTGAAAATAGCAAATATCCTGTACCTGGATTCAGGTATTAATTAAAACTAAAGATTCTCGCCTCTACTTGCTTACGCTCAAATACATTACTTTGTATGCCTATACGACCATCCGTTTTAAAAACACGATCCGAACGCTAATACAAGGTAATAGGGTTTGAATTAAAACAACAAAGATTCTCGCCGAGATTACCCATTTGAAACTATAAAACAAAGAATTAGAGTTCATTTTCGAACAACAAATAACGAATATGGACGTGAAATCAAACAAGGAGCGTAGTTAATAATTTATTGATATAAGACATGCAAAGCCCATAAAGTTTCCTTTGGCACACACGTCCCGGTCTCTTTTAATTTGTAACTTGTTAGAATTAAGCAGCGCGCGTACGAGTCGCGTCGAGATAAAGATTTGGCTTCGTACAAAGGCTCGGCGACTGCCGTGTCGCCGTCCCGCGCGCTATCTGAAACACTCCTTTAATAATTTATTTCCAGTATCTAATGTTAACGTTCAAACAAGCCCCGCCTCCTCAAGATACTCGCAACGATCAACACCACCCTGCTACTTTCTAGCTTTTCATTAACCCCGTAAACGGACCGTACGGCAAAACATAATCATAGGAAGCGTGTTTTATTATGCAAAGTCACTTTCCGAGAACGAATCATGTGAACGATGACTTAATAGAGCTTCATTAAAAGCGAGCAAACACTTGAGTAAAGCCAGCGTGGCGAGCGTAACGAACATCAGTGTCTCAAACACTCATAACTGTTGTACAAACAACGGCCGGCGGCGCGAGCGCCGGGGCAGGCGTTTGGCCGAAACCGAGGGGGCGTGCGAGCGGAGAATGTTAGAAAAACTTATAGAAAATGACAAGCGCCTGACAGGGACAGACACAGTTACACCATAGTTAGGAGCGGGACGGATAGAAAACTCGTTCTCCGGCATTCCGCCGCATGGTTGGATTTAGGAACGGGGGCAGCGCGATACCATTAGGAGGTTATGTCATGTTATTTTTGATCCTAAAGTCTAAAACGGGAAAGGCTGTTCATTAATTGTTGCAAATTTATCACCTGTGTTGAAGCTTGACATAGTGCAGATAAATGTACAAATATAACTTACAATGTATTGGAAGAGATCCCTTAAATGGATAAGTTCGCCTTTGTACATACCCTTTGTTTCTCTTTTAGTCAAACTAGGAACCCTTATAGTTTCGCCACGTCCGTCCCTCCTTCCCTCCGCAGCCTAGCTCAGATACTCTTAGTAGAAAGCTGTAATTTGGCATGAATATACGTGGGGATGTATTTTTTCTCTTCCGATCCGTTTATGAAATATTAAGCGCTAATTTTTGTTAGAGACAAGAATTTAAAAGGAACTATCACGACTTAGTAGAGACATCATTGGTCATCACCTACAAAAATCACCTAAGACGGCACCAAATACTTTAAATTGAAAATTAGTTACCTATTACTTGTTGAATTTGTACTTAACGGTTTCGGAACTCTACACTGAGCATAGTCCAACATGCTCTTGCCCGGTTTGTTACTTTGTTATCTCTTGGTTGTGCAATAAAGAGTTTACATACATACATACAATGTAATCACAATATTCAAACAATTGAAATAAGAATAAAATGTTCAGTCGATAAAGGAGGTGTAGATTCCTGGCGTCTAGGAGGTCAGCCGGAGAGGGGAGGAACCACAAAAAAGATGTGAAACACTGAAGTGTTTTTCGCTAACATCTCGAAAACGCACATTACAGCTCCTCGTGCAGTAAATTACACCCTAAAGATTACCGTCAAATTGTAAGTTAGTAAGTAAAGTTTTATCACAATTGACCAAGATCACAAGTTTACAAAACTCGCGTTTCGGAGTCAATTAAAGCAGATTTAGTAATCTATAGTCCACACTTATAAACAAATAAACTTGAATTGTGTATTTGCTTTTTATAGTAGTGATATATATGTATAGTATGTATGTAAAATCTTTATTTATTTATTTAATACTTTATTGTACAAAAGGCGAAATAATGCTACAAGCATTCTCCACCTATTGCACAAACAAAAGATTACAAAGTAAAAAACAAAACAGAAACAAAAAGGGCGACACTACAAAGGCGAACTTATCCCTTTATAGTGCAGTTGCTTCCGAAAAGCGGCAATATCACCATGTGGAGCACCCTCGTAGAGTTGTGCCCCTCGTATGCAGGAGGTCAAAAAAGTACCAAGTTCTAGTCTCTTCTGATTACGATATAGTCCATAAAATTAAACTTAAAAAAAATACAAATAGATACCCAAATTTTGAGCACGGATCCGTGCCTAAGCACACAAGGGGTTAAAGAGTTGTGGAAGGACGGGCAACGCATTTGAGGTCTTAAGATTGCAGTCTTAGGATTATAGTGTTAACAGATTACCATAAGGTACCTAGGCCTGAGTGCTCGCGTGCCTTCTCCTTATCATTTAAATAAAAAACGGTAATATCCTCGCTCGTGAAGTGAGTGACTGCCTGCAGACTATTCATTCCTCAATATAAATTTAAACATTCTATTAACCGTTAAACTTCAAAATTTCCTATTTACGTTACAAACGAATAAGAATTTATGCCGCGGTGACAGACGTCCGGTTGAATTGCAACTATGAATTTTTCACCAAATTTACAACAAATATTAAGATTTTCTCACTGCGGCCATAAAACACATTTTCGCGTAGATATTAACCCTGGCCCGGCGCGCTCACGCAACACGCGAGGTGTCCGGTTGCCGCCGAGCGCGCCGCGGCTCGTCGGACCGACTTATAACACGACAGAACGCGAGACGTGCTAAATTATCTCATTTCTTTTTGATACTGACATGTAAAAAATAATTTATATTATTATTTTGCGCTGTCGTCATCGTCACACGCCTAAGCAGATTATCTATGGATCCCTTGTTAAACTAGACATGACATTAAATTCGTGCATTTCATCATCTTCGATGTACCCTGTGCAAAGCTGCAAGTTATGCACATGTTAAACTTAAAGTGGTCACGATACCAGTAAAAGTATAACGTCCCTATTTTACGGGTAACTCGCGTACGCGCACATTACCATGATACAGGCAATCATAACCGTGTAACTACATATTTAGTGCATTAACATAAAATAATAAAAAATACCCATCATAAACTCGATCGATACCTTCAACCCTCGAGCAACAAGGTATTTTTAAAACTGCTGTATATATAAATTCCGAACATGGGCGCGACTATCTCCATCGAGAAAAGTGTCGTAATAACATGAATATAAGTCATAAAATTCGTTAACGCTTCTTTATCTTCCGACACTCATTATGAATAATTCGCTTGCGAAACTTTTTCGAAAAACTGTGTACCTACTCAACCAGAATACATAAACAGCCATCCACTCTGCGCGTGTCAAGGAAAGTGATAGTGTCAATCGGAAATCTTATCGAAACTTGACCTATGCTGTAGCGTTATAGAAGTGAGAAATAAAAGTTTTACATTTACAATGCCCTGCTTCTTTTTACCTAAATGAGAAGTAAAAAGAGTAAAGTACTTAGTCCAATAAAAAGGGGCTTAAATGTAACTGTCACCCTCCCTGCTGGACGCGAGACTAGTTTTAGAAAAAGCCACCGACTTCTTTTCTCGGAAGTGTCGAACCCGACGTGCGAAGTGATAAAATACAGGACTGTATACGGTAACTAGTCTATGAACAATGCGGGGTTTTTGTAGCCAGCTCCTAGGTCATTACAATAGCATAAAGTAGCCAGTTATGAAGCGGCCGGACGGTGTGAGAACCAGTCGCATGACCGGTTTATAGCTTTACGCTTTTTGTGAATAAAACCAGCACGAGCAAAAATTTCTAGACATTTCAAATTACCTTTTCAGTGCAGTTTTTTAAAGTGAAAAAATTAGCTTGCTTCAACGAACAAACAGACAACGGAGTAACGTTTTCGCTACCTGTTGCTACATAAAAGACCGATCCCGAATTATCGATACACCGCGAACAACCGATCCATAAAAGTTAAAAAAGGAAAAATGGAATATCGTATAAAATCGTATCGCAGAGATACGGGCGAAGGGCGTCCGTGGCGGGTAGCCCACGGCGGCGTCCGATATTTCATGAAACACTCGATTTGTATGCGATGCCGAGCTCCGCAAAACTTAATGTTCACCGTGCGTAATTACTGCCAAAAAGGAAATATGAAAACACTTGTGATTCTATCAACCAAAAACTACGTACGAGGGGTGATTTATAAGTTTTGATAATCGGTATGAACCATCCCCATAACGATGTTCTTTTAATAAGAACTATGCCATGGCACTAATCAACCATAAATTAGAGAAAAAATATATATACATTATTCATTTGTTTTTCTGTGATAGCGAAACAAAAACATAATGTATGAACAATTTTGCAACTCAGCAAAATAAGAGTGAGTTTTGTATTATTTGGAGCGGTGTGGAGGAAGTTGTGATGCAATATTAAAAAATGTTGTTACTGAAAATGAAACCTTGATTTCTCTTTATGATTAAGGATAAATAAGTTAAATTTGTAGCAGTTTTTTTTGTCTCCAGCTCTGTCACTAAAATTTAGGGTAGAATTTCGGCCTTTATCAAGATTATTGAATCCTACAAATAATAACTGTGACGTTAGCTTTTACTAATGAAGGTCAAATAATCTACGAGAGTTATTTAACATTTTTCTTTCAAAGTTATGTAAAAATATTAAAAATAGCTAAAGAAAAAGAAAAGAAATTGCGGCAGGCATTTTGTTTCTGAGCCTTCTTATTGGCAAGGGTGGCTGGTCTTCGACCAAATTTCACAGCTGATAACCGCTTCTCCTGTTATGTAGCCCTTACTTTCGACTCCTACTTCTCATTCAGTAATGTTCAAAAACAACTAATTATAAAAAATCAAGAGCTGATGATGACTTAGTGAAGGTACAATATTTGACTTCCAAAAGTAAAAACAATTGAATGACGTTATTCAATTTTTGCAAACACATATTGCAATAAAAGTATAACGATTTAATTATCTCCCATTTTTTTATACCGATTATCAAAACTTATGGATCACCCCTCGTAAATGACAGCTTATGTGGCTCTATTCTACCCGGTATAACCTTATTGCTTTTGGCATGTTATCTTATTGTTAACGTGATAGCTCTTATTTACTTGACATAAATGGCGGCCGATAACATAACAATACGATAACATGTCAAAAGCAAGCATTAGGTTTCACCGACTAGGATTGATCCCTGATTGAAATTGCTATAAGTACCTAAATAAGTGTAAATTTAGCAGTCATTGACAGACAATACGAATATAAATAAATAACTTCACATCACAAGCTTTTTATGCCCCGCTACGCCCACATCTCGTAGGCTTACTCGCTTATTGTACTATTTGATTTATGTGATAAAAATATTACATGTCTTCATAATTCATAATAAATGAATATGGTCTGAACACGTCTGAAATAACCAAGTGTCTATTATTAAATACGCGGATAAAAACGGGTACTTAAACGGTTTAAGTAAAATACACAGAACTGATGTGCTCAGGTTAGCTTTTCGCAGAGCGAAAACTTAGTATATAATATACATAATAATATAAATGATATATTATGTTACAACCTATTAAAACTACAGGCTTAAGGGTTGATGCAGCTACTGCTAAGAGGTTTACGGCTGTAAGCCACTTCTCCTATGACTAATTCATTGGAGAATTTCACATTTATGACACAGATAATTGACGGCCTACATTAGCAAAAGAGTGATGATGGTGTAACCAAACATTTTTACGACTTCAATAAATAAACCATGCTTATGTAGAAATCGTAGTTGTGAACCTATCCCCACGAAGCTATAATATATTATTAGGTTTACCAATGGCATTTACGATGCCTTCAGTGCTTTTTATTTATTTTATGACATTAAATACAGCTACAGTTAAAGTTTAATATTCGAAAGAAGATTCAGAACTTCAAGATCAGTATTTTGTTACGTATTTTCCAATTTATAAGTTGATGGATTAAAAAACCAATCAAATGCGAGTCACACTCTCGCACCGAGGGTTCCATACCGCCGCACAGAATGTATTATTATTTTCGGATTTGAATTCGATTTCAAATCGAACTTGCGCGAGCCCAAGAGTTTGTACTATGATATGCAGGGAGCGAAACTTTGTTGCCGATGACAGGCGTATGACGTCAAGCTCAAGAGTGTATCTAGATTTTATTATGTGTACCTAGATATATATATATATCCCTAAAAATAAACAATATATATAAGATAGATATATTTTATCTAGATTTTACATCACCACTAACAACGACTTAGTGGCCTTTTTAGTTTACCGATATTGACACTTGAGTTGAGACGGCCAGTACTAATAAAAAACATAATTGACTGTCATTGTCATTGAAAAGAAGATTGTTGGAGACAATAAGTCATTATTCTTTTTTATTTGTATTTTGTAAATATAACTGAAACATTATAGTTTCGCTTGAGAAAAGTTTCCATTACTTGCAGAAGTATCCTTTTCTGATTGCAAATATTTTTTTTTTTATCTATTTTATTTTATATTTATTTGTATTGTTTTTGTCATTAATTTAATATTTACATTATCATTATAGCATTGTTAAGAATCAGTGGGGTGTCACAATATAGTTTATATAAAAGCATCCTATATGTGAATTTGCGTCATAATGACGTCACCGGCACCAAAGTTTCGCTCCCTCATGATATGACACTTGACACTTGTATATTTTGGCGTTTTTACGATAGAATAAAATTAAAAACACGTTGAAAAAAACGTTTCTTCTTTGGGAGATTGCCTATATTTCTTTAAAAAAATACCGTTGGTAAATCCGTCTATATTATACATATTCTGAAAAAAAAAAAACAACCTGTGATCTATGACGGTTCAAAGATACAGTACCTACTCTTTAAAGTTAGGGCGGGCAGCGTAGGCATATTATAGGACCCGCTGGGCTCCCTTCGGGCACGGAACCCTAAACATGGATTTGAATTCTATGATCAGTAATATTTGTAATCACGTTCTCATGAAACTCCTCACAATTTCGATAAAACTGCGAAATGTTTCGGGGCTAGAAATCGATCTCTCAAGTTGTTATCTTCGGGGAAATTCGTTTTCAACCCCCAGCGACGCTCGCGGTATCCTATCATTTCATAACCTACGTTTCAACAAATAATTCATTTCAAAAACATATCATTTGACAATCCGCGTTTTTTCCGAAACTGTAAATAATTCTGGATTTATTTCACGGCCATCGTGTAGAAAGAACCCTAAAGGTTAGGTTAGGTTAGTTTGATAAAAATCCTGAAATATTTGTAGTTACAGAAAAAAGCGGGTTGGCAAATGAATAGGCTACGAAACGATGCATTTGTCAAAGAGGTGTCGGCGAAAAGGCAGAGAACCAACGCTCGCTCTCCCGGATACTGTTCAGCTAAATCAGTACGATTTTCCTAAGGATAACCTACACGTACGTTCCACCACCACGGGTGAAGGACCCAACCCACTGGTCACTTTTTGTGCAAGTTTAATACTTGGAGAGAGGGACAGGTAGTCTTATCCGCTGGTGACTGATGGATCGAGGTTTCGAACGGATCATGCAAGAGCTCTGATTTTTACCGACGATTCCGTAGGTATATTGAAGAATTCATAATAAAAATGTTAACTTTAACTTCAAGTAGAAAAGGGTTTTAGTACGAGTATAACGCATTCCCCGTTAGTTTGAAATTACATTCTTATTTTTATGTTTGAATGCGCCTGCAATTTATTCCCCGTTCACACCGTGTCGACACATTCAACACCGGATCTCTGTGTTCCATACAAAATACCTGCCCAGAGCTGCGAGGACAGTGATTGTGCCAATAATCGTTAGACTGTAACTGACGACATTTATTTAAAATGTAAACGCATCTCCTATATTCAATGCAAGTGGATGATAATTTTAATTGAAGAAGTAAATAAAGTAATGATCTTGCATTTACTTTAGGTACCCAATAAAACTGATGTCCAATTTTGCAGAACCCTAAAGCTTGTTGGTCGTGTGTTCTCTAATCGAGTGCCCTTTAATTCGAGCCGCGAAGCCTGCTCAACAATTTGTATAAACATCCATAATTAGGTCCTATGTGTATGTAATATAAATAATTTGCATAAGTGTTTTATTATGGGTTTGTGCGTTTATTTGAAAGTACCGTTTTGATTTTGATTTTCCGCGCTTACGTTGGGCTCTTTGATAGTCAAAGATTAAGTGAAAAAATTCTTAAATTGTTAGTTTTCGAGGTCGTCTTTCTAAATAGCTGCAATCGAAATCGTGAGATAGTTTTCAAATATCAAGGAAGTAATAAATAACTAGAAGGGCAGCAATGGCCATGCAGGCGGGTCTATATCGTCAACCCTTGGCTGTGCCGCCAATCATAACACTACGACTTGCCACGGAGTTTGGCTAAAACTAAGGCACTAAGAAACACTGTCCTATTCAGAAAGGGGATATTTCTTCCCTGAGAGGAGTGATCAAAGTGGTACTTTTCATCTCTGCTAGGAGGGATCAAAGGGGAACTCTTCTGTTCAAGGTAATTTTGCTGCTTTTTATTTTTGATAATTTCGGCACTTTTAGAGAATATAAATAATTAAATTTGTTTCATCACTAAGATCTTTTATTTTCCTCATAGGTGATGTGAAAAGCAGTAGGTATGTGTCGCACGGTAGCAAAAGTATTCCAACCTTGGGCGTTAACAATTGTAACAGTTGTTCGCTTCGTTCAGGATTCAATGTACGCCCTCACCGTAAATATGTCATTATGCCCCATGTGACAAAAATAACTCACAAATAACTGCTGTGTAGTTTGATTATAGTCCGGGTCATCCCAATGTAATAGCAGTCATGTACCTAACAGTACGTAGGAGACTATGTATATGTAGGTGTGTTATAAGTTCAGGCGCACATACAGTATACATAAGAGCATACTTGGTCCATTATTGTATAGAACAAATAGTCGAGCGCAGGGCCGGCGTCCCACTAAACGAGCAGCCACAATACCACCCGTCAGATTAAAAGATGAATGATCCGAATTTGGCGTCCTGCCGGCTCGCCTCTACCTGAGATAAAATGCCCAACAAGAATACATTTATTGGAATTTGGAATGGCCTCGGGCATAAGTATCAAGCGATCGGTCGAATAAATTCAAGAATGTGCTGTAATATACACATTTTTTAATTAAGCTGTGTTCTGAAATTCAAATAGCGGATCGTGAATTCATCAGTGCCATGGGTAATTATGGCGGGATTGCGTTCATTTAGGATTGAATTGTGCAGGCTCGGCGGACGGGCGTGTTAAAGCTACGAGTGTGGATATCCGAAGGAGGGTTAGGAGTACAGTCGCCTTGCAAAATCAAATTTACTCTTTTTTTATCCAGTGAATGTATTTTAATAACTTACATACGAGAAAATGGTTTAAATTAATATATGGTTGTAACAAAGCATAGGTCTTACAATGAAAAGTGCTGCTTAGCGCTTTTCATTCTAAAGATCAAACCTGTTACTGAATTATAAGTACATCAGCGCAAAATATAAATACTAGTAATTTAATTAATTTTGGAAGAAAGGCGTTAAAGGAATATTTTAGATTTTGGTTACGACTGTACCTCGGCGATCCGAACAATAGCCGCTAATAATAAGGGACGTCGTATTTACGAGCATACGTGCCCTCGGCGCTGCGACGCGCTGCTCGCTGGCCTATTGTGCGCAGACGCAGACCTCCTATGATTATTTCAGTCCCTTGCACTTTTCCACAAATCCACTCTTTACTTTACACTTTACGAGTTCAGCTAAATCAGGCGTTCATTCTAATTTACGGCTTAAACAATTGTGATGGAATTTAAAACTCATCATAAATCATTTCTCTTCTTAAGCCAGAATAGGATATAAAATTCAAACACAAGACTCGGCGCTTGATTAGCTAATAAATTAGTTTTCTAAACAAAGGCTTTATTGCGTGATTAAAAGAACTGGGACTTAAAATGGTATTTATTTGTAACTGGTTACAGATACCTACTCCAGAGTCCTGAAGGACTTCATAATTCCGATTAAAAGGTATATCTGAGGAAAGTTATTTTTTGTTAAGGTTAACTTTGAGCCATTTAATGGCGTTGAAATGATTAAAGTTCTCATTGCTCCGTAAAATTAATAAGGTATAAAGGCTTGCAGAGTTGCTAGATCCGACCCACGCGCTGCTGACCCAAATACGCGCGCCTGCGCGCCCGGCGCCCGCCAATCACACGCCGCCATTCAAATCAACCGGCGCCGATGCTAACGTCTATAAATTCACGATATGCAACTAGAATTATAGATTATCCAGCTAACTATTAATATTAGCAAATGCCCTTTGAATTATAGGTCTAGCCCGGCTGGTCCGAGTGACCTTGCATGGCGCCTTTGTGCTATTATGCGAATGATTACAATATAATTTACATTTATTGCGTGCTTTTGATAGTTTCGCCTTTCGTTCCGTCAAGGGTAAATACCCAAATCAAAGCTCTGCAGAGTGCATATAAAATAAAGCGAATGCATGTACACTCGTTCAAAAAAATTAGCCTTCGTTTTTAATACGAGGACTAAATAAGCAGCATGTTATAAGTTATAACCACTATAGGTTGCAGTTAAATCCCTCTGTTTAGTTACACATTTCGTAAAAATCCTCGGGTACGTATCTCAGGAACCGAGGAACCAATCCCAGAATAATAACAAAAAAAAACCTCGAGCTCAAAATTGCAAAAATTGAAAAAAATTGAATCAAAAATTTCAAACCGAAAACCATAAACTTTTTGAAGCTGGGGCACTCAGATTAATTTTTCATTCCTACCGGTAGTCCCCCGACTACCAGGGCATTTCTTGTTGCTAGCAAATACCTCTAATAAATTTCTTACAAGAGACTGAAGGTCGCGTAGAGAGTTCGCGATTATTGATTCATTAATTTCCGGTAAATCGCTATAATTACACATACATTCCAACAGTACCGGGTCTAAAGCCCGAAGTAGCTCAACTCCAAATAGGTAAGGGTTTACTGATGTCAGGAACTTAGAAGGTTTGTTGGGCACCGACAAAAGCTCGGCAAAGCGAATTGTTACGTCTCACACGATAGCGCGTTAAACTTCGTCGTAAAAACGTGCAAAACGAGACAAACAACTATTGGCTTCGTTTAACACGTTCTTTGGCGTTAAATAAAAAGGAATAGCTGTGCTATGTCTTGTCAGGGACACTGAACGCTTCGCTGGATAGTTCTCGTAAATCTAAGCGGGCTGTAATCTTGTGGTGGTTTCGGTTTAGCTGATATCAACAGCAGAGGGATTCAAACTAGTAAGCTAATTTCAGCCTGCTTTAAATATTATAATCTATTAATTTAATAAAAAATATTTCTTTAGAGGCATCCTCTTGTTATCTACGTTCGTTTGTTTCGTAAAAACGGAACTGAACGGTGCTAAATAAATGTTCTTCATGAAAATAGGTACGTAAATAGTTTTAAAGTACTAGAAACAATGCTTTTTACTGTAAAGACTCTAAAACAATGCGAGAAAACTACCACAAAACTAAGTGTTTAAAGGTTGTTCTATAGGTAACTTTTTACGTTGCATGACCGCTATGTGATTTACAATTAAATTATCCTATGATAGCCTGTTAAGAAGATGGCACCAATAAATAAAGCTTATTATTTAACCCATCACTGTAAGCTTTCGTCGCTGAAAGGATGGACCTTTTAAAAGCTTTACTCAGCCACACGGGGCATTAAGGCGGAGATAAGCCGGGGCAACAACGCCGCGATATATCGTCGGCCATGACACATTCATCTACTTTGTCTTTATCGCCGAGATAAAACGAGTCATTTGACTAGTGCAGTCACACGGGTAAGTTTTGTATAACTTAATGCACTGAAATTCATGGGTTTTACATTTTTTATGGAAAAAAGGGAGGCAGACGAACAATTGGACTACCTGGTGGTAATTGATCACCGTGACCGATAAATCACCCGTAACATCAGAGGAATCGCAAGTGCGCTGGCGCTTCCGCTGTAGGCTTGTTACACAAGTGTATTTAAAAGAAAAATATTTCAATAGAGCTTGGTTTGCGATGAATTAGGCGATACATTAAAAACAATAAATAATAATAATTGAAATGAAAGACATAACAGTTTCTCACTTGGATACATTATGACTGATCTAAGAATAATAATAAAAAAAATTAAGACCGTGAAAGTGCGTCTTTAAAAGTTCTAAAGTAGGTACTTAATTATTCATCCTTACAATAATTGAGTGCGCTCGCCAGCAGGCGCCTCGTTGGAGGATCGCGCATTTTCCTTGACATAATGTGGGTGCATGTTTTAGTCATGTTTCACAAAATATCCATAAAACAAACAAGACCGCTGTCACTCGCCGTTCTCCCACACATTAATCCAAACGTAGCATTACAAACCCTTTTTCTCATCAAAATAAAACTAACAATGACAACCACAGCAAATTTGTTACCATTATTATTAAGAAATGGACATGCGCTTGTTTGTCATATGGAGACAGAAAAAGACGTTAGGCACTCTATCATTTCGAAATTCTACACTGGCGTCGCCTTTGTAACACACCCCTCCTTAAAGATCTCATTACCTCGTGAGTTCTACGGACACAGATCACACTTCATTCTCAGTTACCAAAAGAACACAAAAGGACCAATGACAAAAATCCTCTCGATCCGGAAACACATTCTTAGGCGATAATATATGAGTGTCGCTTAAGCAAAAGTAAGTACGATATTTCAAGTTAGTTAAGTTATTGGCTGTTATTAATAACGAGCCTTTCCTAACTTAATCTGACTTGAGAGGCATTGAGTCGCAAGACGTGTAGGCAATGCATTGTCCGACCACATAAAATACTTATCCTAGCCGCAGTACAAATACAAACTGTAATGGAGGATTTTGCTCTCTGAATATTAATATTATAAACTTAATTTAAAATTATTCCACCTAGGTGTCCGATTATCTAGATTTAAAATACGAAAAAAGAACACGGGAAATGTTATGACAATGGCACTTGGTTCCAAAAAACTGCTAAGATCAAATATTTTTTGTACTTGGGTACCTTATTAAAAGGCAAGGCACTTCATTAAAAAAACAACTCCACATATTATGTATAATGTTAGTGAGGAGGAAAGGTGATAATGGTTCCCTACCCGTCGTGGTGCACTTAAGTCTATAAGAACACATAGTAACGTTGAACGGGTCGATAAGAGCGCCTATGTTACAAAATATAAATAAACATTTATGTAGCCGAAAAAAAGGCTCCAGTCAATCTCTACTCGTTAGCTGCGCCTGACTTAAAGTTAACTTCTAAAGAATCGAAGTATCTCTTGAGAGTTCCGCTGTGTCATTGCTCGGGCGCACAAGAACAGAACACAGTAGAGCCGACTTAAATAAAAATAATATTATTTAAAAATTAAAAACATATTATTGTTGCCGCTTGTACTCGTAATATTCATAATTAACACACTTAATATTTAATCCATGTTATTTCAGTGTCGTCAGAATAACAAAATGCGCAATTTCAAGCCAATCCGACGACTTGAAGCTGGATGAAATCGACGCGTTCGCATCTTCATACAAAGTAGAAATTATAGACAAAATGCGAATCGGTGCTGATAGATGTGATTCCACCCTTAAAACTTAATCTCTGCTTTGCCCAAAGGTCAACTGGTAGAGAATGCCTTACGGCATTACGTCGCCTTTTGTATACTAAGTGTATTCTTTTGTGCAATAAAGATTAAATAAATAAAGTATGTATACGGCTGATTATATACGTTATAAGAATATATTTGTATTAAAAACTTTTTTTTAATAATGTAGATATCTAAAATGTTTAAGTGTATAGAGTTTAAAATGTATAAAATAGATATAAAAATACTACTTATTCCAAGTGTGCTCAAAAACTTGAATGCAAAAAACGAAACAATTAAAATTCATTCGTAATCGCATTTTGACATACTTACAAATGATAATTAAGTCCGGTTGTCAATTAAAATCGATAACTGTTAGTTGGCTTTTGTGTGCGTTACTTGAACGCCAAGGTACAGAAAAATTAATGAGTGTTCATCTTTAATGATGTTATTTTATTTGTGCTGTTTAGTTACTTGAACAGACTGAAATTACCTGCGTCGTTTTAGATGTTCCCAAGCTATGGCTTAGTGTACGAATGTTTAGTTTTTTTTACTATGATAATAGATTGAAGATTTTATACGATTTGTTAAGAGCTATGCAAACGAGATTAAGTAACTTATATTAATATTAACTTAAATTTATATCAATAAACATTTTAATTCGATAAATTACATACCTGTCATTGTAAAAACAAAGTACAAAATAAACATTTATTTTGAAGTGCCTCCGTGGAGGTCCCTGTGCAGGGTAAGGAATACGAACGATTGAGTGGCCATAGGTTGGCGTGTGGGCCGTCGAGGACTATTGTGGCTTTTTTTCCGAGTGCGCCGCTCGACACCGGCTGCCCGCTGCCTATGTCGGCATTGTCCACCATCCACTAAAATAACCCGCATTTTAGTGCCCAGCAAAACGCAGGAATAAAATGACGAATGAGTTATAGCACGGACGCACTTCGAGAACTAAATGATTTACTACGGTTGTATATTCTATATGCTTGGATGTGAACGACAAGGAGGCATTGCATTAATTTATTAGTTGGAAAAATACAACTTCAACCCATCTCTATAAAATAAAAATAATGATAGGATAACCATTTACTATCTCTACCCTTAACGTTAACCCTTAGGAATATCTCTTCTTGTGTAATCTGGTGGTAACACTGTGTTTATTCCTTGTTTGAGTGGACAACTGAACAACTTCTTGGGCACTTACCACAATAGGATTACCAAGATAAAGTATGTTTGTGGGAGGCATCTTATCTTCACTAGCATTACTAATGCCGTTTGTTCGAACTAAGAATATTTCGCATAGCATCGCAGAGATAGCGACGTATCGGGGCCGTTGCTCACGGCAATTGGACAAATAGATCCTCGCGTTAGTTTGAGCGATCTAGGGCTCTATTCTACTCGGTACCATGTTGCCTTCGTCATGTTAACGTAACGTCAATGTTATGATAGCTTTTATTTACTTGACAGTAATGACGCGCGAGTAAAAACAGTATGAGTAACGATGTCAGAAGCAATTTGGTTTTGCAAAGTAGAATAGAGCCCCTATATTTGTTTGCATCGTGTTTCGCGATAGTAGACACACTCATACGTAAAACGTACACGTCTATAATAAAAAAAAAACATTATTGCGCTTCTTACGTTTTCTACCACTAAACATAATAATATGTAGATATACCTCTAATGGACAATATTAACTTAAAATTAATTATATTACATTAACTAAGTTATGTTTATGGACAGATAAACTGAATCAATGCTTCTTCGAAACTACTTTGCCCGACGTAAACCTCGGTATTACCTATAAATGCTGTTTCGAATCTAACATAACTGTTGTATGATGGCTTTAACGAAAAATAGAATAACGGTAAAATAACAATTATTATAACATTTACGTCGATATTGTTAGATCATTTTTTTATTATTGTTCTAGTTATCGGAGATTTTTTACTCTTCATGCAGTGTAAGACGTTAGATGCAAAAAAAAACATTTTTTTTATTGTCAGATATCATAATAAATAGTTAGTAATGTTGTATATACTTCCCCGGTACCATGGCGAACTAAACGATTCTGAACTATCTTCAAATGGTCTTAAACGAACCAATATAAAGATGTACACAGGTAAAGAACATAACGAAACGATATTTACTTAGTAAAAACATAAATTTTAGAATTTAATAGTGTTAATGAATAAAAGGTATTATTAATATAAAACGTAGAACTCATGTATACTCTTAACTGATAAAATCTTTGATTAATTTAAGATTATAAGTTAAGATAAATTAATAATGTATTTGTTTTTTGTGTAAGAAATAAACAGATGAAAATTTAAATTTAATTTTTAATTTTACCTAGTCTAACTTGGCAATAGCTTATTCAAGCTTCTACGTAACCTCCCTCGTGTACCGTGGAAACTATTTATTTTGTCCAGAGCCCAAATTCTTGTTACAACCGTGTGTTCAGAATAAACAGGTTTGGAATTTGTATCTATCATAGCCTTTTTAATTGTTGCGCCCGTAGGTGGTTATAAGTTTTATGAAAACTATCGGAGGCAGGGTCACTCCTCACTAGGCCAACGTGTCGTCAAATCATCATTTACTTATGACGCAGAATAGGTAGTTCATTATAATAGGTAGGTTATATAGATTATATACCAGTAGGTACTACAGTATACCCACTGAGCGTTATATCGAATACAGTTATATATATTATCACATATACGTTATACGGTATTACTATTAGTTTAATAGTTGTTATATTACAAGTTCATTACCTATTCCTAATGATAGATTGTATTGGAATATGCCAAATATTTTTTGTAGGTGCCAAAAGCGCATTATATCCCTTAGGTAATAGTTATATCGAACAATAATATATCAAAAGTATTTATACCGACTGTTACGCAGCTTACGTTACATATTTTTTGCGAGTTTGTACCCTGTTTGCCTGTTTCTGTTTTTTTTAAATATACTATTTATAAACGAAGAATCCCTTGAAACCGAAAATAGGAAACAACTTCTATTGGTTACCTAATTTACCGGGTGCGAGCGTATTGATCCCTATAAGAACATTTTTTTTATTATTAGGTGATATAACGCTCAATGGATATAATGCATTTCTGATATAAAAAACACCTACTGCTGTAGCAGATAAAGTATCATTTGATATACTTAATAAAAAAAACATATAACAGGATTTGACCTAACATACCGAAGGTATTAATGTTCATGTCTTAGAAGCTTTTTTTTAGTGTTGCGTCAGGCTCGAAGGTTCAAACAATCCAGATGTAGAAATATGGTTTAGCATAGCTGATTTTGCTATAAGAAAAATGTTACAGGATTTTGTTATGTACATAATAAAGCTTGGTGTGAAGTAAATAATACATTTTTAGTACACTTTATATCGATCATAATTATATGAATTATTCATTATGTTGATTGAGCTGTACGCAAAATGTTCCTTTAATAAAAACTGTTTCACTTATAATACACAATAAACTTATACTAATTGCTATTAAAGCAATTGTTCATTATACACGTTGTAAAGTTATTATATCCCTTGAAATTATATCAAATATTGGTTATATCAAAAATTACACTCCCTAATTTACCCGGATGTAATAATATAACGTTTAAAATAAAATATTGATACTATACTACGTATTGCCATGCCATCTGCTTAAAGACCTCTGCTACAAATGTCCGACGATTTGTATGACATGTAAACTACATTTGCAAGTCGCTGTCAGACATATATCGCAGATTTTTTCTTGCATGGTGTTGATCCCTAAGAAGTAGGCTACCAATAACCAATAACCAATAACCAATTTTACTGACTCAAACAATCTCCATATCAAATTACATCTCAATCGGTTCTCCGATTTAGATGAACTTTATCTGTGAAAGCGTAACAAACAGACAAATTGACAGAGCTACTTTCACATGTATTATATTAGTATGGATTTACCCCTACGTACATAACCCGTGACGGAACCCTTCAATAAGTACTTCGGAGCAGCTAAGTTTTTCCACTGCTAATGCAACGCGGCCCATTCCCTAGCCCTTAAAAGCGATCTGTATTCCACGTCCGTCTGAGTGAGAACGAATTAAGGGCACCATGTCGCGATTCGACCGAGAACAATACACACGCCGCGACACAAAAACAAGCATGCACACAGAAAATAACACACGAAAACCGACCGCAACTTAACAAAAGGCTTTAATTACTAAGAAATATGGCGGTGTAAATTTGGCTATATTTAAGATGTCTTGGATTTTTGATTAGCGGTCAATGTACATTTTATATTACAGAAAATGTTACCTATTATATTTTTTGTTTAATTTTGACCATGAATATGTTAACCTTATTCAATTATTTATCGCGTATTGATTATATCGTAACACAGATAAGGGTCAAAATAAAGTTGTTGATTTAGTTAGTAGGCCGCATGGGCACTTTTAGGCTGCGTTTCCACCAGAGCTGTGCGAGGAGATAGCGGAGCGGAGCGAAGCTAAGAATTCTATTGGTGGATTTTTTGCTCGCACACCACCGCTCCGCTACCTCGCAGAGCTGTGGTGGTAACGCAGCCTTACACGTCAAATCTACCAGCGCTTCCCAAGAGGAAGAGGAGAAGAACGCAGTTGACAAATGAGCTTTAATTTTTATCATGTGTATTAATTAACCCATGGAGCGTCCTAGACTCACATTAGGGTTTTTGTTATTAAGGATTTTGTACGGGTAGCGTCCTAAGACAACGTTTGGGTTTAACGCCGTTGATTTAATTCTTGCGATAGGTTGTCTTGCTCTACACAAATTCGATTTTTTAACCAATAAAAGTTGAGCATTGTAAATAAAATAAATTAAAAACTAAATAGTGGGTCCTAATTAACGAATTAAACTAATCCGCCATTAATATGTCCTGTCATTCCACGAGTTGATACTTCGGTGCGATAAAATGATTAGACATTTTAAACGGCAATTATTTATACTAAGTGTTATACATACATCAAATAACTGGAAACTAAACATAAAATTATGTGATTTATAGCATTCATCTATTCAAAATATTGTGAGACAGATAAGTTTGTTGTAAAATTATTTCGATTTTTGTTTTATCTATTAATTTCGTTTAAATCTTATAATTTTCGTAAAATTCTCATTTTTGATCAACGCGAGCACAATATTTTAACATTATTACTATGGCGCGGTATGTCGGGCAGGGGGACAAGATTGTATAAGATGCGTAAATAAATCAGTATTGTGAAAAAAATATTTACGCTGTGATAGTGAAATTGAATACATATAACAATATAGTAAAATAGTGTCACTTAAGTGTTTTCTTTCTTTCTCAAATTGTTGATTTTTTTTCCAAAGCCATCCACTCATACTTCATATACAAATATCACAAAAAATATTACAGTGGTACATAATATTAAAATGTAACATCTGATTTACCAATGTTCCACAGTTACAGTATTTGAGCTTGAAATAAAAAGTCGTCTATTGTAGTTTCTAAAATAAATGGTTGGACAGGGCGATTTGCGATTTGAAATTGCAGTACACAATGTAAAAACATGTAAATAATTAAGCGATATAAATATATTACATTCCTTTATATCCTATATCTTCTCATGTCTGACAACTCGCATTATCAAAAAAATGCAGTCGGTAAAAAGATCATCAGTATGTACCAGCAAAAAGTAAGTCGATCGTAGCGGAACCCTTTGTATGCGAATCAAACACGTACCTACTTAAACGGCTTTTTTGTTGAAAGTAAGGAATTTAATTATTACGAATGTTGCTTATGTTTACCTGGAAACCCCGTCTCTTTCTCGCTTACTTATTACGCTGGGTGCGCTAATCATGGTTTTCCTAATTAAAAGAAAAAGTGTCCTTACGTCTGTCCCGACATGGTTGGCCGAAAATACGCATTGGCCGTCGAGAAACTCAAAAAACCGTTTAAAAATGATTCGCTCCGCCCCCTGCCCGCCCAGCGGCGCAGGCGCACTTATGATTTATCGCGGCGACGACAACCCGCCCCTCACTAACTACCCAGCTTCCGTCCTGCTAATTATACGTACGTAACATCGCCCCCTCGAATTTTATCGCCCAAATATCGCGGACGAAATCGTCTTAATCGGATTCGATGGGCATATTCGTCTCAATGCATGTCCAGCTTAATAATGACATTGGTATTGTATAAAGTTTGACTAGTTTTTAAAGTTGTTTTTTAAGATAGTTAATATTGTTAAAATGTTGTTTTTGTGCAATTAATGAGACTTAGCCCACTGAATGCAATTTTTGACCATCGCGTTAATATTTGCTTATATTGAAAGGCAAGTCAAATCGCATTTTGTAGCCGTCGGAAAGGTTACGTGCTGTGTGAGGCAATGGCACTTTATGGGCTCTTAGCGCTCCAATCACGCTCCAAGGACGGGAATCGAACGCACTTGGCATAATTTGGAAGTGGACATGGCCCGTTCTCACGCTTAGGCCGTTCTTAGTATAGTTGATGATTTGCATAGACGTCTATCTCCATAGACGCTCATAGAGTTATAGGCTATAGCAGTTATTCGTCAGAACCAGAATAACACTTTGTACATTACTTCTTCTTATTCTAACTTCTAACTTCTTCTAACTTCTCAGTATGTTATTAACGATTCACTACTCTTCAGTTCAGATTAACATAGGCTATGTTTTATTTTTCTACGCGGACGGAGACGCGGGCTACAGCTAGTTATTTATAAATGAAAAATCTAAAGTAATAACCCATAGTAATATTAAAACCGGGCAAGACCATGTCGGACCAAGCTTAGTTAAGTACTACAAACATAAAAATCAACAAGTAAGCTTAATATTTCATAAACGGATCACTTAATCGAAAAGTGGTTTTAACAAACCCGTAATATTTTGAAAGACCTACATATCCAAAGACACCACACACTATGGGGTAGACGAGAAAAAAAAAATACTATCCCAGGTTTAATTACGTGTAGGGGAGGTAACATAAAAAAAAAGATTTTGCCACTTTGTTGGAGTGACTAATATATATATTCATGGCATATTGCAGCTTTATAAGCTAAGAGTCTCTGAGCTAGGCTGCGGACGGACGGATGGACATGGCAAAACTATAAGGGTTCCTAGTTAGACTACGGAACCCTAAAAATGCGAAAGTGACTCGGTCTTTTACACTTTCACGGCGAAACCACTGACCAATTTCGTAAAAAATTGGCATGCACATAGCAGAAATACCTAACAAGGACATAGTAGGTACTTTTAATCCGCGAGCAGCGATAAACGACTTCTACGCGGACAGAGTCGCGGGCAACAGCCATTATAAATAAATAAAATTCATTCGATGCGCTGGCATGTTTAGGACCCACGATGCGTTTAAGTTTTTATCTTTAACCAACTGCCAAACATGAATTTGCATTGTAGTGTTTCGGTGTAAGGTAAAACAACTGGTGTAATTACTAGCATAGAGGCAGTCCTCCGGGTTGGCAAAGCATTTGCGGGCTAAGGATTGCAGAATAAAAAAATATATGGGTCACAGATCCCACTTACCATCAGACGGCCTGTGTACTCGTTTGCCTTCTTAAAAAAAACTTTAAATGGTTTAGTTACGTGTAAATGATTATGCAACGATAACACCTACATTAAGTAAAAACCTTGCTCTTTTTCTTTCATATTTAGGTAATAAGTAGTTTTATTTATATAGACCAATCAATTACAAATACTTCAGTTTATTAAGGCTGTGTTCAATAATTTGGTATACTTAATCCTATCTACTAGTTACATTAATCGTCCCGATGTTACTGACTTACAACACTACGATTTACGTTAAGATTCCATTGAATAGTAAAAACTGTAAATGGATAACAACGTGTATAATTAATAATCGGTCGTAATCAATTAAAATATTATGAACACCCACCGCGGACACCGACGTACCAGGTAGAACTAATAGGGAATATTTATCCATGACAAATTAGTCTTAAACCGGTGCCCCGCATGAATTAGTTATCTATGAGCTGGAAAAAACTTGCCTCGGTGTTTGTTGACAGACGGAAACATTACAGCGTGGTCGTCCTTGGAGCTTGAATGCAACATTGTTCAAGTTCGATGATTCGTCCAATAGGTACAGACAGGGCAGAAATATGTTTTATATCTATTTTAATATTTCATCTCAATTGATTAATTGAGTTATTTATGGTATATTCAAATGTGGAAAAAATCATTCCATGGGTTTCGTGCAAGGCTTTATTTGAAATAAGATTTGCATTTCACTTTAATAATTCACGTTTTAACGAACGATTGAAAATAGTTCCCCTATCATAAAAGCCAATCATATCATTGATCTAGATAGGTTCTCTGGAAACTCGTAATATTATCATTTATTTATTGCGTTATGCACGATCATAAAATTCCTAAAATGTCCGTTGTATGTATTTAACAACCAAATATCGTTTATTATGTGTTTTTGTAGGGACTCTTTTAAGAGTAATTATTCTTTTAGATTGTAGCATGTTGTCAGCTGATAGAGAGCGTCGTCGTCGTAAATATGGTATCAATATGAAGTATATGAAGTCAATATAAATAAATTGTCCAATAGAAATACCTGGGGTACACGTTTGGCCAGATACTATATAACTCAGCTGCAACATATCAATTAGCTGAGCAATAAACAGGCAATATGTTCTTGCCGAGTGAGAGTTCAGCTATCTTTTGAGAGCATTAGTTTGCCAAATCGTAACGCTAATCAGCACTGAGTAGGCACATGTTTTTGCCAAATATAGGGTTAAATTTACCGGAAAATGAAAGCGGATTTTCTTTTAAAAGGTGTAACTAATTATATAAATAAATAGTAGTGAAAAATCGCACACGAATTTACCCTACCCCTTTTTTTCTAGCCCTATTTAACTAAGCTTTAGGCTTGTACATACTAGGTAGACCACGATAAATAAACGTATATCTTCTAATATATAAAATTCTCGTGTCACGGTGTACGTTATTCAACTCCTCCGAAACGGCTGGACCGATTTTAATAAAATTTTGTGTGTATATCGGGTAGGTCTGAGAATCGGCCACCATCTATTTTTCATATCCCTAAGTGATGTAAAAAAAAATTGCAGCCGCCTGCGCTGCAGCGGGTCGCTAGTAAATAATAAAATACTTAACTAATAAGTAGGTACCTACATTAAGACCGCTATTTGTACTAACTTCGTGTATTGTGCAATCAAGTTTAAATAAATTAATAAGTTAAAACAAATGCTCATTAAAATATTTTCCCTTACCGGGAGTCAAACCCGGGACCGAAGGATCACTACCAACTTGAAATGAAATGAAATACTTTATTTGCTGAACATTCAAGTATTCCGCCACTTTCATTCGTTTTAGTGGTGATAGGACCCTGTGCAGGGTCCGTCCGGATCGCTACCACCATCTTATCGATTAACCAACCGCCAAGCAACAGTGTTCGCATTTTTGCGTTCCGGTGTGGGGATAAGACAACCGGTGAAATTACTAGCAATAGAGGCATTCCATCTTAGTCCTCAGGGTTGGCAACGCATTTGAGGTCTTATAGTCTTGAGAATTCAAAGGCCTGAGTGCTCGTGTGCCTTCTCATTAACATAAAAAAACATACTGCTCGGATGAGCATGCAAAATTATATAGCTTTAGTTGCACATATCTTTTGCATCTCACTTGTCTTTAATACATGTAATAAAATATCACCTTGCACATGATTTCAAATTTGAGCAATTCAAACAGATATACAGTCACCAGCTTTAATCATACTAGTAATGCAATGTTCGTGTATAGTTAAGGCACTAAAGGCGCCTCTCTTACGGTTGACTAACAAGGAATGCTAGGAATCTGCGCGTAAACCGAGGACAATACCGGAGATAAACCGAGAGTCGACAAATCTAACAGCGCGTTGCGTCATCGACGCGGCTGCAACGTTATTATGCGGTTATTTACTTGAAAGCTGACATTTCCATCAGGGGAGCAAAGGCTATCGCGGCCGCGGGTAGCGCAAAGCTAACGCCTCGAGATATCTCAGTTTTGTCATAAATTGCAACTTTATTTACGATTAATATCTTCCTGTGATTTACTGCATTGATATTAAGCACGTTATGTCCGTCTATCTAGGCAGGAATCTATCGAATTAACTTTAGGATATTTTTATCACTATTATGTATTTCTCCGCCAACTACAAAATAATTTAATTTACGGTATGATTTATATAAACTTTTTTGATGTTAATTATCAAAAAGTATATAATGATTAAAGCACTTTCCATGAACATGGCCTATGTGTGGATACTTTAATAAATGAAATGGAGAACGCTACAATTTCAAGGATTGACAAAAACCATTATAAAACCGAGAGAGCGCAGTAAACAATACCGACACTGAAAATACCCACAAGGTAAGAACTTACACATGCATCCTAAAATAGACTCAGTGTTTATTTATGACGCCACGTTATGATGGATGCGGCAATTATTTTCGATATGAATAATTTAATAAAGCATTAAAAACTTTTTTAAACCTGCCACTGCCGTGTTGGGTAACAAGCTTCACATTCTTCGCCTACCGCTCTACCAATTCTACCATAGAATGTTTAAATAAACTCTGCCATTAAACGACCCCGAGATAATTGACAAGCGTAATTGTTGTCACTAAAGGCTGAAATATAGGTTGATAAAAATGTTCATCCGTTTTATAATCGATTTTATGATATATTATTGATGAGCGGGAACAGTAATAGCAGAACCAACTAAATCATACAATGTTTCCTTCGAGTATAGCCTAGTCTTGTTTGTTATTTTCGCGTTAAGACCTGATTTTGAATGTAGTACATACATACATACATAACATCACGCCTTCATTCCCAGAGTGGGGTAGGCAGAGCTACAGAAATACCAACAACTCTAAAAAGACATGTTAATAATTCTGTAACCACATTTTGCACAAGTAGGCTGAGATGTTTACTAGTGTATTAGTGACAGGTTGTAAGCCCATCGCCTAACAATACTAGAAGCCTTTATGTAGTATGTGTTATATAAACGCAAAAGTATAGAAACATGTATTAATGCTTTATTTCTAGATCAAATTAATCCATTAAAGTGGACAGTAGAATACGCCATTCAATGTCTGAATGTTGTAATTATGGAACCTCCTCTAAATGTTACGCGCTTTACAATTTCATTACAGCTACTTGTAAGGGTCGAGAGGCTATCTGATTCGTCTCTGATGTGTTACATATGTATGTATTGAAGTACCTATTTATTTATTTATTTGCCTATTGGGTATTTTAATTAGCCACCAGACAGCAAAAGCCTAGAGCTTAGTTTGAGTTTAGGTCAAGTGTATTTTTAGCTTGGAACAGTATCGTAAAGTGAATCAATGGAATAATGGGCAGGCTGTTAGTATTTACGTAATGTATACTCTTTATTAGGCAGAGTTTAAGAAAGATCGTAATGTTGTTTCTTATGCCCCGCGTGGTGTCAACTAACCAACAAAACGAAAAAAATATATTGCTGTCGTATATTGTACCTGCTAACCGAGATGGGAGAAACAGAAATAGGTAATGGTATTACTCATATTGTAAACTTCGCTCTATCAAATGTTAAGAAACATTTAGAAATTTTAGTACGTCCTCGTACTAAATCTTTTTTCAAAATCAAGATGTCCATTATAATAGTGTTATTAAAAACTCCGACGTCGTCGATCGGCTACCTTTGATGCGCACGTCCTCTTGAAGTTATTCGAAGTTGTGTACATGATTACCTCTGTGATTCATAGATACGATAGGACAGACCAAAGCAGCAATTAAAGGACTATCTTAATCTCAAGAAAAGCAAATTGGTTAATCATTGGCTACCTGAAATATTAAGCGGTTAATGAATTCCTCGTTGCTTCCATCTTTGGATCAGTCCAAAACAACAACGTACCTATTCTACATGTTAATTACGTCCTTTTGTCGTTATTATCTGTATAAAAGGTAATAGATAAATCTATAATCTATTTGAATTTATCCGTATTATAAATGCGGAAATTTGTTTGTTCTTTTGTTCTGTCTTCACGGTTGAACAACTTAACCAACCGATATATAGTTTAATACACACAAGGTAGGTAAATAGTTTATAATAGCACGGAGATGGGCATGCGCATGTTAAATCCAACAGTGTTACAATGTTACTTAGAACATACAAACATACAAAACATACTTACATTGAAATAGTGTTATCAATGCGGTTGAACTTAATATTTGCGGATTTTTTTTTCTATGACCAGAAGAATGCTCACACAGACCACCATGGTAAGTGATAATATAAATTCTCAAGACTCTAATCCTAAGACTACAAATTGTGTAGCCAACCTTGAGGACTAAGATGGAATGCCTCCATGCTAGTAATTTCACCGGTTGTCTCATCCCCACACCGGAACACCAACAATGCGAACACTGCTGCTTGGCGGTAGGATAAAGGATAAATGAATGGATAAATTGGTGTAATATAAATTGAATGGGCACCTAGGCTCATAGCGGTACCAGTCTTTTCCATCACGCACTGGGAATTATTGCTCACCACCTCCAGTTGCGTCGATCGGGCGAACATGCGCCGGCGCGAGAGCTAAGCACATTCCTTCATTGTATATTGCACCTCATTTGTATTCGTGTATTACTTCATTTATTAGTACTGATGAATTATTAAATTATGTAACGTAATTTTCAACATTTATGTTCAAACATTTATTTGACTTATCGTAGCAAGTTAGGTTGAACAAGTCTGAGTGTAGGAACTTACCCGTTCAAAACACAGATCTACTAACTAAATGATTTAATCAATAAACTAAGACTAAGATTTATTTGCATAATAAATTATTATAAATAAGTTCTTCCGAAAAAGCAAGACGGATTTTAATGTCTAGGACCGATAAGCATTCATGAAACCGGGCACAAGCAGAAGGAGTAGTTGGATTGTGATTCACATGATGAGAAGGAGATATTTTATTGTCTTTAACTGGTTGATGAGACACGTTTGAAGGAGATCCTGAGGGACAGGAATTGCATACAAGCAAGATTTGGGCCAAACATACTAACGAGGAGGTGAAATAAAAAAAACTATTAAACGTATTTTTACAAACAAGGTAGGTTCTCAGAGTAACAAATATAAAATAAATTACCTGTAATGGTACACTATGTGTGTGGTGTATGTGTGACTGTGTGTATGTGTTATGTTAATTTGTTTACCTTTAACACCTATATATATGTGTACCAAAGTCAGGTCTTAGTATTTACAAGTTTATCGTGACTGGAGCATATCGCGCGGTCATTTAGATCATAAAACAATAGAACAGTTGCGGGAATGTAAGCGCAGTTATGCAAATAGAGAGGTCGCGACCGTAAGCATGAATATTGATACAGCATTGTCGAGATAGCAGATCCCCGTCCGATAGCCCGGTCCTGCTTTCTATCAGCACGACAAAGTACAAACACTGCGTTATCTAGGTATATGGCAAAAATAAAGACAAAATAAAATTAACGAGCAGTCTGGTGATCGACGGTAAAAATGGCTTTACGAAATCGAATACCCATTTTTTTCTGTTTTCTGAATAACAGAAAACTAAACTTGGAACAGTATTTCGAAAATATTTGGGATTGCCTAAATAGTCAGTTATTTAGTGAAACAGTGATGTAAAGTACTCGTACATTTATTTAATATTGCTCGTTAATTACCCTTCATTAAGATTCATGGCATCTAGAATTACATTTTTGTCCGTCTTGTTTTGATGTGGGGGCCCATATGGTAGGTATCTTAAAGAGGCCAAATTGCACATAATCTTTCTTCGATAACCAGAAACTACTCGTATGCAAAATGAATGTGAAAATACTCACAAATCATAAGGCATCGTAGCAACTAGGTATTGTTTAAGTAAAAAAGCGCAGACTGCACAGCCACAATACCCAGTCGAGGTAAGAAATAGCTTCAAAAACGTATATTACTTTGTCAAATGGTCATAAAATGAGACCCGTTTTATGGCGCGAGCCTTTATAGCCCTGGGCCTCTCAGGATGCGCGCCGGATGCTTCGCTGCCCAACGTTGGATCCAATAACAAAAACTTTTACATTTACTTTACTTACCTGTCAAATACTCTGGTACTCGTTTGAAGCGGTCTAAGTGACATTAATAATTTTATATTTACACGTGCCGCTTCGTAAGTATTCGTTTTAGTTTACGTGTCTATAAAAATATTTATTTTCTGAGGCAACTGGAACCCCATCCTTAACTCTGCAAGGAATTTGTTTGACGGCGCTCAAGATTACCTTGCCAACTCGCTAGAGGCTGAAAGGGCTTTATGATTCGAGAGGCAGCAACAATAGTAAAACTTTAGTCGTGTTTTTCTGTAAGCAAAAATGAGGTGGCTCGATCAATCTACCTTAGCTTTAAACGTCCGTCCTAGTCACACAGTAGACACGATTGCGGCAATCAGCCCGGCGAAACCACCGCTAACACGGATCAAGATAGGCTAGTGCGATCGAGCGAGCCCTTGTGAATGTCACTACAGAGGAATACAACACTTAGGAGAAACCCTTACAGGCTATAGGTAAACTTTCAGTATCTCTTTTTTAATGACAGCTGCTTGCGTTCTGGGGCCCTAGCCAAGATGCAAACGCTCCTAACGTTTTTGTTTTCTATCGCTCAAAATGTATGGGATGACATTCTCGTGCGTTTCGATAAAGCACATGGTCGACTGTCATCCCATACATTTTGAGCGATAGAAAACAAAAACGTTAGGAGCGTTTGCATCTTGGCTAGGGCCCCTGAGTAGTTATTACACTTATTACATGGTTATGTATTTTATCTTTGTAGTTCTATTCTTGCGTGAAGCATTGTCTGATTGGAGAGGAGATACAGTCCTCAAACGTTAAAACAACACAACATATCGCACGTGTCGTACCTTGAACTGCATGCCTCGACGTCCTCAATCGACTTGCTTTGCCTGATTTACGCCTCAAGTGATACTTATAAATTCATTGAATTAATGAAAAATACTAAGGATGCCTAATAAAATAACACTACTTTTTGCTTCTAACCACCCTTTTTTATTTTATTTTATTCGGCTCAAACAAGCCCCTTAAGTTTAGTAATGAATTCATACTCCATACTAAGTATGCAATACTAGTTTTATATTCGACAACTTACTTACCTTACTTATGTAACCTAATTTATTTTACGTATTGACATCCTTGTTCCACATTTTTAATAGACTTCAAAAAAGGAGGAGTTTATATCAACTCGACTGTGTATTTTTTGGGTGTGTTTGTTACGTGATTACTGCGTCAATTGTGAATCGATTTTGAAAACTCTTTTTTAAGGTTCCTTAGACAAACAAGGAACCCTTACAGTTTCGCCATTTTCGTCCGTCCTACTCTTAGTATTAGAAAGCTGTAATTTGGCATGAATATACATGTTAATCACGCCAGCAAAGTGGTAAAATAAAAATATTGTTGGTGTGGTTTGGCGTAACGTGGGGATGTATTTTTTTTTCGTCTACCCCATGTCACGACTAATTAGACATCGTTGGTTCTTGAGATACAGGCGATTAAAGTATTTATACCTAATAAAAACATCTGAGACGGCACCAAATTACATTAAATGGAAAATTATTTATTACTTGTTGTTTTTTGTGTTTTTCTAGTACTTAACGGCTTCGAAACTCTACACTGAGCATGGAGTACTCCCGAGGTGGTCCCGCTGCCACCAAATTGGTATCTGATGATTGGGATCCATGAGAAATTGAGAAAGCTCCTCAAATTATAGGCATACATAAAGCGATGTAGGTATTTTCAGTAACAAGTCTAGGATTTGCATGCAGAAAGTATCATTTCGTGAAGTGAAACTGACGATGAAGACCACTGATCGCCACCGGAGTTCCTCAATGATACCTATTTCAAGGGTGGGGATAAGATAACTTGATTTTGATAGTTGAGCGACCATGACGAAGCACATTTGACTGGTTTAAATATAATTATGTACTATGACTCTCCCGCGGCGTTGGTTGCGGCGAGCGTGAAATATCCTGTGGTTCTTATTCATTGAGAAGTAAGAGTTCAGTGGGATTATGATCACCAAAAAGTATAAAATTAAATAATACGTTTTAAAAAACATAAACCACCTTCAAAATCTCAAAAATAACTTCTTGCAAATGCTAATAGGTCAGTTACACTGATGTTGGCGTCCCACAATTTTTTTAACCAATAAATAGACCACTTTACTTTAATTGACATGCATATTTTCCGAGTCTGCGAAAGCGGTTTTTTTGTTTTTAAAACTTTCTGTTTTTTATTGATATGTAAATTGGCTTTACGAATAAATGATTATAATTATGATTAAGCCCTGAAAATAAAACTACCAAAAATTACAAGTTCAAAATTGTGTAAGAATTACTACACACTTTACACATACGGGCAAACAATCAAGTTAAAGCTGCTCCTTACTTCCATGGAAGTTCATTTCAGTTTAATTTTCCACCCGTCCCAAAGTTATAAATATTTGAATTGATCATGGCTAAACAAAGTAAATAGACGTCATTTGATGCAATTTGACTAATACCAGGCCCAGCCCAGCCAAGAACCCCGGAGTGGCCCGGGTATTACATTTGAATAGAATAGAAAAAAAAACTTTACGGCGCTTAGTTTCCAGAGCGCTCAAGTACCTAGTAATGCATCAATTAATTATTACATTAATAGTTGGTGTGCGTTTTGCACTAATAATTAAGGGACAGTTTCATGCATAAATTGCTTTGATTTAGTGTCGGTCTCACAGTGGACTTGTAATTATTTATAGTTTAAATGAAGCTATGTCGTAAACGTCGACACTGATTTATTTACGTAGCTCGTGTTATTAAGCTCGTCCTAAATCGCGAGTAGTAATTATACTATTGACTATATATTATATCGACAGTTAATTCATATAGATGTGGACCTCTTCGAGCATCAAATATGTATGTGTCATGTATTGGAGCAGCCTGGGTATATTTACTATCCATCGTTTGTAGTCAAATGACAATAAACTCAATATAACCTTTTCAGTTTAGTTTTTTTAACAGGGTATCTTACATAAATATGCTTAAATAATGCCGTCGAGACCCACAGAACCTGACAGTGCAAGTGACTCACTAGATAAATGTGTTAAGTTCAAAATTTCGATAAGCATCCTAACCTTTTCGTTAATCTGAATTCCAATAACGATAGAAAAAGACGTAAATCAGATGACTAAGGCAAGCAAAGCCACTTCTACCTGGCGCAGGTATACTTTACAACAATAACAACCTGTGGTAAAAGGTAGAACGAATGACCGGCGTTTCTCAGTTTTTACCCAGGCTTGCCGTGACCACCTCTGTACTAGCATCGGTTTAGCGATGTATAAGTTCAGCATTATTTTACCGAATCGTCCAAGAGGCTTACATCCATGGGGTGTAACTTACATATAGTAAGTACCTATGTATTTATGAACATATGTCTTATTCTGTATGACTTCTGTAGACTAACGGCCGAACCCTATATTCAAACCGCGGATAGATAGCCTTACTTCGGATTAAAATTTGACACATTTTGTATGGGCAAATGTCAAATTTCAACCCGAAGTAGGTAAGCATTATCTATCCGCGGTTTGAATATAGGGTTCGGCCGTAAGCGGCATGCTGGATGAAGCGTGAGTATCGTTGGATTGCTCTTTATCATAATAAGTATAATAGACTAAATATTTTAATATTAACATTAAATAGTAACCCGAAAAATCAAAACGCATGCAATTATTTTTTTAGGCTTAGTTTTGCTATCGAATTGATAAAACAGTTAAGTGTTTTTTTTTGTCAGAACCTCGTCAGAGGCAATAGAGGTCAATATGAAAAAAAAAGCATTTTCCTGCACGAAGTATCTGTATATCTGCAAGAATAATACTGAAAACTAAAAATTCACACTTGATCCCTGATTCATTATATTATGTAAGAACTTTTTAATTATAATACAGCCCTTTCAAACCTGCATAACTTGGCAAAATCTAAAGGACGATTGCAAAAAAAGGCGTTGAAAAACCTCGCTGTTCTCATGAATTAGTATTATTGAATAGGCTTATTACTAAAGGTGGTTTCTTTGCCTTTTGTGTGCGTTGAAGCACATTCATATTATTAAAACCTGTTCTTTGACCTGAACCTGTCGCTGGTGACTAAACCGCGGGTCGAAAGCAAAAAGGTACCTCAACTTTAAGAGTTGACACTTGTTAAGCAAAAATAAATGGTTCTAATAACTCAAACACGTTTAAAAAACTTTGTTTCTGTAATTTTCTCTTAACATTAATCTGTAACCGTATCGACTACAACTATTCATAAATTACCTATGTTTTTGTAGTTACATAGTTTAAAATCAACAAGGTCCCTGAAGCCAATTGAACGCTGAATTTACGTATAACCTGTAGATCGTAAATAACCGTGTACCATGTAATTATGGGTTACGCCAACCAAATTAAATATTTTGAACGATCCGTTTCCTTTGGATTAGTGATGCGTCAGTACCTCTCAAAGCCTTTGAGAGCAGTATCATCGATAATAATTGACAGAAATATCGATTGATAACATTAATGAAAACGTGTTTACTTAGGGTAATACATGTATTGATAATAAGGGCTTTGAAACCGATTTCAAAAATACCGGATCACCGGTATTTAAAGGTATTTTTCATTTAGGTTCCACAGAACCGGTAAATATAAACACCGGCAATCTAAAGAATAGGCAAATATGAATACCGGTATTTGTACCTCAAAACACCGGTTCCTTAAAAAGGTTCTAGCGCCATTGTCGTTTAGGGCAATCAAGTCACGTCTGCTGCTGCTGAATAATTTTAATCGTACCATACACAAGCTCAAGATTAGACAAGAAGCACGTGTGCTGTAAGGGGGAACGAAAAAAAAGCATGTCACTATCGACCAACCAGAATCTAACTGGCCGACCAGCAGACCTGTTCCTCACACCTATATATATACTACTGAGTGCCGGTATTTTTCCCGGTAATAATATTGTGACGACACGTTGGCCTAGTTGTTAGTGACCCTGCCTTCTCCATGGGTTCAAATCCCGGTAAGGGCAGATATTTGTGTGATGAGCACGAGTATTTGTTCCTGAATCTTGGATGTTTTTTTTGTATTTAAGTATATATTTCTCTATATAAGTATGTTTATCGTTGTTTAGTACCCATAGTAAGTACAAGCCTACACCTTTGTTTGGGCCTAGGTCAATTTGTGTAAGAGTGTCCCCCGATCTTTATTTATTCTAGCCTTATTTTTACCGGTGTAGTACCTACAGGTAAAATACCTGTTATTCTTACAAAATACTGATACTTTCGAGTACCGGTACCTAGCCTGGAATCGGTACGGAGACTGGTACAGGTTTCACAAGGTCACAGTACCGGCACAGTGGCTGGTAATGTTCATAAAACTAAATTAAGACGAGACGTATTTAAAGATTCGTCTTTAAATATCATATTGTGTGTAAGGTATAAAGTTACTCAGCAGTTCCTATGTGACGTTAAACTACGTACGTCCATCTAAATGAAACCTATTAAATGTGAAAATTGTTTACATTTAAATGGTGTGTAATTAATTACCTGTATTATTAAGTTAACGTAGTTGGATAGATTTTTACTTGCTTTAGAATGATTAGAATTTTATTATTGGTATCACTAGTTCATATAATGGCCGTAAACTACCGGTAAACACATTTTTTGGTCGTGCTAGCTCAAATAGCGCGTCACTAAATTAGCGCCATCGCGTAATTGTAAAAATGTCGATATCGATAGCGCGGGTCGTCACTAGCTCACAAAATGGCGTTTAGCTGCCGGTTGGCGCTAGTCGCCGGCCGCCAGCTCTCGTGCCCTCTGCAATTATAGGATGAAATGTAGGCGCTGGTACCGCCTATTATCTGCTTACCTTACCAATTCGTTGGGTTACTACGAGTATGACCAGCTAAAGTTAGAAAAAAAAGGGTTAAAATCTGTTACTAGGATGACGTTCTAAGCATAAGGGTAAATAAAATATGTTATTCAAAATGGCCAGTGGGATCGTCCGCCCTGCAACTCGACTATTTAGTATAACACGACCCGTGTTTAAAATTGTCGGCATAATACGGCGATAAGTACCTACCTCGCTTAGCTGCCTTAAAAGGAGCACCAAATTACTAAGATCGATAACACGGCGATTGCCAATAAACTAATGCCAAGCTTAACTCCTTTTTAGATATCACTAATTTTGGTACTAGATTTTTTTTTTAATTTTAACATATTTGTAATTTAATTGTTTCAGTACAATAAAGTATTTACATACCTACATAAGTACATACATACATACATATTTCAATACAACAGTGGCAAGTGGCTTTGTAAACTAGCGTGAATTTT
Source organism: Acleris holmiana (assembly GCA_949316455.1). Lineage (NCBI taxonomy): Eukaryota > Metazoa > Arthropoda > Insecta > Lepidoptera > Tortricidae > Acleris > Acleris holmiana. The sequence goes on along the minus strand of OX438765.1, from coordinate 10,006,269 downwards.
TCTAGACCTGGGCGGTCAAGACCAGACCTGTCTCGAGCCACTACTCATGGGCAAAGAATTAGCTTAAGTAATTGAGTAACTGGAAATAGTTTAAATATGTGTAAATATGGTTCAAATACGGTAACGGCGCTGCAGACGTGGGCGTCAGATTCTTAGCATTTCCCTTGGAACATTTGCATTTTACAACTTTTATCGATGTACTTAAACAAGATTCTGCCATAGCGAGAGCCGCGAGGCCATACACTACGTGTTTATCTTATGAGCTAGTGGGATTAAGAATGTTGGGGGATCTATTTATACACGACTTTTAGGAGTTTTAGTGCCCCATTATATACAACGGGGAAAGGCAATAATGAACATGATTTAAGCTCATTATGTTATCCAGTGTTGGTACTGGTCTGATTTAGTACTATCTATAAGCGTCGATGGTTCCATTACTAGTTCAGTCAACGAATGGCTGAATGGTAAAAAATGGTATAGAGTGCGTGAGCAGGTAACTTAGCAATTTCTTCAGAAATTTGTTCAGGATGCTTAGGGAGTGAACATACTAAAAGTGAACAAAATGAACCATGATAAATTTACTCCATCTCTGGGTACATTTTTAGAGCATTTTTTACCGCTTATCGCTTAACCAGTACAAATATTTATATGGCGAATTTTTAAGAAAAGTCTTGTTTAAGTGGTGTAACTGTTGACCGGTTGGTGATAAAGATGAGATGATTTAATTATCTATAACTTCTTTCTATAAAAATATTTCTCAGGTGAATAGGTAAAATGTTATCAAGGAATGTTTGGTGAAAAACGTGATGTATTCCAAAATATTTTCTTTTCCGGAGCGTGAAGATCTTGTAAAAGCCATAGATCATCATCTTAATAATAACTAAGCATACAATACGTCCCAGCATAAACCCTGTTAGAGCACAACAACACCAAACTTATTTTACATATCCTAACCTAAATCTAACAATATTCTTACTCGGTCATACATTGTTATTTTTAAACCTAAAATACGCTTGAAGGCTGTATAACCAATTTAAAATTAGGAACTTTTTAGGGTTCCGTAGTCAAACTAGGAAGCCAAGTCCGTCCGTCCGTCCGCAGTCTAGCTCAGAGACTCTGAGTACTAGAAAACTGTAATTTGGCATGAATATACAAATTAGTCACGCCAAAAAAGTGGTAGAAGAAAAATAAAAAATATTGTACCTCCCCTACACGTTACATTAGCACGTATTATTTTTTCTCAACTACCGGACCCCATAGTGTGGGGTATCGTTGGATAGGTCGTTCAAAAATATTACGGGCGTGTGCTCGAAAAACAAATGAAATATTCTATCATATTATATTATGTTGTCTTTACCTTAACCTATATCTACGAGTACTACGGGTTTATAGTACATAGTGCATCAAGGGACGTAAGAACGGTATAACTTACGAGAGTATAAGAAGCCCGATTCCGAAGGCACAGTGCTTTTAATGGCTTACTGCCCGTGTTAAACACAATGTTTTTCATCACATTTGCGAGGAAATAATATAAAATTTTACTATTATAGAAAACACTCATCAAACAAACGTATGGCATTCGACTCACATAAAGAGATTGTATTTATTTTTTTCAATATAGTCTTCCACAGATTATGCTCGATCTGCGTTTTTCAACTTAAAAGGCCATACTGCCAGATTGTACAGATTTTCAAAATTAAGTTTAAATAAATAATTGCAAATGTCTCTGAAATAACAGTAAAATATAAATATATGGTTAAATGGTTTTGAATATAGGAAATAAACCTTGGATGATTTTGAACCTTCACTTAGGTTGGTTAAAACAATATTAATCTCCTTGCAGTCGGGTAAAAGAAATAAGCATAATATGATGATAGCATTTAGGACCATATGGCGTTTCGTATTGAAGAAGCCATACATACAAATAGCTTTTTTCACGTAGGCCTACTCGTTAGGAAACATCAAAGCATGCGAAAATGAAATCAACAATAAGGAGTGCCAAATAAAGCGTAATCACTTTGAAATATGATGTGATATGTCACAATTTGAACCCCTAATTGTAATTTAGTACGTCGAGCGCGAGAAATCGAGATGAGACCGATGCTGCGTCTTCGGAATTTATTTGACTCGTGTGATACGAGTGGAGGAGAAGGGGTCCGCGGGCAGCGCACAATACTGCACTAAATTATATGAAAACGTAATGCGACGGAGGTGTGTCCGGAGCAGAATTAAAATGCAATAATATCTCCGGCGTGCTGTAATTCTGGCCTGTCTCAGATCACCGCAGATTATCGCAAAGTATTTATTTATCCAGCATTCCCTCGGGAGGTTAGATAGCATCAGGAAATCAATTTCGCAGCGAAACGTCGTGGAGGCGTAAAGTTTGCGGCCTTTTAGTTACAGGTGGTGGCAAAACGCCGATTTAAAAGCCATCGGTATGCGATTGTGGGTATGCGGGGCGGCTTTAATGGGCGTACCCTGATTTTCGAATTGTTTGGGTACTACACAAATACTCCACCACCATAGTAGGTAATTGATACTGATAAAAACATTAATTACAATATTTTGTTGAACACTAACACTCCCAACACAAATTCAACCAACTAGTCGATAGTGTTACACGTCTTCATTAAAAATTGTGTTGATAATCAACTGCCTGGAACGACTAAACTAACCTTATACTCGTAACAGATAATTTTGTTTGACATTCAATTTACACATGAGGTGCGTGTGTTTAATAGCAACGTGTTTTAAGCCCGCTCCATATTCTAACCGCCGATACATAAACATAAATAAGACAGCTACAAGCTAACTCCGGCTAAAGGCCCATCACGCCTCTGCCAATGATACACAAATCATAATAAACTTCATACAAGTTTAAACTTATGGTCTACATGCACACGCTTCTATAACTACGAGTATGCCTATATCCGATATACCTATGACGTAGAAAGCAGCCCACCAGAAACCGGTTCGGCCTCACGTGAATGCATACATATAAACCAACCAATTAAGCAAGGACTCTGTCAGTTCGATCACCGTCCCCGCTTTGATATTTATGAAGGAAAGCCCGCGGAGGTGAAGCGGGTCAAGTTATTATGGTCGCTATAGTCAATAGCGATAAGAAAACAAGCACAGTCAAAGAACTGTCAAGAAACGATCTATGCAAGAATTCTACTGACGGTTATGAACTTTTAGAAGAAAGTCTATGTTAGTCTCAATTTCAGTCCAATATTTAACATTAAACTTGCAAATTACACGGTCAATTATTATTATCGTTGGCACCTGACTTACTGTAGGTGGTAGTTCTTATGTAGACATTCGCGAAAAATGTTTACGGTAATCTAATGTATATTTACGTGTTTTGACTTATTCTAGAAATAATTATAATTATAAGGCATAAAGAACAAAATATCTATGTTTATAATTTAATTTATACTGTTATTGCCTAGCTAGTATGACTAGAGACCAGGTTAAAAAGCGTCGATAAGGTTTAAAAATTAAATACATTTACTAAACAAGAATGCTGGTCAAACCAGTTAAACTGCCATATTCCTCGAGATAGAAAATGGCTGCGAGTCCGTCGGCCGAGATGCTATAATAGTGTCATTTTCCACCACTCCGACGCCCACTAATGGTATCAGGACAAATCTCTCCGCCGCCGCCATACCTCCGCGATATTGACCTTTTAGGTATTATTTCATATATCTTTGATGAATACAGAAGGTTATCTGAGTTATTAGTTATAAGCTTATAAGAGATAGCTTATTATGACAACAGAATTCTAGGTTTGGTGAAACTAGCTATCCTATCCTATTCTGACCTGATGGTCAGAAGACCATGGTGTGACCCGTCCAGTACCAGCAGTCTCCGGCCACAGGCTGGACTTAACCTCCGCGAGTGTCGTGGTGCGGTGGCTCGCGTATACAAGTTCTTAATTTGTTTGCAAGCGCCAGTTGCCTGAATAGTTACTGCGATGACTCGGCTCTTAATTTTCTCATTTCGTTGTCATTTTATATCATTAACAAGATACTTTCTATTTTTGGTAAGGGTGATTATGAAGTGAAATATAAAAAGTAGAAAATGATGCATTTAATAAAAAAAAAAGTTTTATATCACATGTGATCGGGTACATTTGAAATTGGTTAAAGCTACATGGGATTGAGAAAGAAACATTTTTCGCTTCGCTACGAATAGAAAGACATTTATAATTTGAAATTCATTATAGATTCCGACTCAAACAAGCAGCGGTCCATAACATTTGACAAATTAATCACTATTCCAATGGAACCTGATATTTTAAGGCGTCCCATACAATTTGTCAATGTTTAATAGCCTTCGATAATGCTTCTCGAATAAATAAACAGGCTATCTACTTCTACCTACGTGCTCATCTTATTACTTATGAGTATATACTCGGAATCAGTATTTCAACTTATCTGAGCTGTGAAAACATACGAGTAATTTATGACTTAAACAGTGTATGTACTCGGAATTTGAACATACCTAGACATTATATTCACGCGACGATATCCTGATAGACTACATATTTGACTACCTACTTTTAATTTTCGATGTCTAAAATGGGAAAAAAACATAGTTTACATGGACCTGGGTAATTAGAGAAAGCCTCTGGATTACACCTGAGTTAATAGAATAAATTCAATTACTTAATTTGATCAATCGCAGTAATACAAGTCTTAGCTTTTTTATGAACAGAATTCCGTCGACTGACATTTTTCAGCGCACTCTTATAAACAACTATAAAATTTGGAACGTTTGCGGTGTGAAATATAACGATCCTTAGTATTTCGACTTCGGCGAACGATCTATATTTTATACATTTTAATTAATAATAAACACATAAATAACACAAAACTCGCCCGTTCAGGAATTGATCGTGTATTTGGTACAAATAAGTGTACCTACTCCAGTGTAATTTCCAATACTGTGCCTTCAGTATCTTAAGTACTTGCAATTCATCTTGGGTCTTTAACCATAGAGGATCTAGGGAAGAAAGGGCTAAGGGGGCTCAAAAATCGTGAATTTTAGAGCATAAGGTTATGACGGGGGTGCTAAAATGGCTGGAAAGTTTAGTGGTGGGTAATCTCAAGCCAAACCGCGCCAACTGATGGTATTATAGTGTTTACCTTAATAAGTTCCTCCCAAACCAAAATCCTGAATCCCCCCCACTGGTCTTTAACACCAAGACTTTAGCTCCGATCCGCTAAATCACTACATAGTATAAAACAAAGTCGCTTTTTCTGTCCCTATATCCCTATGTATGCTTAAATCTTTAAAACTACGCAACGGATTTTGATGCGGTTTTTTTTAATAGATAGAGTGATTAAAGAGGATGGTTTATATGTATAATACTTTAATCCGGAGCGAAGCGAGGGCGGGTCGCTAGTATAATATAAAACAATACGAAATGGTCATGTCGCTATCGTGTATTTAACAGCTCGGCCCAAATGTTCTCTTGCTCCATTATATTAACAACAAATATTAAAATGAGTTTAACTGGACTTGGTTTCAGGACTGGCATGATGTTGTCTCAAGAAACCGTGAAGATGTAGTACAACTACCTACATAGGTAGTAACTGGTTTCCGTAATTCACCTGCCTTCGTCACTGAGCTCGGTGTGGACTGTAGATCAATGCGGCGGATCACGATCTCACAGCTCTCTCTTTGACGTAGACGATTCGATTTTCTACTTAATCTCACGGCTATTGTGTAAGCCATTAGAGGTTACTAGGGTCAGACTAGATTCTAGAAATAATTAAAAATAGTTTTACAATGGGCATAAACAGCTATACTTCTATTTATATGCTTTTAAGGCCCTCATTCTTCAGGAAAAACATAAAAGTACCTAAGTGATGAAACAATAGTCCCGTCTACTTGACATACCTTGAGTACCGAAATGTTAATGGTGAAGTACCAAGTCTACAAAAATGTTTTCTACACAAGAATTTTGATCTGGGATCGTAATAAGTTCGTTGATATCTAAACGACGGTGTCATCGTCTTGTTCACATTTAGGTGAAGCAAGTCAAAGTCTGATTCAAAATCGACCAAAATATTTTAAATACGTAAATGTTTGTAAAATCTTGGATTTTTCATTGGTGTGATCGGCCATTATATGCGAAATGTATTCAAATAACAGCAATATGGCAGCAATTAACATAAAATCAACCTAAAATTACAAAGGTGTTAGAGTGTTGGCTTTGACCGTTACGGATCGCTGTATTTCTGTCAACTCCGTCAATATTGTTCGTATTTTATTGTCCAAAGTGAACGTTTTAATTGGAATGGCTTGGCAAATAAAGCCATTAATCTGATAAGATTTTAAGTAGGCGCTATTAAACGAGCCTACGAACCACGTTGTTATAGAATTTTTATATATATTATGAAAAATAATATTAAGTGTGGGAACAAAAAAATACGCCAGGGTCATACACAGATTTAAGTAGGTTAGCGTCTTTCCTGTGGACATGCCGGAAGTTAACGTTTTTGAGTCCTGATTTTCTGGCTAAGCCCATTCCCGCATAAACGGCGTCAGGGCTGCTTTAGACCTTTCATATAAAATAAAACTTATATGTACACAAGCTTTTAACTATTGACCACAGGAAAGACAACTTTTGTTTTTAGAGTGTGTATGATCCACCAACACGATTGCTCTTTAAATGAGGAATTTTGTAAGTTTACTTTAATCATTTAGTTATTAATCAAACCGTTTTAAATACGCTTATCTCATAATAAAACACCGGATTGACGGGGGCAAAAATGTACCAGTGCTAGTGATTCAAAATATCGATTAGTTTATCGAGAAGATTTTTTCGCGACATATGGCTTGTAAATTTCTTGCAAAAGTAAGTCGTACCTTTATTTTCTATATTTGAATGATCAGCTTCCCGTGATGATAAACGTTTTTTTTTGCGAAGGATTTTTAAACAGACTTAAATAAACAAAAAGGTTCTCAATTCGTCGGATTGCGAAGGAATAGGTATTGTTGTACTGAATGAATTGTTATTCAATGTAATTTCAACGGTTGTCAAAAGTGACTCTGGAGTTGGGGGTCCAGGATACCGGTTGTTTATAGTTGCGATACAATAATGCAGTATAAATAAAAGCGGTTTGCACATAATTAAAAGGTATTCAAACTTGGCCATTAGTTATGATAGTGATATTCAAAATTGCTTTTTACTAGTCGATATTTAATGAATCACTAGCACTGGTAAATTTTTGCCCCCCTTCAATCCGGTGTTTGCTTATAATGCCTGATTTATCAACAGTAACTTGAATACTTAAAGGTTATTACGATAGTGCCACATCTATACCTGTGTTATACCTATCTTAAGCCCAACGTTGTAACGTTAGATAAAGCCTACCCATATAGTATACATATTATACTCGTACTACAACGATACCATTAAGCATCGTAAACTCTCCACGCACCAAAAGGATAGGTACATGTTACAAATGGAATGAGGACTAATTTTCACAAGAATTGAGTTGTTTTCATCAGTTGTGAATAAAATCATCTGAATATTATTGTATTGATGCCGAATGGTGTTAGGATGAGGCGGATTGCGCAAGATTCAGTGCGCAGTTTAAAGGACGTTAATAGGCGCAACCTGGTTTAAGTCACGACGAGACGGTGCAAACACGACGTCTCTCAGCTTGTCACTCAATTGTACAAATGCATTGTTAACGCACAGTCTTCGATTATGGAATGCGTTTCTGCATCATTAAATTATGAAACTGTACTGTACTGTATAATAGGGTAAGATGGGGGAATGGCGGTCACTAGAGCAGTATTTTTTTATATATTTTTTCAGGGATTTACGGTATAGGTAACTTACTTTTTACATGGCGTATATAATGGGCTATAGATGTATATGAGGCACATTATCAATCTATTACGGGTTTCTTATTTTTTTACCAATTTGTAAAACCCTTCGTTGACCGCTATTATACCCGCAGATGCGGGTAATAGCGGTCTACTGTTGGGGTATTACCGGTCATTCAAAATTAACATGGGGTTGCTTCTAAAATGTACCACAACGAAGTAAAACGACAGTTTATTCATAATTATCTTTATTGTTTTATATTTTAACCAAAATTAACCGAAACATTTTTATATTTTAACCAAAAATAAATCTTTTTTATAAAGAAACAAACATATTATTAATTATGTATATTTCTACTCTGATAATCATATTGACTCATAGGAACTTTCTTTTACTTAGATTCTAACTATATTATCTTTAGTTTTTCTATTTTTACCAAAATCAGGTCTGTCACTAATTACCGGTATTGCCCGCTTAGAATGATTGCCATTACCCCAAAATACGAAAACGGTTTCTTAGGTTACTCACGAAAAAACGCAAATACTTTCTTAAAATCCAACAAGCACATGGGATACACTTGTAAACGTGTAGTAATTTACTTTAAGAAAGATATTGATTGGTATAAATAACTTTAAGCTTACCTTTCACGGGATTTTCGATTTTATTACAACAAAACACGTCCGAACCAGTACACAGCTGTCAAACTCACTGCGCGCGAAGGAAAATGGCGCCCCTTGGTAAATAAGTTTATTCGGCCGCGTATAAGATGGCGACACTAGTAGCGATTGCATAATGTTTTTGGAAGTTTTAGATTTTGATGTGACCGGCATTGCCCGCTGACTGCCATTCCCCCATCTTATCCTATGTCTGGATCTGTGTCGCTGTAACGTATGCATTATACTGTGTTACCGAGTAACAATCTCTAACGTTACATTCTTTGACTACCAACTGGTATACTCGTATTACTGCGTCTTCGACTAACATTAAATCGGAACGAACGAAAAATAGGACGAATAATTTGACCAGTGATTTCATTACCAACTAAATTTTTTAGACACTCGTCACTAATTAAATATTTGCTACACATACGAGGAACAAAGCTGTGTTTCTACGTAAGCAAGTATTTTTTTCTAAAATTGCAGTCTCTTAAAAGTGTAGTGGGTAATCACTGGTCGCGGGCAATAACTGTATGGTTTACCCTACCTAAGTTAGAAATAGTAGAGTACGTTTGAAGTTTGTATAATACACTGGAATCCAATAATGTAGGTATCCGTATATGCTACACTAGTTTACAAATATACCTCGATATTACAATTACCAAAGCCGTACGCAGATTGCAAGTCTATTGGCCTCAGCCAAGTTAAGATACTTACGCCTTTAACGTTTCTCTTTTCTATCGCTCAAAATGTATGGGATGACAGGTTTCCACGTGGTTTATCGAAACGCACGAGAATGTCATTTTGAGTGATAGAAAAGAAAAATGTTAGTTGTGTTTGCATTTTGGCTTGCACTCTACCTTCTCCATTTCTTTCGCTATATAACTATAAGATAGTTCGAGACAGTTATAGAGACCTCACCTCCCCTAAAATCGGTTTATAAGTACTTAGTTATTGGGCATAGATGTCTCTTTATAACCAAAATCAATGTAGGCTTAATTCTAAAAACAGAAGAGCGGAAATTACTTAATGGCTTTTAGAGATACGAGCATATTTCTCGTTATCCCCTGGCAAGGCGACGTAATTTTTTTCTTACGATAACACTTTTAGGGGACGTGCCACCCAAACTCGTTATCATTGCGCCTCAGAGCGCATTAAAGGGAACAGGTTAAATGAACTCTGATTCAACATTTAAGGTTTTGTCCAGGCCACCAATAAATTTGTTGATAAAAAGCGAAACGGTAATAAGTTAAACACTGCCACCAGTAAATCGGCGATTTAGGAACACGTTAGAAATAATCGATCTCTTCAAGTGCACTTAGTGGCAGATAAGTGGGGTGCAAAAAGATCGTATTTTGTTTGAAAAACTCGGGTCGTTAGTGTACCAGACATATTTTACTCACGCTGCCATCGACTGAAGCACCCCTCGTGTGCCCGAGATAAAAGAATGAAACCTCTCACAAATCCTACCCTATGAGCCTTATAATAACATAACCAACTTTTGGTTTACCACCGGAATTTCAAAACAATCTTACAACCATAAGACAGCTCTGCAAAATTATCCAACATTTTAACCAACTAGCCATACGGAACTTAAATATTCGTAAAACTGAATGTCAATTGCGCTGTTGTGCATGGTTTGGCACAAGTAAGCAAATGCAAGGTTAAAACGATTTGTCTACAGAAGTTCTTATGCAAAAGACTGTCAACATATACTAGTCTAAGTTTAAAAAAATCTCGTATTGTTTAATAGATAATACAGCTTCAGCTTAACCACGCTATTCATATAGGTTTATATTGCCATATAATAATATTGAAAGAATACCTATGACACGACAGTGTGTAATCCTGGCGATTACGGTTTTGGCTAGAGTGGTAAGACTATTAAGATTGGCGTGAAGCAACGAAAGCCTCACATAACGCAACGTGTACGTTCATTAAGGCGGGTGTCGATGCCCGCGGCGGGTGCAGGTTGCATAAATCAGTCGGGGGAATGCAGCCTGGCGCCCTAATGCGCTTTCGGTGTCAGTTGATAGCTCACCCCCCTTTCCCCTTTTAGGTTTAACATCAGGGGCCCATTTCATGGAGGCGCAAGTTACAATATTCTTTAAAACTGAAACGGTAACAGTGGTCACACAATGCTATCTACGAGTATGTTACTATAATATAACAGGGCTGGGATTCTACACGGTAATATTTAACGATATCGTCAATGACTTGTTTCCGTATTGTCAACGTTTTGATAACTCTTTTGTCATTTACAATAATGGCCACTGTGACATAAACGATCCTAAACACGTCAAACGCGATATCGTTATAACGCAGTAGAATAGAGGCCCAGGCCTTTAGGTAGTTAAATGATTCAATTTCAACCTAAATATTTAGGGCGGGCATTTAGTGACGAAATAAAATAAAATTAGTGATAGGTATTAGGTATGTATTATCTTATTGCTGTATTTCAGATTAAAACCAAACACGTATAAATATAAACCCTTACTTTTTAATTAAAATAGGAATATAAAAAATAAAAATAAAAAATATTATTTTGCAACTTTCCAAAAAAAAGCTAGAAGTTCCGTGTTTAAACATGGAACCTTTATAGATTCGTCATAACCGTTGCGAATGCGTCTGTAATTGTATCACAATTATTTTATTTTTTTAAAGAGCTGTAAGAATTAAAACATTTAATACTTACATCAAACATAATTATGATCGCAAAAAAGATTTTGAAAAAAATATTGATCATAAAAAAATATTTTTTAAGTCAGTCTGCTAATCACCGATTACACAATGTAATAGGTTAGCAGAAATGGGTCTCAAGTCAAGGGCTCTTGACTTCTGATCGATTGAATTTCTGATCGATTCTCCGGGCATAATCTGAGGAACCTTTTTTTATTTTTTTATTTTTTTATTTTAAGGAGAAGGCACACGAGCACTCAGGCCACCTGATGGTAAGTGAAATCTGAGACCCATAGACATTTGAATTCTCAAGATTATAATCCTAAGACCTCAAATGCGCTGCCAATCCTGAGGACTAAGATGGAATGCCTCTATGCTAGTAATTTCACCGGTTGTCTTATCCCCACGCCGGAACAAAACAATGCGAACACTGTTGCTTGGCGGGTGGTTAATGGATAAGATGGTGGTAGCGATCCGGACCTTGTTTATGGTTGGAATAACTTTTAATTAATTTGTAGCATTTCATTGGTTTATATCATGTGCGTAACAATGTTAACACGTTTTTTAAATTAACGTCATTTATATGTAACTAGCGCGCCAGCGGCTTCGCCTGCTGCAATTTGATGGCAGGTCGACTGTCATCCCATACATTTTGAGCGATAAAAAAGAAAAACGTTGGGAGCGTTTGCATCTTGGCTAGGGCCCCAGATGTTACAACTTCGTACGACAGGTCCTCTACTTAAGTTTTATTCAAACGTGGCTTATTTTTATTTTTATTTTGTTTTGGAATTTTACAATTGAGATTCGGATAAAAAAACATTTGTAGTATTTTAATGATTGGGGAAGGGTGCCGAAAAAAAATACAAAGGTAAAATACCAATTCTATTCAGACCATCGCTTTGCATTCTTTGTGGTACTTGTATTAATAGTATTAAGTGCTACTTGTATGAGTGATATACTACCTAAATTTCGAAGACCAGGCGTGACGTTACATGATAAATAAGACGAAGGCAAGTTGTTATAGCCATAATACCTAGGCAAACTAGTAGATGGACCACCTGATGGTAAGCAGTCCTTCGCCCATAAAAATCAGCAACGCTAGACGCACAGCCAAGTTGCTGCCTTTCAGTGAATACCTACTCTTTTTAAGCCAAGCAAGTTTCTGAAGTCAACATTTTATAGGTTCTTCAAAAGGTGAGGGACGGTATCGTATATGCGATGCGACTGTTACTTTTACGGCTTTTTTACTTTTACTTCTTTTTCCTCGACAAATAAAAACGGCGATTTTTGCATGGAAAATTTTATGATTTTAAAAATTTGATTTCAGTTATTTGATATTGATATAACTTGTAAAAAGAATTAAACCTGTAACGATCGAATGTAACGTCATTTATTTGACTGAGATTTGGGTTTAGTGGACGCGCGGACAGCTTATTCTGCTGAGTTCACTGTGCGTTCTAATTCCACGGTCGGTTGGGACACTCTATACTGAGCACGGAAGTTTCTTATAAATATAAGACTGTTTTTATTATGTATACTAAAGACAAAACATTTATTTAAGGCTGGTAGAAAAACAACTAGCAGCGAAAATATATAGACAATTAATGACATAAATCTTAGCGACATAATTACAATAATACTTCTACAAAATGCTACCTAAGTATTTTTAAGTAAGAAAAATAAACAAGCGAATGTACAAGAAATGGCAACACTTTAAAATAGTTTTCTCTTTCAAGTACCATGCCACATTGACAATTACACTAGGTAATTACCTAATTATAAAGAGATAGCTAACTATTGCCTATATTTTCACCGGATGGTACCAACGGAAGACCAGGGCCTCTATTCAACTTATAAAAATATCGCGTTTGACGTGATTTAGAATAGTTTATGATTCGGTCGCCATTATTGTAAATGACATAAGAGTTATCAAAACGTTGTCAATACGGAAACCCGTCATAGACGATATCGTTATTAGTATCGTATCGTGTAGAATCCCAGCCCAGCGCTGACTAATGCCAGCATTATGCTAAGCTGGGACCTTTTTCCCGACTACATTTTTCTCGTGCAATACGCATTAATCTCTGTTCTTTGTTCTTTGTTGCTGTTTGTCACAAATAAATATATTTCTTATTTCTTTTATTTCTTTATATTATTGATATTTTGTAAATAGTGGATTGATTGCCAAGAAACTTTGCTAAATGGTCACAAACGCAATACAAAGATTCGGTTAAGGAATGCCCGGTGGCCAGGGAAACGTTGTATTTCCATTTGTGTCTCCGTGAAACTACCTGGCCTTAAGTTCGAAGGTTAATCGCTTGGGGCCGGGATCGCTAAGAACGCGTGTAATATAAGCCGCCATGTTGTCAACGGATTGAAACAATTGAATGTCGCCCGGTTTTCGAAACACTTCGGCCGTGGTAGGCATCTAAAGTTAAAATTTAAAATGCAAAAATCACGTATTTTTTTACTCGTATTGTCACAATTTCTAAAAGTTATGTTTATGGTTTTAAAAAACCGGCCAAGTGCGAGTCGAACTCGCGCACTGAGCGTTCCATTTAAACTGTGTCATATACCTAACTACAAATTTACAGTTTTTGACTGTACCTTTTACTTGTGCTTTAAGACCTTCCTTCTTGCCAAATTTCATGATTCTAGGTTTATGGGAAGTACTCGGTTTTGATTCCCCTGCAAAGTGTTAAGGCTCAAATGGCCGTATTTTTGGATTGCGTTGACTTACAAGCTTGTTTTTTTTACAGCTTTAAGGGACCGCAGACATGAATATTTGATGTTAATTCTAACTTGATACCTTGAATGGGCCCTTGATTAAGTACCTTTTTACCTCAGCACCTCAAAAAGGGTGGTTTTGCTGTTTAAAGACAGTGAGCAAAATTCGATTTTGCTGCGAGCGTGAGACAAAGTAACTTTTTAATTTTCACAATATAAAGGTGGCCGTGGCGCGGCGTAGGGGCGGCTGGGGTATGTCGTTTTGTTTTACCATGTTGTTTTTTTACCTTATAGTAGTTTATGTGACAAACGAGTGTTTTAATGCCTAATTATGTATAGTTACATTCACTGCTTTATCTACATACATACATATATTATTAATTATTTTTGTGCCAATAACTGCAGACCGTGTGGAAAGAATGAGACATAACCTAGTGCATAATTTGCCCTTTCTAACAACTGATAAGGGACCCAATGACATGTACAACTCATTCTTTCACACATTCATAAAACAATTTAACGCAGTATTTACATCCAAATCGGTTGTGGTTGGTGGTGCAAAGGTTTTCAGTGACTGGGCTACTGCGGACTTACATAAGCGTAGAAGAATACTGTATCAACTATATGAGGAACGGAGGTATAACGCGAGTGAGGAGTTTAAGGAACATGTCAAACAGTATTCTAAGCAATTCAAGATAGACTGCCGTATAACTAAGCGAAATTTTTTAAGTAACAAAATCTTGAATAATTCTGATGTTATTAAAACGACCTGGAAAATAATTAATGAAGAAACAGGTCGCCGAAAAAAGAACATTAACGACTATCGTTTAAAAGTAGATGGTAAAATAATAGATTCCAATCCAGATATCGCAATTGAATTTGAAAAGTTTTTTACCGATATACCAGTGTCCACGACTAAGTGCTTGAACTCTTCGCCTGCGTCTGCCATTGTACTTTTAGAAGATAACGTGCCTGAATGCAGTATATACTTTGAATTCAAGCGCGTTACTGCCTTGGATGTAATTAAGGCATTCAACTCAATCAATATAAAGAAAACCAGTGACCTTTGGGGAGTGTCGGTCCATGTACTCAAATCCTTAATTGAAGTCATAGCATCTGACTTAATGGTCGTATTTAATCACTGTGTTGATTGTGGTGAGTTTCCTGATCTTATGAAACATAGTAAGATAATTCCATTATTCAAAACGGGTAGTACTTTTGACCCCACAAATTTTAGACCAATATCCATACTACCCACTTTCAGTAAAATATTTGAGAAGTTGATTTTGTCACAGTTAGCGGAACATTTTCGGTATAATAATTTATTACACAATAAACAATTTGGTTTTACTCGGGGTCGCTCGACAACCGAAGCTGGTGTTGAGTTGATTAAAAACATTTTTAATGCCTGGGAAGGGTCACAGGATGCTTTAGGTATTTTTTGTGATTTGTCCAAGGCCTTCGATTGCGTTAACCATGACACATTGATCAGGAAACTACACCACTATGGAGTTAGAGGTACTGCGCTAAACTTAATAAAAACGTACTTATACGGGAGAATACAAAGGGTAGACGTGAATGGAGTACGATCACCTGGGTCATTGGTCTCAATGGGCGTACCACAGGGCTCAATATTGGGTCCATTTTTATTCCTCATCTACATAAATGACTTACCTTACCTTATAAAGGATAACCATGATATAGTATTGTTTGCTGATGATACGTCACTTGTGTTCAAAGTTAAACGACAACAGCAGTTTAATGTCGATGTAAACAATGCTATATCAAAAGTAGTCGATTGGTTTAGTGTTAATAATTTATTACTGAATGAGAAAAAGACGAAATGTATAAAGTTCATGACTACTAATGTGAAAAATAGTCAAACTACTGTAACTATTAAAAATGACAAACTAGACCTAGTTAATGATACAGTGTTTCTTGGTATAACGTTAGACTCCAAGCTCCAATGGGGTCCTCATCTTGCTGGATTGGCGGGTAGACTCAGTTCTGCAGTTTTTGCAGTTAATAAGATTCGGCAATTAATAGACTTAGATACCGCTCGATTAGTTTATTTTAGTTACTTCCATAGTATTATGTCATATGGTATTTTACTGTGGGGTAGTGCTGCTGATGTAAATAGCATCTTTGTTCTGCAGAAGAGGGCTATTCGTGCTGTCTACAGGATGGGCCAGAGAGACTCGCTTAGAGATAAGTTTAAAGAAATTAACATATTGACCATGCACAGTCAATACATTTATGAAAACATTATGTATGTTCATAAAAACATCGCTAAATTTAGAAAGAACTGTGACATACATAATGTTAATACCAGAAATAAATATAAGCTCGCAGTGCCCTTCACGCGGCTCCATAAAATAAAAAACTCTTTTATGGGTAATTGTATTAGGTTCTATAATAAGCTCCCAAGTAATGTTACTGAACTATCAGTAAATAAATTTAAGAGTTACGTTAAGCGTAAACTAATTTCTAAAGCATATTATAGTATTAAAGACTATATTAATGATAACAATGCTTGGGACTGAATTGCTTGTAATAAAATGTTTAGTCCTTACGACAAAAGGTTGCGAACGTCGAAAAAAAAAAGACATCCGACAGAGTTTCTTACAGGTTCTTCTCTGATCGGTCGCGATTTGAACCTGCAGTCAATTTAGGCTAAGTCGCTACTATGACGTTTCAAAAGAGTTTATTATTTGTAAACCTACTTGAATAAAGATTATTCTGATTCTGATTCTGATTCTATAAAAAACAAAACAACCTAATATTTTTTTTTGCGACAAGACAAATAGAACGTCAAAAATGGCGGCACCCGTAGTTTTTTTTTCAATTCAGAGTCAAACTAGAGTCGGCCTCCACCATCATATCGTTCGATATCAAGTAACAAGTGAGATTTGTCAGAATTGTATGCAATTGACATTTCATTTCGAATAAAATGTTTTTCAAAGGTGTTCGAAATTTGAATGCAATAATGATGTCGAATTTGATGTCATTATTAAGCAATAATAACATTTTCACAAATAAGAAATTGGTTGGAACAAATAGTTTATCTGAATGCTAGTCGTAAGTAATTTCGCATCATAGAGATGATATGTGTGTAGATAAAGGTTATATTTTCTCGCTGCCAAGGTGAAAAATTGTATATGCAACACGAGACCAAAGTTACTTGCATCTCGTGTCTTTGAATCCCTCGCTGCACTCAGGATTCTTACCTAGAATCACGAGCGTAGCGAGTGATTCAATTCTAGAATCCTTCGCTTGCTCGGGATACTAAAACAACACTCGCAGGAAAAACCAACTTTGCTCTCTTGTTGCACAGATAACTATTCTGCAAAGTTGCTTTTTGCTGCGAGTTTGATTTGGCGCCGCCGCGCGCCGCCTTTATATTGTGAACTAAAATTAAAAAGTTACTTTGTCTCACGTTCGCAGTAAAATCGAATTTTGATTACTGTCGTTAAACAGCAAAACCACCCTTTTGCTGAGGGCAAAATAACTAATGCATACTGCAGTAGTGTTATTCTCATCAATCACTTGTCTTTTAGTTCGTCGACGAGCCATTCGCCCAAGCGAACCTCCATCGTTTCGTCTATTGGTATGCTTTATACACCACATAACCGTATTCTCACGGTGTTTTCTGGTTCAGACAATTTGACGACCAAGGACATACTAAAGTAGGAGGCTTAATTAGGGCAATGTGTGACAAACATTGCCCTAATTAAGCCTCTTTTTTCTACCTACATAGACCTTTATAAAATTACTAAGCGTTGCATGACTAGTTCACAGGAAAAAACGAAAAGAATGAAGTTGATAGAGAAAAGGATGGGTAAACGGAGCTTCAATTCACTCGGCACCAGAAGTCATAAACAGTCTGAACTGTATCTAACTATCTTACTACAATGTTGCTGGCGAGATATGTCGTGAAAAGGTCGTCGTAGACGTTAGTTTCTGGGTATACTGTTTCTAAATTGGTAATGTCTATAGCGAGAAAATGAAAGCAAATGGTTATGCATATCATTTCAACTAAGTAAGTCGTATGTATGTATATATGTAAATACTTATTGCACTAAAATAATTCACAAGCCAAAAAAGTCGTTTGATTGGTTTTTTAAAAATACGAGCGTCAGAATAACACTAACTGCGCGTACTTTCAGTACATATGATAGTACACATGGTGACAGTGGTACAGAATACCAGTTTTGCTTACATTTGCAAAACTATTAGGCCATGGCCCTTTTACTGTATTACAACGTACACATTCTAATGTCAACATATTTGTAAAAAAATTTTTTTTTAAATGTACAGTGATAATTTCCTTTTTTGCATTTCTTTTGTATAAAAATGTATCTACAAATAAACTCAATTACAACTATTTACTGTAATTAACATTATTACAATTCATCATTTACGTTAAAACTCAAGTAATTTATGCAGCACACCTTACAGCTCCCCTGTTTTTTAAATTCGCCATCTTCGGTCAGTTGCTGAGAGGACAAAGGTAGTTATTAAAAATTATCAAGAATATTTGGGTAAGGACCAAATAGTTGGACCATAGTTAAGCGTAGTTAACCATATAAACAACAAAAGTGAAAAAAGTTCCGTTGTTACACGAAAATTATTCCTACAAATATATGGCTAATTTTCGTGTCAAAACGGAAAAGATTCCTAGAAAATTTAATTGAGTGAGTTAGCGTGGTCAACCGTTTGGTCCTTACCCATTTATTTATGTATAAGATGGGTAGAGTTTTATAAGATCCATTTGAACTAGATTTAAAAGTTTTCCTTGTTTTCAATTGTATGCATTTTTAATGCATTCTTACAAACTTATTTTTTTATAACAGTTACGTACAAAAAAATTAAGCGTATTTTGTATTAAAAAAATCAGTCATATTTAAATGTCGATTGAATATCCTGTACAACTACACTTAGAATTTTACAATTACGTTCTTCATTATAAACATCATACACTAAAAAGGCGACGGTAATGTAAGAAATAATGAAGCGATACGATTAACAGAAGAAACCCGTGCTTCACGTGTAATCTTGGGAGGGTCAGAACGAATGTAAAGATATCGTACCAAGGCGCGACTTATCGTTAATTTAGAGCCCCGATTAGACTGCGGTCCGACGACCGACGCTAACGAGCATTCGTTTCAAATAAATATACCCTTATTTTTGTAGCAACACTGCCAATGTTTTGTTCCAATTGTGCAAATTTAATTAGAAGCAACGGTAGCGTCTGTAAATTATATTTAAAGGGCAGGTACAAATGATAATCTAAACTTCTATTCTGACATAGCGTGATCGTAAGAGCTACTTACATTATTCGCATCGCATACTTACCGTAAACTTTGCAGGACATGTTCTGTTTCTCCAAACAACGCTAATTTACGCGACTATGTAGTGGAAAAGCTCCTGGGAGTAGGTACATCGCGGCAAATGAACATTTATTTCTCACCCCACGCTTTCTATTTGCATAAGCAAAATCCATGAATTTCTCGGTTTTTATTGTATCCTTGATAGCAGTCGCATAAATTATACAAAGCTTGTTAATAGACACAAAGCTTTTGTAAGCAGTACTTAATTAATCATATTATGGACTATAAATTATTAAAGAAAATTATTTGTCTTACCTTAGTCGTAGTTGTCTGCAAAGGCAATCCCGAAGATACAGCACAAATTTCCACTTCGTATTTATCAACACCGGCTTCCCGGTCTAAAGAAACTGCCGTTGATAAGATACCTAGTGAGGAATCTATATCAAATAGTCTGTCCACTTGTCGCCCATCACCAGTCACATTCACTATATAATATTCTAAGCCCGACTTGTAATTGTTTGTAAGGTTCAGAACCGCCGTACCAATTGGTTCGTTTTCAGCCACAGATACCGATCGCGGGTTAGTCCAAGTGACGCCCTCCAGCTCAGAACCACCCAAAATAACTGTAAGGTATGTCTCTGTGCTCTTCTGTTCGCTCAGTACTGCTTCATCCGTCGCTTTGATGACGAGATTCCACCTAGCCTCTTGTTTAGCAGTCGGATAGCGAAGGTTCAACTCACCGTTACTTCTATGCAAGTCAAAGAGGTCATTATCCCCACGAATAAGCTTGTACGTCACCAATCCATTAGTACCAGAATCCAGATCACGAGCTTTTACATTCATTATGAACATTCCTCGACCTACACTCCTTCCCAATCTCTTGGAATTAACGACAGCAGCGTTCATTGAGACAAATATTGGTGCATTATCGTTTATATCTTCAACAATGACTGTGACAAGCTTCTCTGCAGATAGCCTTGTTGAAGCTGGTTCAGCTCTATCGTACGCAACTACAGTTATTCGAAAAGTGTCAATACTTTCTCTGTCAATTGGTAACAGAGTATGAATGACACCTGTTACATTATTTATAGCAAAATGCCTTTTATTATTGTTCGGATCTTGATGGGTAATTGAATAATAAACTTTCCCATTTAATCCTGAATCTGGGTCCTCTGCAGTAACCGTTACTATCGGAGTAAGCTTTGGGATACCTTCTCTAATTTGACGAACAATCGCCGTATTGGTAAAAACAGGTGCATTGTCATTTGCATCTATCACGTCGACGACAAAAGAGATACTAGACGATAGACTTGGATTTCCATTATCAGTTGCAGTTATGTTTAAAACATATGAAGTTAACTCTTCGTAGTCCAACTGTTTGTGTAAAAAGAGTTCACCAGAATAATAGTCAATAAAAAACGATTCCTTTCTATTTCCTGATGTAACTGAAAACTGCAACTCTTTGTTAATCCCAAGATCAGCATCTGTCGCATGGAATTGGATTATTTTTGTATTTATTGGTTCTGTTTCTAACACCGAGACTTTCATTTGTGTTTGTGTAAAGACTGGTGCGTTATCGTTTTCGTCGAGAACCTTAACTAAGATAGTTGCAGTTGCAGAGAGTCGCTGAGCCTGCCCAGAGTCATGTGCTACGACAGTCAACTGATAATTATCTACTATTTCTCGATCGAGTGATTTTCTTATTAACAACTGACCGGTGGCTTCATCCAGTGTAAATTTACCCATGTCATCTCCTCCAGTAAGCTTGTAGTATATGTCGCCGTTCAAACCTTCGTCAGCGTCTGTAGAGTATATTCTCATTATAGATGCCCCAACTGATGCTCCTTCAGATACTTCAACTTTGTACGGCGTTTTTACAAAAATAGGAGCATTGTCATTAACATCGGTTATATAGATAGTAACTCTTACTGAATCAGATAATCTTTGTTTTCCATTGTCGGTAACAGTCACAGTCAACGTTATGTAGTTCTGACCTGTATTATGAACTAAGTTTTCTCTGTCAAATGATTTCATTGTCTTGATAAAGCCATTTCTTGAATCAATCCTAAAATCATATTGTGCCGAAGAAAGGCTAAAAGTCAACTCGGCATTGCGTCCAATGTCACGATCAGTGGCAGTCAATTTACCTACAAAGGTATCTTGAGGCTCATTTTCTCTAATTTTGAATACAAATGTCGTATTTGTAAACTGAGGGCTGTTATCATTTTCATCAAGAACGTGTATGACTACTGGTACTTGTGACGATCTTCGTGGTTCACCATGATCCGAAGCTATAACGGTTAATGAGTAATAATCTCTTTCTTCCCGGTCCAAAGAACTCTTGACATATAAGTAGCCATCAGGAAATATACCGAATTTATTATCAGTGTTTCCTTCTGTTATTTCATACGATATTGTTCCACTTGCTCCAAGGTCAGCGTCTGTTGCAGAAATAGCAAAAAACCTAGTGTTGACCAGCGTTGATTCTAACAATGAAGTTTCATAAGACGTATGGTCGAAGACTGGAGTGTGATCATTTACATCGTCTATTATTGCTGCTATGGAATGTTTAGTTGCAAGAGAAGGGCTTCCATTATCGGTAGCAGTAACTTCAATAGGTACAATACTACCAGGCTCATTTGAGATAGGTTTATTTAAATATATCACACCGGTGGTTTCTGATATACGAAAACTATTTTCTGGATTGTAGCTCAATGTGTAGAAGACCGTTCTATTAGATCCGGAATCACGATCAGTAGCTCTAGCGAAATACACTTCGTGTCCAACAGCCATATTTTCGGGAATATGAATTTCGTCTTTATCTTCTATAAAAACAGGATAGTTATCATTTACATCAAGAATAGATATATTTACTGTTGTGAAGCCAAAAGCAACACCACTTTTTGCCAGGATTGTTAGATGATAATTCATTTTCTCTTCTCGGTCTATATTGGACTCAGTTGTAATAATACCACTTCTTTCATCAATTTTAAAAACATTTTTTGAATCGCCTTCCAATATGTGATAAGAAATTCGATCACTAGACATGCGTGCAGTAATTTTACCAACGAAGCGGCTATTTTGAGTTTTTTGAATTCCTTCGTCTTCAACGACTTTGAATGTATATCCATTGTACTCTTCAAATTCAAGATTTTTTCGATGAGACATTTTAACAATTTCAACTATTGCGTCTTCATATGCTTTTCTATTTCCTTTGTCTTTGCAAGATACCTTTAATGTGTATGCTGCCCCTGGCGCCTTATGAAAATCTTTTTGCAACACAATATTTCCAGTCCAAGGCTCGACATCAAAGAATCCGTCTCCACCACTTTCTAGTTTGAACATAATTTTTGCATTGTCTCCTTCGTCTAAATCATATGATTTTACCTGGACTATAGTAGACCCCGGTGGAACTTCTTCACTAATACTTTCGATATAACGCTTGGGATAAAATATCGGATCATTGTCATTAACATCAAGTACGTTAAGAAAAACGGTAGCAGTCGACGATTGAGGAGGGTATCCTTGATCTTTGGCAAGAACCTGTACTTCATACAGACTGATTCGTTCTCTGTCTAACTCAATTACTGTGCTTAACTGTCCTGTTAACGGATCCAGTAAAAAAGTATTTGGATACTTTCTTTCAATACTAGATGGCAGATAATATGAAACTGACCCATTGGTCCCTTGATCATAGTCAGACGCAGTAAGAATCAGAATTTCTTTAATGGGTTTTATATTTTCGTAAAGGGTAGCATTAATTTCAGACTGCGGAAAGGAGGGTGCCTCATCATTTTCATCTAAAATGGTAATTTTCAGCCTCGTGTACGCCCACTTAGGATTCGGCCCACCATCTCTTGCCGATACGTTGAGCTCTACGGTGCCCTGAATTTCACGATCTAAAATAGATCTTGTTGTTACTAGTCCCGTCAAGTGGTCAATAAAAAACCATTGTTGTTGGTTACCGTCATAGAAATCGTAATAAATTTTAGCGTTGACTCCAGTATCCTCATCTGTTGCCGTTATTCCAGCAATGTAGGTGCCAGGTGGTGCAAGTTCACTTAGAATCGCGGAGTACTCAGATTTCTCAAATACAGGTTCATGATCATTTACATCATTAACATGAATTACCAAAAATGATGTAGCCGTCCGGAAAGGAGTGCCCTTGTCTGTAGCAATAACAGTTAAATTGTACTTACTAATTTCCTCTCGGTCCAAAATACCATTTACATGCACTATGTAAACACTAGATGTATTTTCAAGACGAAAATGGTTTAGTTCATTACCAGCTGAGATCTTTACGCTAGTTATACCATTTAATCCTGCATCTTGATCTGTCACTGTAATGACCGCTACGAGTGAACCATTCTTAGCATTTTCATCGACAGTGGCAAAGGTAGCTGTTAGTGGTACGTATGTAAAAACGATGACCGGATCGTGGTCGTTTGCGTCTATGAGGTTGACTGTAACGTACGTCCGAGCATCTTGACGTGGTACGCCATGGTCCCGCGCTATGACTGTCAACACACAAGTCATGTTGCATGTCATGTTACTGCAATATTTTGGGCAGTTTAACTTTTTTGCCGTCGTTATTACTCCTGATTCAGGATCTACCGCAAACTGTTTCTCTGTATCCGTCACTTCGTAATGTATTTTACTGTTATCTCCTAAATCACTGTCAGTGGCCGTCACTTTTAAAACAGTGGTTCCCGGCGGCACACTTTCATTTAACGATACAGAAAAATCACTTTGATCGAATATTGGAGGATTATCATTAACATCTAAAATAGTAACGTTCACTTGCAAGTACCCGTATTTAGCCGGAGTGCCACCATCTCGCGCTGAAATGTTTAATGTGTAGAAATCATTAGTTTCTCTGTCGAGTCTGCCAGTGGTTTCTAAATGGAGATAGGACGTCTGGCCGCTAGGATTGACGGTTACATTGAGACGAAACTTTCCTTCGCCGTCACCATCAACGATCCTATAATCATTAGCGATGCCATTTTCGCCCAAGTCCTTATCTGTAGCTGCATCTAGCAGTAACTTTGTTCCCGCCGCTGCGCTCTCAGAAAAATACACAGCTATGCTCGGTTCCGGGAACTCAGGGTAGTTATCGTTTACGTCAGTTACCCGCAATCGCACTTCGATAGGATACGTCGGTTGGCTCGAAAGAACCACGAAAGCATATCGATCGACCAATTCTCTATCAAGGATTACATTCGTCCGGATTTCTCCTGACACTGGGTCGAGGACGAACTCTTTGGGTGGTTCGTTGAAGCGGTAGGTGAAGCCAGGTTTAATTGGGATCCGGCCGACAAGGGTGCCGGCAGGCTGGTCCTCGGGCACGCGAAGGTCGACGCCGGTGTCGACAGCGCGCGACTGCATCTGCTCCGCTACCGCCACCGCCAGCAGCGCCAGCAGCGCCACGTGCCACCCCATCACCATGGCAACGACATCGAGCGCTGTCCCGTTCGCACGCGCGCGCTCACTCTCAGGTATGCAACATGGCCGCGCACGATATCTCACGGAAAGTTGCGCCTACGCACTGTAAACACACGTGACACTGAACACTAAGATCCTTTAATGATATCACTGAACTTGATTCGTATTGCTCTGATGCTTCACAGCGCGCTCGCGCATTACTTTTCAGCAATGTTTATGTTTGACAGAGCGATGCGCGGGCGACGGCGCGCGTGTGAGCTTCGGCGCGGTCCTCACGGCACTGGCGGGCGGAGGCTTTCACGCCGCCCCACCCCCTCCCGTCCCGCCCCGCAGCTTTGAAAGCTCCGCTCCGTGATGATGCTAAGATAACGGCCACCGAACGATTCTACTGCTCATTGTACTCATATGATACGAGTCACTCATTCCCAGAATCCTCAGGTGCATCGCATACGGCACAGGTAGAAAAAGCTTACCGTGTTTTTGTAACTGTTCAGGTAAATTAAGAAATATTAAGTTATTGCCACCATTAAATTTTAGGACAACTGGGTATGGTGATTTTTTTAAGTTGTAAGAACATGAATATAGTGTTTTAAGGATTGATAATAGGTTAAAAATATGTACAGTCGTTTACGACAACACGTATTATAGACACACGTGAAAAATTGAGTTTTACTTATAAAACGTACCTACATAACATATTAAAAAAATATATAAAAAAGACTTCGCAGTCTACTAGGCTGCTCTAGTGATTGACACAAGTCAGTATTTTTAAGTTTTTTGAGTGGACCCACTGTACAGTCAAGTTCAAAAGTATGTATACACTTTAGTACCTTGTCTATTTAACGTCATGTTTAAACTGCCATATGAAATTATCCAAGCGATTAAAGTGACAAGGTACTAAAGTGTATACATACTTTTGAACTTGACTGTACCCGTACAATAATTATAGATGAGTATTTTAATAAAATCAATATATTAAAGACTATCATCATACTCGTATTAAAAATAAGTATCAGGGGACATTCTCACACAGCCAACGGTCCTGGGTTCAAATCCCGGTAAGGGCAGATATTTGTGTGATGAGAGCGAATATTTGTTCCAGAGTCTTAGATGTTTTCTATATATTAAAGTATGTTTATCGTTGTCTACCCATCATAGTACAAGCCTAGAGCTTAGTTTGGGACTAGGTCAATTTGTGTGAGACTGTCCCCTGATATTATTATTATAGATATTTGTTTATTTTTCTGTAGATTAGATTTTTTACAATAAATATATTATTATATTATTATTATTATTATTATTACAACTTGGCCGAGCAATGCCAGTATGAAATTGAGGGGCAAACTATGAAGTGATGTCAATATCTTACGATTTTTGACGGGGTTATTCCGGTGCGATTTATTGAACGCAATTAAGTCCCGCTAAACTACAAATGTGTGTGAATATCATATTATCATGAAAGTTTAACGATAAACATACTTATATGGAGAAATACATATTAGAAAAGAAATACAACTCGCGCTCATAACACGAATATTTGTCTATACCTATCAGGAATCGAACCCGGGACCGCTTGCTTGGTAGGCAGGGTGATGACAAACTAGGCTAACCATATCGTTAAGCGTTTAAGTATTTATTGTGCTTCATAACCGATTTATGCTACTGAGGAATCCGAGATTGTACAGATAGGTACCTACTACAGTTAGACTTGGTAGACCACAAAAACACGTCCAATCGTTAATAGCATTTAATTAGAAGAGAGGATAGGTAGCTGACACAATAAAGTGGTGGTGGTGGCATGTACGGCTACCCTCAATATTTCATGAATTACACCAACAATCGTTATTTCAGAAAGCCCGCCGGAGCGCGTTGAAGTCTTTTATTCCAGTACGTTCGCAGGGAGCTCGTGGGATTTCAGTCAATGAATAAAAAAATAAGCATGACCATACTTGTTGAGTAATTGTTATTTTACTTAAAGTTTGAAATAACAACACTAAAATTCAAAATGTGGTTGCAGAATTATTAACATGTCTTTTTAGAGTTGTTGGTATTTCTGTAGCTCTGCTTACCCCACTTTGGGAATGAAGGCGTGATGTTTTTTGTTGTATGTAAAATTCAAAACAAATCTCATCATTGACAACATGCAATTAAAGGGCGAACTATCAAGTCATGTTAATATTTAGATATTTTTGACTAGGAGTTATTTCGGTGCGGGATTCACGAGCTCCCCCGGTTTTTTTTAATAGATACAGTGATTCAAGAGAAAGGTTTGTATTGCTATGTATTATACTTTAACCCGGAGCGAACCGTGGTCGGGCCGCTAGTTTCTTATATTTGAATCCCATACTGCTCAACAGTTTTCGTAATTTTTCCCTGCTGCCTGCAAAATCAATGTCTTTTTGCAAAACCGTAAGCAGGGTTTAGTGACTTGGGTTACTTGTTGTCGCAGGGCATAAAATTCATGAATTTTCAAAATGCCCTCAGACCATAACTTGTAAAGGTTAAAACACAAGCGGACTAGTGAGGTAGGTACTTAACTTACCTATGTCCTCAAATTTAATTTCAAATCCGAAAATACCTCAATAAGTTTGCATTCGTATTTTTTTTTTGTAATCGAGCAGCATATCAACGTTTTTTTGATTTTTTACTTTACCTTGCTGTGAGACCTTTCTTCTTGCCAAATTTTAGGATTCTAGGTTTATGGGAAGTACCCTATAAATTTTGATTCCCTTGAGAGGGTCGAAATAAACTTTTCTTGTGGCATGAACGAACGTATCTTTATTTTACGTTAACTTAGAAGTTTGTTTTTTTTCCCTTCATGGGACGTAGACCTGAGTATATAGTTTCAATTTCAACTCGATACCTCCAAGCGTTCCTGAAATAAAGGGTCTTGATAGACAGACGGACGGACAGACGGACTTGTAACAGTTGTAACGAAGTTGTTGCAACCTCCTTTGATTTCGTTCCTGGCTACTCTTACGTTTCTTTTTTGATCTAAATATTTTAAAATTCAAATTGTTTGTGATCAATTCGGATATCGATCGTGATACTCATTCTTTATGCAGCTTTCAGTAAAACTAGTCACTCGTGTCTTGGTACTTTTATTTTAACTCCGTTATCTGTATTTAATTTAAAAAGTATTAAAACAAATCAACTTAATAAAGTGATTCATTTGGGTGCCCTTTGCTTGGTCTATAATTTTGTTCTAAAATTTTTAGGCTGAAAATGTTTGGTATAATACGTAATGGTATAGGTAACCTACTTATTCTTTAGCATAAAGATTTTTTTGCATACATATTTTTTGTCCTAAAACATGTTTGACCTAAAATTGTTTAGTATATTTTTTTATGACTAAAAGGCTAAAAGTATAATATTGTTAGGTATTATCATTCTATAGCCTAGCATAAAATTTCCTAAAACCCATATGCTGAAGCGAAGCGTAGCTTTGCTTCTCTCCCGCCTTAGACTTCGATATTAGTTATTTTTGTCGCATCAATATACAGAATACCAATTTTATGCCTAAAATTCATTCGACCAATCCATGTTATTCCATACAAATGTTAGACTAAACAATTTTCGGCCTAAAAAATGTTTGACCAACAGATATAGACCGATTCATTTATTCTCATCTTCAGAACTACTCATCTGTATAGGTCTCTATGATACCGATACCTACCCTCTACCGTTAGAGACGGATCCTATAAGGGTTCCGTTATTCCGTTTGAGGAATGAAATCCTAAAAATAACGCTAGTTTTTTAAAAAAGTCAGTGGGTTTTTTGATTGTTATAATCTCTTCTATCTGATGGTGTAAAAAAATACATTAGTAAGGTACTTACTAAAGTTCTCAGAAAATGCAAAGAACCAATAGTAAGACATCTACAATATTTTGAGAATGTTTTAGCATGTTCTTTAATTATATGCCTAGATGCCTATTTATTGCTATTTTTATATAACTTATGTACCTACTTGAGTGTCCTACGAAAAATTTAGATTGAAAATTAGGGTGCTTTTTCGATATTAATTCAAAATAGCTTACATACCCTCAGAATCCGAAATTGATTTAGGTATATCAAACTTGCATAACGTCGCTTAGCAACAATATCGCCTAACGGCCGAACCCTATATTTAAACCGCGGACAGATAGCCTTACTTCGGATTAAAATTTGACAAATTTTGTATGGGCAAATGTCAAATTTCAACCCGAAGTAAGCCTTATCTATCCGCGGTTTGAATATAGGGTTCGGCTGTTAGTCAACGATTGCACGCACGTAATTAAGAGTAAAGTGAATGTAATACAAAGGGTAAAATTATACAAACAGATCAACAATGGTCGACAAAGAATAAATTATAAAAACGGCTGAACCGATTTTTATAAAACATGTCTACGAACCACCACTAGAATACCTGCTTTCAAATGAAAAAAAACCGCATCTAAATCGGTACATCCTTTTAAAAGCTACGGTGCCACAGACACACACACACACACATACACACTTACACATCAAACTTATAACACCCCTCTTTTTGCGTCGGGGGTTAAAACACATTTCAACCCCCCAATGTTCAATGAAAACCATGTGCATGATTGTTCTAAATGAAAATAGGAGGGGCGGCTGAAAAGTTCTAAGCCTAAGGTATTTTGAGGTTTTATATGTAATTATGGTACTGGCCACTAGATAGACCATTTAAAAACAAATAGTGGAAAAAAACATTATGTCATTACAATTGTAATTTCTCGATATATTCAACGATTAACAGTATCATGTCTGAATTACCATTGCATATTACGAAAATCAAGCACCGGGCTGTGATTAAGTTCCTCACGAAAAGTAAAAAAAAAACTCCTCAATGCATTTTTCAAATGGCTGCTTTTTATGGTGTCTCTGTGTAGCCTAGTAGCCTATTTAAACAAGGACGAGAGCCGATCGATAGTGACCGACCAAAACGTCGCAAAAATTAGTGTTGGAGGATCGAAGAATTAAGATGTGTCAATTAGCTGAGGCCTTGGGCATTAGCAAGGAGCGGGTTGGAGAAATCCTTCATACAGATTTACACATGACTAAAGTCAGCGCGCGTTGGATACCGAAAATGCTGACGGTATTTTACAAAGAGCGGCGTGTCGAAACTTCTCAGGCGTTTATAGACTTGTGCGGAGATAGTGTTGACGAAATTTGCTTCAGGATTGTTTTAACCGTTGATGACTGTATGATCCTGAATGTAAGTCGGAGTCCCATGCAGTGGATTGAGAAGGGTGAAAGGCCACCAAAGAAGTTTAAAGTGTAAAGATCGGCCTATAAGCTAATGCCTACGGTGTTTTGGGACGCTGATGGAATTCTTTTAATAGATTATTTAGTAAAAGGCTCTACAATAAATGCAATTTACTATTCTGAGCTATTAAGACAAGTACGTCAAGCCATACTTCTAAAAAAGAAGAGGCAAAATCAGTAAAGGCGTTTTGTTTTGTAAGACAATGCCCCCGTTCATACCGCGCGTGTTGCAAAACTAGCTCTGAAGGAAATCGGCTTGGAAGAAATTAACCACCCTCCGTATAGTCCAGATACCCCCTAGCGACTATTTTCTGTTCAGTAATTTAAAGAAAGACCTAAGAGGACAGCGATTTTGAAGTGATGAAGCAGGCTAAAGCAAGGAAAATTTTTGTAACTGCATTTAAGCATTATATAATAAATGTAAGAAATGCATCAAACTAGAGGGACTTACATTAAAAAATAAAAATAACTTAAATTCTCCAAATTGTTTTTTTCCACCTTAGGCTTGGAACTTTTCAGCCGCCCCTCGTAAATACTTGCAAATAATAGGTAATGCAATTGCAAAGTTGGTTGTAAGGGTTACGTAGGTAATAAAATAAATTAGCCTTTACTAATATTATGAATGTTTGTTTTTTCCGTTTTCACGTCAAATAAGTATAGTTATTTGCACTGCTTTGATATTTAAATTATAATCCTGGAAAAAATCTACTCGGTCTAACTTAAAAGTTGTACCATGAGTAGGAACCAAGCAAAAATAAACCTACTCACATAGAGAAATTATACTTAAATACATAAAAAACATCCCATATTTAAGGGATAAAATTCGCGCTCATCGCACAAAGTCACAAACATCCTTCCTTGCCGGGATTTAAACCCGGGACCGCTAGCTTCGAAGTTAATCAGGATCACTACGGAATACATAGAAGATAGCACTGTAAAGCTTAAAATTAATCAAAATTTCGATTATATATCTTGTTTTTCGCTTAGCAACTGATATTTTTGTTGTAGTCGGGGTTTTTTAAATTAATGTCATAGATGATATAAAATCGTAATTGCACATCCCCCCGTAGCATACGGGAGAGATCTTTCATTAATTTTACTAATGTAAGTGCATTTTTTATGTTTTTTTGTTCTATTTTTTACCTTGTACACATTTTGAAAATTCAATGCAATTTGAAGGCACCCCATGCTGGTTGAAGTCAACGTTTGATAGAATGATTTTCGTAATAATTATCCGTATAGTACCAGTAGTTTCCAAGAAATCAATAACAAAAGCAAGTTATAAACCAGGGCTATGATTCTACACGGTTATAACGATATCGTCTTTGACGTGTTTCCGTATTGTCAACGTTTTGATAACTTTATATCATTTACAATAATGGCGACCGAGTCATAAACGATTCTAAAACACGTCAAGCATGATATCGTTATAACGCAGTAGAATAGAGGCCCAGACTACATGTTTTGATAATGTCATCTATGTGTGTTAGTTACCTACCATTTATAGATTTTTATTCCTCCATGTTTTTTTTTCTTTAAGTACCCAGTGATACTCGCGATTTTAAGACGATGCATACCTACTTGCATACTTACCCACATACAAATACGCAAAAAATATTAACTTCCATAATCTAGGTGAGTTGAGTAAAAAATTAATATGAAACAAGAAGTGTCTATGGAAATATATTACTACTACTAAGGCCGAGTTCTATAACCCTTTATAGGGCCCCGTAGAAGTAAAAAATCTAGACCAAAATTAAATACAGTGATGGAATCTAACCAAACAATGTTTTTGCTTACAAAATAAACACAACAAAAATTACTAAAGATCTAAAATATCAAAAAATACAGTGTTATTTTTGAAGTGTATACCAGAATTGCTGTGTGTGTCTCTGATTTTCGAGCAAAAATAATCCTTGAAATGTAAGGGCCTGTCGTTTGATCAGTAGTTAAACTAACCAATTGTTAAAAATCGTAACTAATGGTTAAATCTCAAGGAAATGTGTCAAATTTTCGATTCTTTTTTCGAGTTTTAACCATTAGTTCAGTTAACTACTGATCAAACAACAGGCCCTTAGCAACGTAGTTGAGTAGTTAAAAGTTCCGCCTTTTTTAAAAATGGTTTTAAATAATTATAATGAAAACGCATGATCATAAACTGAGTAAAGGCATAGAGGATAAAGGAAGTAAGGTAGGTATACTTTTACAAAATCACTCTTTATTTAAGCTTGAAATGGAACAAAATTATTAAAATAGTTCCATGAATTCAGTGGTCGGAATAGATATAGCTTATTTGCCTAAACTTCACGCATTTTCATTTCATCTGTGAGCGAGATAGGAATACATTAATGAATGAACATGACATGCGTCAAGTTTAGCCAAGTAAGCTCTACCTATTCATATCACGGTACATATTGCACAGGTAATATATATTATTTAAATGTCTGTACTCTCAGGAATAACAAATAATACTAACAAAACAATAATCTAAATAGACTTGGAGCTTGTAATAGGCTAATAGCATACAAGCACTACAAGCACACGAAATGATACTTAACAGGCCATCTTGCGGCTCTTATGCAAACTTCCTACATGCACCACATTGTATCGTAGTTGTGACATGGGAACTCGGTTTTAGGACGTTTGTTTGCCTTAGAAGCAAGTACAAGAAGTTGCCATAACGATTCACAGATGGCGCTGGCGTGTAAAAGCTTGGTTTAGTGGCTGAACATAAACTAGATGTCGCTTGAGAGATGCCAGGGCCTCTATTCTATTGAGTTTTACAATGTAAAGCCGGGTACTCATTATAGTATCATCGGTTCGCTGCGAGTCGCTTGTGTAGCGTTCGTTGCAGGCTCGCGAACCACGTACCTACACACCATGTTTTTGGTAACAGTAACGGTTACAATTATGTGCAACGCTACTGGTTCAGAAATGAGTACGTTGTAAACGTCGGCTCGCTGCAAGCCGCGAGCAGGTTTGCGAACTACGTACACACTATGTTTTTTGGTACATGCAACGGTTACGGTTACAGCTCGCTAATGAGTACCCGGCTTAATAAAACAACGCTTTAGGGAGCGACCTCACCGAAGCTTAACGGTGCGCAAATTACTGTCTGTCAAAATTGACGCCATGTAATTAGTATGTCACATTCTTTTGTTTATGCAAGGTCACCGTATTTTACGTGTCAGTGTGGCCGATACCTAAGGCTGCGTTTCCACCAGAGCTGTGCAAGGTAGCGGAGCGGTGTGCGAGGAAATAATCCACCAATAGGATTCCTAGCTCAGCGCAGCTCTCCACCAGCAGCCTAAAGCGTAATTTTATTATTAACGTTATGGTAACTCTTAAGTCTTACGAGTATACTAAGATAAATATGGTCTAACGGCCACACTCAGAGTCAGTTACTTACCCCCTTACTAATAAACGTTGAATAAGCTTGGAATAGTTATGCCATGCTTTGTCCTTATCGACATTGCGACATTTGAATTGTCGAATTCAAATGTCGCATAAGGACAAAGCATGGCATAACTATTCCAAGCTTAGCAAGTAAGGGGGTAAGTGTTTATTTTTATACTAAAGTTTAAAATAGGAATGAGTAAATTAGCTTTAAAATGTCTCTGAGCTACAGCTTTAAGACTACGACTATAAAGTCAACAGTACGATTACCATAAAGTCGATGTACTAGAAGCAAAATGGGCTAAAACAGCCCATCAAGCCTGGCATTCATAATGTACAAAGTATTTAAATTGCGTTAAACTGGCACAAGCAGTCTTGTTTAAAAGTATTTTGAATTGATATGAAAACTACATTTCATAAACTGTTAAGTAGGTATACTTACCTACAGATTACAGTACCCAGAAGTAAATTGATGTGATATTGATATAAAATAACACACAGATTTTTGGATATGTCAAATGAGCTCTATTTGAGCCTTATCCTTTAGCATTCGAGGTGAATAATTTACGTCTTATTTGTATGAAATATAAGAACAATTAATAAATAAAATAATACAAAAAAGAAATATGGGGTAATTTCAACCAAGTCTATGTAGGTAATCTTTTAAATTTTTATCTTTAGTCGTTTCTGAAAATAAGGGAAAGTGAGCCTAGCGACTATGCAAACGCTCCTAACGTTTCCGTTTTCTATCGACTCGAAATGTATGAAGTTGAGGTAAGCGGTCGACGCGATCTGTCATCACAGGCCCTAGCCAAAATGCAGACGCTGCTACCGTTTCCGTTTTCTATCGACTCGAAATGTATGGAGAAGTAACCGGCGCGATCTGATCCGTTATCAACTTACGTCAATGCACATTTTAAAAACATCTAATAAAAAAATCTAAAATGTAGGTAATTATTATATCCAAATAATACCACTTATTTATTACTAAATACTTAAAACTATTTGATACAGTACACACAAACAAAAATACTGAGTAGAATGAGGAGTAGGTAGGGCAGCTCTGTCATCGATGCTTTTTTTTTTTTTTTTTTTATGGCATCGAGAAGGCAAATGAGTACACAGGCCACCTGGTGGTAAGTGAAAACTGTGACCCATAGACTTTTGCATTCTCAAGACTGCAATCTTAAGACTGCAAATGTGTTGCCAACCCTGAGGACTAAGATGGAATGCCTCTATGCTAGTTATTTCACCGGCTGTCTTATCCCCAAACCGGAACACTACAATGCGAGCACTGCTGTTTGGCGGTAGGTTAATGGATAAGATGGTGGTAGCGATCCGGACGGACCTTGCACAAGGTCCTACCACCCGCAAAAACCCGATGCTGAAACCGCGAAAACCCGGATGCCCTTATCCCACCCTAAAACCCACACCACTGTTCATCATCTTTTATGCATTTAACGCGTTCAATATCCCTTGTAATCTTTTCTCTCGCTTTTGCCAATTTTTTCGTTGCCATAATAAATAATTTGTATTTTTTTTTTATTATTATTATATTTTTTGGTTTGTGCACACTAAATACGATAAATATTCCGAGCTCGATAGCTTTAACGATAGAATTTTATTTAGGTATTTCTGACAACCACATTACGATAATTACAATATTACAATAATAATATTTAATTACAATATTTTGAAGTGGGTTTATTATAATGACCAGCAGGAGGGTTATGTACAAATAAGCATCAAATCCTAAGTCACAACAATGTAAGCTTATATTCTTATTATTACTATGTACTATCCACTAAAGATAACGGCCATTAATTACACGGACTGATATTATGTCAGCCTATAAATCTTTTTTACATAGTACATAGTACGTTCCGACGGTTGATTTACAAATATACAATGTGTGTTTGTTTGTTTTTAATACGAAAACACGTCGCACAAGCAAATTAATTTTCAGGTAGGTTTACATTGCGTTAATTTTAATGATTGGGACTAATCGACTTAATCTAATCTTACTAATATTAAATCTTACTAATCGCCTTAAAAATTTCAAGTGGCGCCATCTGTATTTCCGAAGTGGTAAAAGCTTTTACAGGTGAAATCGCTTATTTTATGTCCCTACTATCACTGTGCGAAGTGGCTGGCTTCCATTACAAAATGCAGCTCTTTTTACCCGACTGTGGCAAAGCCCGTAATGAGGGTTATTTGTTCGACCTGTATGTATGTCCGACTCTAATATGTTCCCTGGTAGAGTCTGGATGGATGGGCCGATTTCAACAAACAAGCGAGATGTCGTTAGATTCGTCTTAACGACGCAAGTGTCAACAACAACAAACAAAATAATGTAAAAGGTAACTAACATATAGACGACATTATCGAAACATGCAGTCTGGTATTAAAATTTGGTTTTTGTCTTAGACTTGCTACGACTATGAATTAATGTTATGATTTTTAGGTATTAAATAATGTGAACACTAAAAGTATCATTTTATTGTGGTAGGTACAATTATTTCTTATTTCATGTACATATTACGAAAATAATTATTTTATCGTCATACCTACGTTTCGTTTACGTTACCTTCCAACTGAATGTTATAAACTAAACAAATTATACAAAGTGGAGTTATTTATTTTGAGGATAACACTTTTTTTTTACTACTTAATCGTTTTTTTATCTTATTCGAATACAATTGCGACAGAACCAGGAGAAAACAATATGTCTAATTTTACATGATTTAAGTAACAGAATGTGACGTTTTGTACGCAGTTTATAAATTGTTCAACACATAACCAAGCCATTATAATACTATGAATTTTCAAGACAAGTGTTAGTAAGTTTTGTTCGTCGAAGAACCATAAAGTCATTTTCATTTATAAGCGCATTTCCGGTAAGTAGGTATTTACGGTGTATAGTGGTTTGTCTTGTGCTACATAAATATTACCCTTCAGATGTACGAGTATATTCGTTTTGATTGCTAGCTGAAACTGATTAGATTTAAGGTACAATAAAAAACTAGCTACTAGGGACTTGAGAGACTTATTTATTTGTAATGTTCGTCAATATCGTTGCCTCCATGCACATGAACGTCAGATGATTCGTTTTGTATCAGAAGTGCAGCTGATATTTCATTTCTGAATAATGAATTAATTAGTTATCTATGCTAATATCATAAAGAGGTGAAGCGTGTGAGGGGGTAATCTTTGGATCTACTGATCCGATTTTGAAAATTCTTTGTCCAATAGAAAGCCACGTTATTTGTGAGTGTCATAGGCTATGTTTTATTTTTTTACGCGGAAAGCGTCGCGAGCAACAGTTAAATATTTGCTTGAATGTATGTAATAGTCGTTCCACACATCTAGGTTTGGTCTTTGAGACAAAATTCGCCTTGACGGCCGACAATCTTTGCAATGGGATCCTAAGCCTCTATTCTACTGGGTAAAATCATATTGCCTCGGACGTGTTACGGTATAGTTTTTAATTCGGCCGCCATTACTATCAAGTAAATGAGAGCTATCAAAACGTCGACATGTCAAAAGCGATAAGATTTTACAGCAAGGAATCTGGCCCTGAATATCTTACCTAACCTAGACATAAAAAGTCAACGGCAGAAGGTTACATTAACATTGCTATTGGTTTCCCGACGCGCCGGCTTGGTATAAGCACTGTTACAAATTTTGTGTTCTGTTTTACTTCCAGATATAATGGAATCTGTCTCATCGAATCCAGCTTCATTATTGGGACCGTCAGACAAAATGAGTGCTGCAACTCCTATAACAAAGTTTTACTCTGGGAAGTCAGTGTTCATCACTGGAGGCTCCGGCTTCCTAGGAATTGTAAAGTTTAAATTCAAACATTTTGCTGGTTTACTATAATAAATGAATTAACTTTATGTTTTATTTACGAGGGCGCCGGGCGTCCATTGGCGCTCTCATTACTATTATTGTGTTTTCTAATAAAGTATTGTTGAAAACGAAGAGCGGTTTTTTGTTGTACCAAAAGAATACATCATTTATAGGGTACATGACATAACAACAATTGAATTATGAGTGAGTGACTACACTAAGGTTATTAAACTTTGTCATACATGCTATCCATTGTGTATTAATTTGTACAACAGAAAACCGCTCTTCGATCTCAAGATTATAGGTTAGTTTATTAGAAAATGCAATAATAGTAATTGCTTGATTACGCGTATTTTTTTAGATATTGTTGGGAAGACTACTTGCTACCTGTTCCTTAAAACAAGTGTTCGTGTTAATGAAACCAAAAAAAGGCAAGAGTGTTCTAGAGAGGATCACAGAGTTAATGAAGTCCCCGGTATGTTTTATTCTGAAAATATTTCAGATAGTATAGAGATTAAATTAGTAATACTAAGCGGCAAGATAAAGTTTTCCTTGCGACAACTTTAATCTTTCTTAAGTAAAAGTGTTTAAACTTTTTTACATTATTCCTTTTAAGTATGGGTTGTTCTCCAACACAAGTTTGTTTTTTATAATTCTTGTGTGAGCCACAAAATTCTACATCTATTCCTAATTTCACAGATGGCCTCGATAATTTCAGAGATGAAAGGTGTTGACAAACAGAAAAACTGACGGACATTAGAATAGATTTACAGCAAAACCATCATATAAGAGATGGGCCACGCCTGCTGTAGCTAAAGTTCAGTAGATTCATTTTTACACTATCTTTTGCCCCCGAGTCTGTCTGCATAGAAGTCGAGTAGGTATCTATGTTTCATACTTAAAAAAAACATACTTAGTAGGTAGGGACGCACTGTACCTACTAACTTAATGATTAATCATTCGTCTGGCGTTTTGTGAGATTTCACAAATGAAGTAAGGTAACATATTGCAGGTTTTCGATGAAGTCAGACAAAGTTACCCTAACGTACTAAAACGCATCATTCCTATATGTGGAAACCTTCGAGAAACGAAATTAGGAATCAGCGAAAAAGATATTGCCATTTTGAACCAGGAGGTATCTACTTTTATTTATTGAGTATGCTGTTGGGTCATTCTACTTTTTAGCGCATAATAATCATTGGTGAAATTAAAGGCATTTTTAGACATTTTTTTCACGTAAATTTGACTTATATTGAAACTGGAACAACTAAATTTAATAGTTCAAAACAAAACACTTTAAATTTATTGACATTTTATCAGGAAAAGTTGGTAACACAGCGGTAAATACACTTTTTCCATACAAATGGCGGGGACATGCGTGACCACTTTGTTACCTACTTTAAGGTTAATTATAGTGACTTTTTAAATGTAGTGATAATTTTAAATGTAAGTCAAGTTGTGTTACTATTTCAATATTAAATTACAAAACCGAGCACTTTAACGTTTTTATAAAAATATTATTTGAAGAGCACTTGTCAAAAAATCGACCTGCGCTTAAAAGTAGAATGACCCTGTTACAGTAAGAAATAATGACCACTAGCAAATAAGTATGTTTTATTGAAACAGGTTCAAGTGGTATTTCACTCAGCAGCAACCATTGACATGGACACCACATTTACGGATACCATAGACCTTAATACAAAAGGGACAGCAGAGTTGGTACAACTCTGCAAAGGGATGCAACAACTGAGGGTAATTATTATCAGTAGCAGTATCAGCTATATGTAAAAGTGATTTTGAACAATCTCAAAAAACACAGCCAAGAGCTATCGGGCCATGGTCAGTTCAGGGTGCAAACAAAAACCTGGCAAGAGCATGTCGGACCATGCTCAGTCTAGGGTTCTAAAGCCGACTCAAAAAACAAGTACTCGTACTGTTCGTGAACAAATTTTCTATTTAAAGTTATTTTTTGAACCAAAAATGTCTAATTGGTCATGATAGTTTTCCTTCTAAGTTCATTATATGCGCATTTATTTAAGATATTTTTTTAGAATTTTATTACTTCGGCTGTAGGGGTGGAGGGGGGGCGACGACGACGACACGTAACTAGCGAAGATTACAATCTAAAAATGTATAATTACATATACTTACGTAATGATAATTGATTTTTAAAAGCTATTCAGTGTTAGGTACCTCACGTGATAATGTAAAACAAATATCATTTGGATATAACTTGTGAACAAGATATTCTTTTGAAAAGATTTTGTTTTACATTTTAACACATTATTTAAATATGGCAAATACACATTAATTTGAAAAAAATAACCGGTCAGGTCATTTTCAGTTGAAAGTTATTTGGTAAGTACTTGTTGCCATTAGACCTTAATTTATATTTAAAGTAAGCTACTACTTATATAGAACAAAAAGTACTAAATGTACTGTGACCGACTGAAATCGCAAGACATGTTCGTACGTTTCCGTGAAACTACGAAGGAAAACAATTATGCAATGCATCTGTAGGTAGTTACATATCACAAACGGTCCCCCAAATCTAAAATTGTTAATAACGTCATGTACCTAATGGTTTTTAAGATGAAAATAGTAATTTTCGCTAGAATGTGTGTACCTAGGCAGTAACGTAATGATAACGTGGGAACCCTACACTGATCAGGGGGTGATTCTCAACACAGCGCTGCGTCGATATCAAAGGTGAAGTTTTATCCGGCAAGTTTAAGAAATCCCGTCGGAGCGTACAAAACACATTTTAGCGCGTGCCTTCTTAATTAGGCAGCTTTATACGACACTGAACTCGACTCACCTGCATGCTGCGCTAAAATGTGTTTTGTATACGCTCCGACGGGACTTCTTAAACTTGCCGGATAAAACTTCACCTTTGAGATCGACGCAGCGCTGTGTTGAGGGAATCATCCCCCAGGGTCCGACATGCTCTTGTCCGGGGTTTTTGTTCTGATGTTGGTGCTTCAGGTTTTTTTTTTTTTCGTAGGTGTTCGTGTATGTATCAACGGCCTATAGCAACTGCAACAGGGATCTAATTGATGAAACAGTGTATCCGCTCGCCACGTCTCTTGAAGCGATAATCGACATTTACAAAGAACTTGATAAACCTAGATACCAAAATAATGCAAAACAAATAATAGGTAAATATTTTACATAAAAGCCACAAAGATAATTTTCTTTCACTTAAAATATTTTGATGCTTGTTTACTTTTGTAAATAAGCATTGATAGCGCACTTGTATTCTTAAACTCGTTTGTTGCTTTAGTGACAAGTTAAATTCTGTGAACGCGCGTACCTACTTTTCAGACTATTTAGTAACTGAACTAGAATAAAAAAGCGTTGCAATAACTAAACTTGTTAGAACTAGTCGTCGTTATAAGGATATAACAAGTTTCTGTAAAGGTCATTTTTAAGGCAAGCTTTTGTTGCATACTGTCCTTTTTTGCTTAGACATCATTAATGGGGACCAAAAAGACGAGTCCATCCTATCCGTAAGCCCACGTTAAGGTACAGCGATTATGTTGTTTACTTCTGACTCCATCATCACTTTAAGCCATCATACTGCATTTTTAGGGTTCCGTACCCAAAGGGTGCCAACTGCACTACGAGTATTACTAAGCCTTCGCTGTCCGTCTGGCCGTCCGTCGGTCTGTCAGCGGGCTGTATCTCATGTAGCGTAAAGAGGAGACCATTGAAATTATACAGAGTTAATATGCATTTGTATAGCCGCTATAGCCGCTAAGGGCGCAACAAAAACTATATAAAAACAAAATTAAAATTAAAGGGACATTAATGGGTACGGAACCTTTCGTGTGCAAGTCTGACTCACAATTGACCGGTTTTATTCTATTTTCTAGAGGGGAGACCCAACGCATACACTTACTCAAAATCACTAGCCGAACATATTGTCTCAAACGGAGTTAATGGAATACCAGCCGTTATTGTTCGTCCTTCCATCAGTAAGTGATTCACCATTTCATTAGTATCTAGAAGAAAAACATGAAATTTAATTTGCATAGTTACAGTGAAGACTCGCCCACCATTAAATTTGACGTTTCACAATCCGTAAATGTTAGTGGAATTGAGTAGAGGGACGAGTCCTCGTGGATCTAAAACACTACATTTACGCATTCTCGTTTTTAACAGTTATTTCCCCGATAAAACATCCCATGCCAGGCTGGACCGTGAGTTGGAATATCATGAACTATTTGGCCATAGCTATTACCGAAGGTGCGCTGCGCTGTTCCCATGGCTCTTGTACACTGGCCATCGATGCAGTGCCCGTGGACCACGTGGCGAACCTTCTGATAGCATCCGCCTGGGATGCTGACAAACAAAAGTAATTGTATCAATATGTATATGTAAAACCGTCGGACTCAGAGTCAGTCTATCACGATCAAGTCGTTCCTTAGTGTCAATTTTCCACGCCCGAATTTGATAAAGGAACGCGTTAATTGACTCTATAATGTCTCTGAACACGGCGGTAAGTAATTTAGCAACCAACTCTATCGTTAGGATATTTGTAATTAAACAAGAATTCAGTACCGACAGCGGTACAATGACAATATTGCTTAACATGTTCGAATCTCAGTCTCGGTCCTGCTTTTAAAATTGCAGTTTGGTGACGTTTCTTCGGTTTATGTTGGTGTGCGAGGTAACCTAATGAATTAAACGTTGTTTTTTTCAGTTTGAAGCAGGTAAAAGTATTCAACTGCTGTACCGGACTACAAAACCCTATTACTTTGAAAGAATTGCTAAGTTCTTTTGCTCACAATGGTAGAAAACACTGCGGTAAATACTTTTAGAAATATTTAAACATTTATTAGAAATAATACATCTCGAGATGCATATTAATGTAACTTTAGAAGTGAGTTCTTTTTTCCCTTGGGATATTTAGGCAAATTTATTACACACTAGAGTTAATTCTGTTAAATGGCGCAGCAAAGTGGCGCATTAGGCCCAGACCACCCGCTTTTCACAACTCGGCAAGGCCACCGTCGCCGTCTTGTCTCAACAGTATTAATTAAATCACCCATATTTTTTAAATGTATGGTCATTCAAAACCACTCCAAAGAATACCTACCCAGATTTAGCTAAACGTTGCCCGTGAACGAAAAATTTAACGCGAAATGGATTAAGTAACTTTTTATGGTATGAAAAGCCAAACGTCGTCATAGACCACCCTGATGGTGAAAGGGTTCTAACGCATGGACCTTATGGACAACTATCAACTGGGTGGTGATTCTCTCAACACAGCGCTGCATCGATCTTATCGGTGAAGTTTTATCCGGCAAGTTTAAGAAGTGCAGTCGGAGCGTACAAAACACATTTAGCGCGTGCCTTCTTAATTAGGTAGCTTTATACGACACTGAACTCGACTCCGTGCCGCCGGGGCCGTGTGGCGCCGGCAGAGTAGAATAGCATCACCCCATTTCTTCCCGTGGGCATCGTAGAAGGCGAGCAAGGGACCATCCGAGAGGTGGGCAGCAGCGCCTCTCGTATAGACAACACAGTCCAAATAATTACACTGCGGTCACCAACCCGCCTGCCCAGCGTGGTGACTACGGGCAATACCCCCCAGAAATATAAATAGGCAAAAAAAATATATATATGAATAGGCACAAAAAGAAACGGCCCCCAGTTCCCGGCCGCCCTACTATTCCAGGTCACGGCAGCGGCCTTGGTCACGGTAGGGTAGGGGGTGCTAGGAATCCCCGGGCTACGGACGGCTGCCAACAATTGACTCTGGCTACATACAACGGACGCAGTTTACGGCTGGACGAAAGCCTCCAGATCCTTGAAGTGGAATTAGAGAAGATACGATGGCATGTTCTCGGGCTATCGGAAGTTCGTAGAGAGGGGGAGGACACGATAACCCTTGAGTCGGGCCATCTATTTTACTTCAGGGAAGGGAGCCAAAAATCTCAGGGTGGTGTGGGGTTCCTCGTCAACAAAGCCTTCCGTGACAACGTGATAGAGATCTGCAGCGTCTCGACCCGGGTAGCGTACCTTGTACTGAAACTGACCGAGAGATACTCTCTCAAGGTCATACAGGTATATGCGCCGACGTCGAATAGCACAGACGAAGAGGTGGAGGCCGTTTACGACGATGTGGCAAAGGCCATGCATCGTACCACCAAAACCCATTATACCGTTGTCATGGGGGATTTCAACGCCAAAGTGGGAAAAGAATGTGGTGAATCTTGTTTGGGACAGCATAGCTATGGGCGCAGAAACCGTAGGGGCCAAATGCTGGTCAACTTCCTTAG
Organism: Acleris holmiana; assembly: GCA_949316455.1. NCBI lineage: Eukaryota > Metazoa > Arthropoda > Insecta > Lepidoptera > Tortricidae > Acleris > Acleris holmiana. Next base: position 9,962,783 of record OX438765.1, on the reverse strand, counting down.
CATGCAGGGGCTGTTCTGTATGAACACCTTTTATCAGAAAAAGCCCCAACGGAAGTGGACCTGGAAGAGCCCCGACGGTGTGACGAAGAACGAGATTGACTTCATCATAGCCGACAAGAAGCACATATTTAGGGATGTCTCAGTGATCAGTAGGTTTAATACCGGTAGCGATCACCGGCTTGTACGAGGCACCCTAAATATCAATTTTAAGCTCGAACGTAGTCGCATGGTGAGGTCTGTTCTTCGTCCAAATGTGCCCCAAACTGGACATGATGCGTTCCAATTGGAATTGCAAAATAGATTCGCGGCACTGGAGACCCCGGCAAATGTTGACGAGGAGCTGGACGGCTTAATCGGGGTGATAAGCGAAGTGGGAACGAGGCATTTTCGGAAAAGGCGAGCAGATAGGAAGTCCAAACTTTCTGGCGAGACCCTAGATCTGATGCGATTTAGACGTGAGACACCTGAGGAATCCTTGCCAGATCCCCAATCACTCCACAAGAAAATCAGGAGCTTGGTAAGACGCGACCTTCGCAGCTGGAACACCCGCCTAATACACGAGGCGATTGAGCGAAACCGGGGGTCGAAGGTCTTCACCAAGACACTGGGAAGGAGTCATCTGACAAAGCTAGCTACCTCGAATGGTGAAACCGTCACATCAGTCCCGGGGATACTCGCTGAAATTGAAAACTTCTACGGACACCTGTATGCTTCGCACGCACCAAAGCCTCCACCTGACGCGAGAGATCCTAGAGCCCCACTTACCCGCCACTTCACTGACGATCTCCCAGACGTAGGTGTCGACGAAATCGAGGCGGCTCTCAAACAGCTTAGTAATGGGAAGGCTCCCGGTGAAGATGGAGTAGCCTCTGAGCTCCTCAAGGCTGGGGGTAAACCTGTTCTGGAGGAGTTAAAGAGGCTCTTCAACACTGTAATTACCAACGGGACTACCCCGAAGGCGTGGAGCAGAGGTGTAGTGGCATTGTTTTTCAAGAAAGGAGACAAAACGCTACTTAAAAACTACAGGCCGATCACGCTTCTGAGCCACGTCTATAAGCTGTTCTCGAGAGTCGTCACGAATCGTCTGGCATCAAGATTAGACGCCTTTCAGCCACCGGAGCAGGCTGGGTTTCGTAAAGGCTATAGCACCGTGGACCACATCCATACTGTTCGGCAGGTTATACAGAAGTCCGAGGAGTATAACCAACCGCTGTGTATGGCGATGGTGGACTACGAGAAGGCCTTCGACTCCATCGAAACCTGGGCTGTTTTGGAGTCTCTGCAGCGATGCCAAGTCGACTGGCGGTACGTGGAGGTGCTGAGAAGTCTCTACCAAATGGCGACTATGTCCGTCCAAGTGCAGAACCATCAAACAAGACCCATCCAGCTGCTCAGAGGTGTAAGACAGGGTGACGTTATCTCCCCGAAACTCTTCACCAATGCTCTGGAGGATGTCTTCAAGACTCTGCGGTGGAATGGGATGGGCATCAAGGTCAAGGGTGAGTATCTCACACACCTCCGCTTTGCTGACGACATAGTGATAATGGCAGAATCGCTACAAGACCTGCAGGAAATGCTGTCCAGCCTTAATGCTGCCTCGAGACGCGTTGGGCTCGGGATGAACTTAGACAAAACTAAGGTCATGTTCAATGAGCACATCGTCCCTGAGCCCGTTTCCGTCGAAGGTGTAGCCCTCGAAGTTGTCCAGGAGTACGTTTACCTAGGACACAAGTTACAGCTGGGTAGAGACAACTTTGAGGGTGAAATCACCAGAAGAGTGCAGCTTGGTTGGGCAGCATTTGGAAAGTTGCGTCACGTCTTTGAGTCAACCTTGCCGCAATGCCTGAAGACCAAGGTATTCAATCAGTGCGTCCTGCCGGTCATGACATACGGAGCCGAGACGTGGAACCTGACAGTGAAACTAGCCCACCGACTACACGTCACCCAGCGAGCTATGGAAAGGTGTATGCTCGGAATCTCGCTAAGGGACAAAATCCGGAATGAGATGATCCGGCATAAAACTAGGGTCACTGACGTAGTTCAGAAGTGTAGCAGACTGAAGTGGCAGTGGGCTGGTCACATCTGTCGCAGAACCGATGATCGGTGGAGTAGACGGGTTCTCGAGTGGAGACCACGGCTCGGCAAGCGTAGCGTAGGACGCCCTCCAGCCAGATGGACCGACGACCTGAAAAAAGTGGCTGGTGGTGACTGGATGGCGAAAACGGGAGATCGGGCCTTGTGGCGAACCCTGGGGGAGGCTTACGTCCAGCAGTGGACTGCAATAGGCTGAAATGATGATGATGATGATGATGAACTCGACTCACTGCCTGCTGCCTAATTGAGAAGGCACGCGCTAAAATGTGTTTTGTACGCTCCGACGGGACTTCTTAAAGTTGCCGGATAAAACTTCACGTATAAGATTGAAGCAGCGCTGTGTTCAGAGAATCACCACCCTGAGTAAAATTTAAAAACCGCTGGAATCGCTGGATGAATTAACTTGCTTAGAAAGCGGTCCTGTTTATTTTTACGCACATAATACGTGATAAAAATATTTCTTAGTACGTTAGAGAATTTAAACAATAAGTACATACTCTAAAATTCAATAAGTGCATTATCTTAGGTCTCCAATTTCATTTAAGTATTCAACTTCTTAAAAGACTCAAATATGCGCTCTTATACATATAACAGGAGTTCGGTACCTACACGATAATTTTTAGCTCGTCATAAACAGCAACTTAATTATTTTTGCTTTTCAGATAAAATTATTAGCACCATTATGTTTATATTTATTGGAAACAGAGTGTTGCATGACATTTTGTGGTTTTTCCTGCAAGTCGTACCTGTGTACTTCCTTCACGCCGTCGCATGGCTGCTAGGTCGAGAATCTAGGTATTTTTTTTACTATCGCTATAATAATTTTGTTATTACACTAATATTGATAAATGATAATAACGCTAGCTATAGCATAACTAAGTATTACCTATGGTAGAAGTACCGTTTGTGGGTATTGTACCTTTTTTGGCCACTTTATTTCCAAATATTGATCGAATCGTTTTAAAAATGCAATAAATAGTTGTTATAAATAAATAAAAAACCAAGGGAACAAAGATGGCCAAAACCAGTACTTCTACAGTAGTTTACTTACTTTTTAAATACTTATGGGAATTAAAATGTTGGAATTATAAAACTGAGGGATCGATTTTTTAAATTCATGTTGTGAGTAAAATAACGAAAATGTATAATTTTCACTGACCTATAAAAGTTAGTTTTATTCTCTCGCTATATTATAATATCAAATATGATTATCCGACAACTGAGATTGTAAACGAGATCACCATGTGTCATTATTTTATTATTACTTACTCATCACCAGTGATATGAAAAATCGAGTCGCTAATCATAATATCTGTATTCTGATTGAGTATTGAGTATTAATGTTATGGTAATTTTAACCACCGTCCCACTTAAATTTTTTGATTTAAATATTGAACCCCCTGAGGTTAAATTGTGTTCTAGACGTGATGACGTGAGCAGCGTATAAATTTAACTCGATATACTTAGATAATTATATCGAGTCGCCTGCCAATCCTCTTGATTATCGGGTCACTAATTACGTTAATGGCTGTGTAATCCGATCCACCGTGACATAATCCGAGCAATAGATCTATTGTTGAAAATATTGGATTTTAACATTGAGGCTAAACTCGTTAAAGATATTATTAGCCTGCTGATATTATTGGTGGCGTAGTTGGGAGTGCCCTGCCTCCGCAAGCCAGCAGTCCTGGGTTCAAATCCCGGTAAGGGCAGATATTTGTGTGATGAGCGCGAATATTTGTTCCTGAGTCTTGGATGTTTTCTATGTATTTAAGTATTTATTTCTCTATTTAAGTATGTTTATCGTTGTCTAGTACCCATAGTACAAGCCTAGAGCTTAGTTTGGGACTAGATCAATTTGTGTGAGATTATCCCCTGATATTTATTAGATTTGTATCTGTGTAAGCATCGCTTCTCCGCTACTCCGCGTATTAATGCTGCATTTTCAATCAGACATCGAATAATATAACTAACTACTAGAAGTACTTATTTAAGTTTACGGTGCACAATACAATTTAATAACTGAATTCCAGGTGAAATCGGTAGGTCTTAAGTTGAGGCCCCCTCTTAATGTGCTTGTTGCTGGGGGTGATTCTCTCAACACAGCGCTGCGTCGATCTCAAAGGCAAACGTTTAACCGACAAGTTTAAGAAGTCCCGTCGGAACGTATAGGTACAAAAGACATTTTAGCGCGTGCCTTCTTAATAAGGCAGTTTTATACGACACTGAATTCGACTCACCTGCCTGTTACCTTATGCCTGTGCCTTCTTAATAAGGCAGTTTTATACGACACTGAATTCGACTCACCTGCCTGTTACCTTATTGAGAAGCCACGCGCTAAAATGTGTTTTGTACGCTCCGACGGGACTTTTTAAACTTGCCGGATAAAACTTCGCCTTTGAGATCGACGCAGCGCTTTGTTGAGAGATTCACCCCCCTGTACGTATCACCCTATCACCTCACTTATCTATTTTAATTAGATAATTAATATTTAAAATAGACTTATGGAAAACTTATGTTTACTCATCTTTATTTGTTTCTTTTATTGTTTCAGTATTTTAAGGACACATAAAAAGGTTTTACGTATGAAATCAGCTGTATCATACTTTAGTCTTCACGAGAACACGTTTGTAAACTATAACATGAAACGACTCTTCAGGGACATGGATGAACGAGACCGCGCCTTGTTCGACTTCGATATGAGTTCCGTGGATTGGCCCAGCTATCTTGAAGTTTACCTACTCGGGTTGAGAAAATATCTTCTACGCAAATAAATTTATATAATTAATTGTTTAAAATGTTTAGGGATAAAATATTGTATTTTTCAATGGTAATTAAAAAATACTGGCTCATGGTCTGTTACCCCGTTTGCTTGATGTTTGTAACTGTTTCATGTTTTAAGGTGTATTTTCTAAATAAATGTAATATAATTAGCGATTATCATACAAGGCAACTTTGAATTTATAGTACAATCCAACCACCAATATAACTCAAAGGTACCAATTCTCAAAAATATTTGTACTAATGTACATAAAGTTCATATGTAAGTACATATTTTTCACTATGTGCGGACATTTGTTTTTACCTTTGACTGTACCATAAAATTTACCTTTTCTTCTAACCTTTTCCTTTGCTTTCTTTTAACCAGCTGTTTCTTGCGACTACGTCCATTCGTCCACGTAGGACTTGTTTATTGTTCTTCTGATAACAGCCTTCCATTTTATGTCACCATTCATACCCAATTAGCAAAAAAATAGCTTATAGCGGCTAATACACTAAAAAATACGTTCTTATTAAAATCGTATTGTAACGCTTGATTGTTAGTAGGAGGATGTTCCTCTCAGTATATAGCACAGGCTAGCTCAATCAAGGAGTATACAGAAAAGATATATTTTATGTATCGCTTTACAAGCGAAACTCAAAGAGTATACAGAAGAAAGAAGTTATCAAACCTCTATAGCACTTGACGTACTACAGAAAAGCAAGGTTGATTGAAAAGGAAATGAAACTCATCTGTCAATGGTGTCTGGTTCTTTATTCCATTTGTTCATGTACTTAAAATGACTCACACCATGACAGACAGAGAGACAGGGTCGTGTATCACGATTCGAGTCTTGGTAAATTTAACGTGGATCAGTAAGCGTTATGTACTGAAGGATTAACACTATAGTTTACATAGAACTTACGGGAGGGCCGCTCAAACCTTAACAGTCTGCCACACTGAGGGTTTCCCTTCGCACTGGTGTGCAGATGAACTTGCCTCGACGGCTCCTACTGTTCTATTTCCGAAGTGTTGCAAATAGGAAGCTTCCTGAGCTTCTTTAAGTTGTTATGATATAATCCTATGAGTTGCTTGACGTATATAAAAGGTCATGTCTGTGCCATGATGTCTTGTTGTTGTATAAATGTTTAAATGTATTAAAAGTCTTAATGTCAGTAAAGTGTCAGTAAAGTCAGTAAAGTCAGTCCCACCTGAAAATACAAAGAAGCTTTAGCAGGCGTTCCCTAAAACTCTGGTTAAAAATGTCTAACAGGGATTGTAGAAAGGTTTCAAACACTCACCCGTTGAATCCGGATATTATTCCGTTTCCCAATCCCAATAGAAAATTTGACACGGCGCGTTTGTGCACGTGTCGTGACTGAAAGAAAATCATCACTTTAAATATCTAACCTGACAAAACTGGTAAGGAACCAGGAAGACCTTAACAGCACTCACCTGTGTTGCTGCAGTATGCAAGCCTCAGTGATAGTCTGGTATTAACAATATAATAAACTATTTCTTATCCTGCAAAGAAGCACGAGGTTATGAGTTTACGAAATTTCCAGCAGCTCACAACTATCCTTTGTTTTCAATCTTACCTAAAGTGGCTGCTCCAAATTTGAGTATAACAAACTCATGGAGGACGGAAAACCTCCGATCTACTCCGATTCAGTTTTGAAAATAAATTGGTATCCCAGCCATCGCAGACGCTTTACGTTGACTGATAGTTGACAGACGTCAAAACTAAGAACTGCCACCCTTACGGTCACGTTCCAGTTTGCACTAAAACGGCTACTACATATTATCGAAAAAGTGTGGTAGTTTCACACGTACGCAATAGATGTCGCTAAACGTTCCGTTACAATACCCCCTCCCCTACGAAAAGTTTCGAGAGTATGGAGAAACTGCGATGTCCTCAGCGCTATTAAAAGTTGAAACTAACACGACTCTGAGCAAAAGAACAGAAGCTTGACTCAAGTAGAGTTAAGACGTAGCGAAAGCTCTACCAGAGTCACTCCGATACTGACACAAAATAAGCTTTCAAGACGTGTATGAAATATCAAGAAAACGTGAAGAGATATAAAGAACCACTCTCTATTTCCTAATTAAACAAACTAGCTAAAACCTACTAACACAATATTCCCCACAATTTCAGTCTTCACCATTCATTCCTCACCTTCCGAATTACAGCATCAGCCTTACTCTCACTGCTTACCGCCTACAAACATACAAAATCCCGAGTCACTCCTGTCGATCCCAGTGCGACTCCTAAATCCCAAACAATCGAGTAGTCGTTTTTATTTGGCAAACGCAACTCTAAGGTTTTACACTTTATGTGTAAGCTCCCTTAATAAATACCTACAAACTAATGAGTAGTTTGAGCTAAAGCATAGCTAAAACTTATAAGATTGTCAGAAGTTAATCTGTGTTCAAACAAAGAAAATTTCTAAATAACCTTGGCGTCGCTGGTGGTAACAGTGTGTCACCAACCAACACGTGAAACACGTCCTACGGCTAAGAAGAACCTAAACCTAACGACAATGACCCAAAGTGATCACTCATTTAAAGTTTTATATCCTTTATGTGCCAAGTACCAAGATGTTTCCCGTCATAGCCGATCAACTCGTATACTAACGGGGACAATACTTTTTTTACAATACACTTCTTGTATTTGGGTGCCAGCTTCGATGCTTTAAACTTCTCTGCATCGCTCTGGATGTATGTTTTTCGCCAAACTTCTTGACCCTCAGACAGCTTAACATTACGTCTTCGTAAGTTATACGTCTTCGCGTTAGCTGCGTGAGCCTTCTCCAAGTTTAACCGAACCTTTACAAAAATTTGCTCCAATACGCCAAATTCACCCGCATACTCTTCCCTCGGCATTGCCACTACATAATCAGTATCACTTGTGTCTTTATAAAAATCGCCATTAATTATTGGTTCTCTGCCATGGACCAAGAAAAACGGAGAGAAACCCGTGGTTTCGTTCACCGCACTGTTTAATGCAAATTGCACTTTAAAAATATTTTGATCCCACGATCTGTGGTCATCCTTCACATAGGAAGATATCATCGTCATGACTGTTTTGTTGTATCTTTCTACCATGTTTATTTGTGGCGTATACCTCGGTCCGTAGTGAATACGAGGAACTTTATATGCTTTCATTAAATTACGGAACTCGGATCCAGTGAATTGAACCCCATTATCGGTAATCACTGTTTCCGGAATGCCATGAGCTAAAAACACATAATTTTCCATATTTTTCGCCACATTAGCGCTTGTTGCGCGTCTTAAAGGAAATAGCATGGTATACTTTGAAAAACAACATGAGACAACTAAAAGGTGCATATAGCCTGATCGTGACCTTGGAAGTGGTCCGACTAAATCTACTGATATCACTTGAAACGGTCTATAGCATTGCTTAGGTTTACCCATTTGTCCTGGTGTAAGAGTCGTTTTATGTTTATAAGCTGAGCACGTCGAACACTGCTTTATAAAATTTAATACGTCACGGTACATTCCCGGCCAAAAATACCTTAAACTTATCCTTCGGTGTGTTTTAAAAACTCCCATATGACCTGAAGTTGGTGGTTCATGGTTTTCGGAAATGACCTTAGTGCGATTTGACTCAGGAACGACTTCTTTCCAATCAAAATCGTTTGTCAAAGAATACTTCCCCTTACTGTATCTGTAAAGAACACCATTTTCGATGCGATAGTTCGGGTAGTTCCTTGGAAAAGATTGACAACCTGAGTAGACCCTATTAAACCACACGTCGCTCGCGATTGCTGATGTTGTAGTACTAATTACTTCCACCTTCATCAATCGAGAGAGAGCATCAGGAATAACATTATCCTTACCCTTTCTGTGCTCTATTGTAAAGTTATATTGCGACAAGCGACAACCCCAACGGGCAAGACGTCCTGTCGGATTTTCTAAATTCATAAACCATTTCAAGGATGCATGATCAGTGACAACAGTAAACGGCCTAGAACCTAGGTATGGTTCAAATTTTTCAACAGCATACACTACCGCTAACGCCTCTCTCTCTGTTGCACTGTAATTTCTTTCATTTTTATTTAAAGATCTACTTATATAAGCTATTGGATGGTCGGTTCCTTCTACTTCCTGCGTTAGCACGCCTCCGATTCCATAGCTAGAAGCATCACAATGTACTGTGAATTGCTTAGTAAAATCCGGACATATCAAAACTGGAGCTGATACTAATCGGTTCTTTAAATCGACAAATGCCCGATCTGCATCTGTGGTCCAAACGAACTTAGTCTTTGAACTAGTAAGTGCATTAAGAGGTGCAGCTATAGTAGAAAAATTTCTAATAAAACGTCTATACCAAGAACAAGTACCCAAGAACATTTTTACTTCTTTCGAGTTCTTTGGCACTGGAAAATCAATAACCGCACGCACCTTACTAGGATCCGTTCTTAAACCGCATTCGTCCACAATGTATCCTAAATATTTGAGTGATTTTCGGAAGAAATTACTCTTTTCAAAATTAATCGTTAAATTTGCCTCTTTTATCCGTTGATGTAATCTATTAAGCAATAGTAAATGAGTTTCATAATCTTCTGATACTACTATTACATCATCTACATAACAAAAAACTAGTCCTTTACTCACTTCACTGCAAAATGGAGTACCAAAAAGCATGTCCATTAACCTTTGCTGGCGAGCTGGAGCTCCGCACAGTCCAAATGGCATGACCTTAAATTTAAAAAGACCCTTACCGGGTGCTGTGAAGCTAGTCTTCTCCTGTGACTGTTCATCTAACTTTATCTGCCAAAAACTTGCTTTAAAATCTACCGAACTAATGTATTTTGCATTTCTCAGGCTATCTAAAATTTGGGGTATGTATGGTATTGCATAAGCATCCCCTTTGCTAATTGCATTTAGTTTTCGACAATCTAAACAAAATCGCCATGTCCCGTCTGATTTGGGAACCATAAGGACTGGATTATTCCACGGGCTTTCACTTGGTGTAATCACATCCATTTCAAGCATTTTATCAACTTCCTTATGTAATTCTTTAAGCTTTTCCGGAGACATAGGATATGGTCTGCACTTAATTGGCATAGAATCGCCAGTATCAATTTTGTGTTCTACTAAATGTGTTCTACCCAAGCCTTTACTTTCAAAAGATATTTCTACAAACTTTTTTATTACTATTTCGGCTAATTCTCTTTGATCAGAAGTCAACGTATCATAAGCTAATACATTGTTGAGTTGTGTATCTATATTAGCAGCATTTTTAATATATTCTATTGGCTTTTTGATATAAGTTATATTCTCAAATATTTCAGGCATTAATGAAAATTCTTTCCAAAAATCTACTCCAAGAATGATATTCGATACTATCGATGGTATGACATAAAATTTAATTATTTTAGTCACTCCTTTAAAAGAAATCGGGAGTGAGATAAAACCAACAGTACTACAGACTGAACCATCTGCTACTGTGACTGATTCCAGAGAATTCACTATCGAGTAACCTAAGTTAACAAAACGTTCATGTGCGCCATTCCCTATAATCGAAATTGCTGCACCGGAATCCAATAATCCACAAACTGTCAAATCCAAAATGTCTACATTTAAATAAGGCCGAACATCGTTGTTGTCAGGTTTAAAGAGGACCGTGGCGACGGAGTTGTGCTTAAAATAATTAGCTACAATTTCTAACCAATTTTTACTATCAGTGGGTACGGCTTCCTCTACTGATTTAACACTACGACCCTCGCCAACCCGTTTTTTGGCTTTAAATTTAATCTACACTTCGGGCATGAGCGGGAGGTGTAACCCATCTCACCGCATTTAAAACATAATACCCGTTTATCGTTACACGCCTTGGTACTGTGTGAATCTACTTTGCACCTAAAACAATAAACCTTACCGACCTGAGGGGTCTTTTGGTTTTGAAACCGGGGTGCAGGTATATACTGTCGTCGCTGTTGAACGAACTGTGCCGGCTTGTACTGCTTTTGATGTTGCGGCGGCACAAACTGGCTCTGCTGAACTGCAGTCGAGGCAACAGCGGTAATGTCCTGTTTCGTATGTTTACCCTTGTATGTAAAATCTGGGTTTAAAGTAGATTGTCTAGGCGGTTCCGAAAATAATTTGCCTTTTTGGCGAGCCGCCTCAATTTTCCTACAACAACGTCTCAAAGCATCTACAGAATTTACTTCGTGCAGAGCTAGCTGTTCTGAGAACGACGGTCTAATATTATGTAACAAAATCTCTAACTGATCTTCATCACTTAGAGGTTTTAAAAGTCTTGAAAACATTCCGCTCATCACTGCAAAATAAATATGGGTTGGCTCATCCTGACCCTGTGTGCGAGCGTGAATTTCATCTAATAATCTGTAATCAAAATCTACTGGTGCAAATTCCTCTTGTAACAAGATACCTAACTCCTTCCAGGACCGAAACCTATGTTTATTTCCTCTGTACCACAAGAGACCTTGATCAGTGAACAGACAACAAGCCGCATTAAATAGTTTGTCATCACTAATACCAAACGCTTGGGCGCGCTCATTGACTGCTTCCAAAAACGAATGAACACTGGTCAGCCCGTTAAATTTGGTGCTGATGTGTTTTAAAATGTTGAAATTGTTTGCTTCATTACCGGACTCAAGCGAATCTGGAATACCGCCAGTACCAGAACTTGTTGAACCTTCACTGTCCTTTTTAGGTAAAAGGTTTTCTAAAACTACCGAGCATTGCTCTAACTTGGACTTCAATACCGAATGGGTCTCCTTTTCTATAGGCAAATCAAATCCTACTACCCTTTGCAAACGAAATAAAAGATGACAGTACAAAGACTTGACACGAACTAACAGCCATTTATCCTTTGATTTCTCCAGAGTATTTAGTTTAGCCTTTAACTCCTTTATTTTTTCTGTGATTATGGGTAACTCAATGCTAGCGTACAACTCTTCACCTAAAATCTCTTCCGGCAGGAATTCAGCGCTTAAACACTTTAACTGTCGTTTCATTTTTAGTACTGTATCGCCTGGTGTCTCGGCACGAATTGTTATTTCATACATTAACTCATCCTTCAATAAGGAATGATAATATACTCTCCGTAAGTCCATGTTTGCAAAGTTAAAAAAATAAGATCAAGTTTTAAATTTATGAAGCAAGACTAATCTCCGTTAACTAATCAACCCTATCTCTCTATCTGTGGTGGTATCAGAATACACTTGTTAAAAGTTATAAAAGTTCTGACTAATATTAATCTTTCAATAATCACCAGTATTTGATATTTATTAACATACCACCTAGTAGTATGTTTGTTTAAAATTAACCACTTACTTAAGTTTGAGACATGAACATTCAGAGTAAATGTTTCAACTTTAAGTTATAATTGTTCTCAGTTAAAATAAACTAATTTTCTCTTATAGTAATAAACTCAAGTTTTAAAATTTTAATCTTGATGAATGTATTACTTATCAAACAGTATTTATTTTATCTAAAGTGTTTGCAAAACATTAAGTTCCTAAGTTAAATTATCATTGATAAAGTAAACACTATGTGTTCTTAAATTTAATTATTAACATCAGCAAGTAGCTATAATGTTCATGAAAAGTATTATACACCAGCACTATCGCTATGATGTATGTCTAAGCCTAAATTATTAATAACATCAGCGCTATGCTATAATGTTTTTAAAAGAAATCTCATACACCAACTCTTAAGCTATAATTTTCATAAAAAGGTATTATACACCAGCACTATCGCTATAATGTATATTGAAACTTAAATTAATAATCACATCAGCGACATGCTATAATGTTGAAAAATTGTCACATACACCAGCCCTTAAGCTATAATGTATGTATAAAATAAGCAGTAACACCAGCAAGTAGCTATAATGTTAGCATTAATGGTTATTCACCAGCAGTACAGCTATAATGAAAACCTAAAAATAATTATTAACTTCAGCGAGCAAGTTATGAAGTTAATATGAAAAAAATAATAGTTAAACACAGTCCTTAGACTATAATGTTTCCCTAATTATGAATATAACATAAGGATGTTATATTAAAACAAACACAAAACAATTTGGAGCCACCCACATTAAAACTTATATGACTACTAAACTTAACCTAATTGTTTGTTGTTGATACCAGAAAATTACCTAAAAATATGCACAAATGCATATAAAATGCAATAAAAAGGTGCTAAAAACTAATCAATACACTTCATTGCATGTGTTATTGATTGTATAAACTTGTCCATTAAGACTTAAATGTCAAAATCCTAAAAAAAATCTCTTTCTTCTATTGTTTACAAACATTCAGTACCAAGTACCCCAATATGAGTCCACTTTGTATCACCATTTGGCAGCTGGGCTTTGAATGTATAAATGTTGTGTTAACATTTACTTATGTGTTTATATTCAAAATATAAGATGCTATTATTGTTTTTTAACTAACCTGTTCACTGTTCTAAATGATATTGTAATTGAACACTAGTTATTTACTGTATATTTTAAAATTGCAAACTGCGGTCAATATGCATAAAACAAATATCACTAATTTATTGATTACTATATATTTTACTAACTAGTAAATTATGGTTTTATTAAGTACTCTAAATGGCAGTTACTTTTGTTTTATTTTCATCTAATTGTAAAATATATTTAAACACACAAATTTATATCACTGTAATATAACTATTTAAATGTTTTATAAGCATCCTACTCATATTGAACTAATCAATTTCAATTTCAAAAGTATTGCACTGCACAGTTTCGTTCAAAGATTGCAAAGCACCAGTATAACAATAGATTTGTGAACACACATTAGCTTGTAATTGCTTTAATATTTAACACACACAATATCTGTTAAAACACAAGAAAATTAAGCATGTAACAAGTTTCACTTATTCAGTTGACAAGGAAGAAAGAAATAAAACGCAATACTAGCTACAACAAGCACAAGCAACTAATATCTTAACAAATTTGGGAATTTAAGAGAGGAAAGAAACCAGCGTAGACACGCTTCTTTTATTGGTCTTCCAATCTGAAATATTCCATTTTAAAACGATAAATTTACCAAGAAAATAAGGGGCGCCACTGTAACGCTTGATTGTTAGTAGGAGGATGTTCCTCTCAGTATATAGCACAGGCTAGCTCAATCAAGGAGTATACAGAAAAGATATATTTTATGTATCGCTTTACAAGCGAAACTCAAAGAGTATACAGAAGAAAGAAGTTATCAAACCTCTATAGCACTTGACGTACTACAGAAAAGCAAGGTTGATTGAAAAGGAAATGAAACTCATCTGTCAATGGTGTCTGGTTCTTTATTCCATTTGTTCATGTACTTAAAATGACTCACACCATGACAGACAGAGAGACAGGGTCGTGTATCACGATTCGAGTCTTGGTAAATTTAACGTGGATCAGTAAGCGTTATGTACTGAAGGATTAACACTATAGTTTACATAGAACTTACGGGAGGGCCGCTCAAACCTTAACAGTCTGCCACACTGAGGGTTTCCCTTCGCACTGGTGTGCAGATGAACTTGCCTCGACGGCTCCTACTGTTCTATTTCCGAAGTGTTGCAAATAGGAAGCTTCCTGAGCTTCTTTAAGTTGTTATGATATAATCCTATGAGTTGCTTGACGTATATAAAAGGTCATGTCTGTGCCATGATGTCTTGTTGTTGTATAAATGTTTAAATGTATTAAAAGTCTTAATGTCAGTAAAGTGTCAGTAAAGTCAGTAAAGTCAGTCCCACCTGAAAATACAAAGAAGCTTTAGCAGGCGTTCCCTAAAACTCTGGTTAAAAATGTCTAACAGGGATTGTAGAAAGGTTTCAAACACTCACCCGTTGAATCCGGATATTATTCCGTTTCCCAATCCCAATAGAAAATTTGACACGGCGCGTTTGTGCACGTGTCGTGACTGAAAGAAAATCATCACTTTAAATATCTAACCTGACAAAACTGGTAAGGAACCAGGAAGACCTTAACAGCACTCACCTGTGTTGCTGCAGTATGCAAGCCTCAGTGATAGTCTGGTATTAACAATATAATAAACTATTTCTTATCCTGCAAAGAAGCACGAGGTTATGAGTTTACGAAATTTCCAGCAGCTCACAACTATCCTTTGTTTTCAATCTTACCTAAAGTGGCTGCTCCAAATTTGAGTATAACAAACTCATGGAGGACGGAAAACCTCCGATCTACTCCGATTCAGTTTTGAAAATAAATTGGTATCCCAGCCATCGCAGACGCTTTACGTTGACTGATAGTTGACAGACGTCAAAACTAAGAACTGCCACCCTTACGGTCACGTTCCAGTTTGCACTAAAACGGCTACTACATATTATCGAAAAAGTGTGGTAGTTTCACACGTACGCAATAGATGTCGCTAAACGTTCCGTTACAGTATTATCGTTTATAAGACTGCATTTAGACAAAAATTATGAAAAATAATCCTTATACTCGCCATATTGTTGCTTTGTTGAAAGCGAATAAGCCTGAAACCCGTTTTATTGTAGGTACATTAAGTATACTAAACTTATAATCGCAATTACACTTATTATAGTTACATTGAAAACGTGTACACGGCTTTTATCCTTATAGTATTACCGGAATCTGTTATAAAGGCAATTGTTCTCATATAGGCGGAAAAATATACCTACTACTTTGTTAAAAGTTCATTAGATTAAAATACGTTAAAGCAGTGACTATTTAAAGAACATAATGTTTGTATCAATGTTGATGAAAATTTCGAAATAAGTAGGGCTTTTTCGGGTCAAAAAATCCGGGTTCCGAGGTAATTTACATATACAGGACTCCATCCAATTGTGTTTTATTAGTGTAGTCTAGGTACATACACCCGAGCAGAACTCGGTCGCCCAGGTACTAGAATTAATTAATAGAGTTTATGTGAAATAGTTTTTGAGATATGAGGGTTCAAAAGTGGCTCCAAATCGTTCGTGTAATACTACACACAGTGCTGCTCGCCAGTTCTGTTAGAGCCCTTTCACACTAGCGTTTTTGTCGGCGGTTTCTCGGCGGAGCGTGAACGCAACCGAAACGCGGCGTGATTATGATAAGAGTTGCAAAACGCGACGTGCGTGACGCGTGCCGCAGCGGATAAAAACCCGCGATGTGCATGACGCGTTGTGCAGTTCTTATAATAATCACGCCGCGTTTCGGTAGCGTGCTCGCAGCATTCCGGTCGCGTTCCCGCTCCGCCAAGAAACCGCCGGCAAAAACGCTAGTGTGAACAAGCTCGTACTTGGCTTGTCTAGATTTAAACCTTAATAACCATCTAGATAGGGTATTATCAAAAATAGTATCCTGGCTCCAAGACCTACAAATAATTAAAAAATAAAACAAACTACTCGTAATTCAAGTCAAACCACCCCAAAAGCGTTCCTTATATATAAATTACCAGTTTCAAAACGTTCAATTAGAATGTGTTAACACTTTTCCTCTTCTAGGTGACTCCGCCCTGAATTGGAAAGATAACATTAATAAAATAAGATCTAAACTTAGCAGCTTTACATACGCACTAAGTAGGTATATGAACTCAAGAAATGTACCGATGTTCAAACCGCCACCTGTGCATACTATGCGTACCTACGCTCATTCATGGCTGCTCTATGGGATAGTCTTGTGGGGCAATTGCTCAGACGCTATAGGTACACTTATTTAGGTTGCAAAAACGATGCATAAGAATGATAGAAAATTTAGGAAAAATTGAAAGCTGCAGACCACATTTCATTAAACAGGAAATACTAACTTTAAACATCTATTTATATGTACATAAAAAGTTAGTATATTTGTCAGAAACTATGAATCTTTTCTCACAATATTGCCGACCGCAAAATCTATACGACCAAGAAAAAAGTTTGCTGCTCCCTTTTCAACTCTAAAACCGGGCAAGAGCATGTCGGACCATGCTCAGTGTAGGGTTCCGAAGCCGTTAAGTTCCACAAACATAAAAATCAACAAGTAGGTACCTAATAACTAATTTTCTATTTAAATTCAATTGGTGTAGGTATAAACACTTTAATCGCCTGTATCTCAAGAACCAATGATGTCTTCTCAGTCGTGATAGATTTCCTTTAAAATTATATTAAAAATGTTTTTCGGATTTTTGGTATTTGTAGTTTTAGCTGTAGGGGCAGAGGGGGGGGACACTTCAGTCTAACAAGAATTGGCGCTTTAAAGCTTAATATTTTCATAAACGGATTACTTAATCGAAAAACTTTTTTCACAAACCCAGAAAGACCTATACAACGACACCCCACAGGGCAGACAAGAAAAAAAATACATATGTTTTTTACATTTTATTGTACCACTTTGTCGGTGTGATAAATATGTATATTCATGTCAAATTACAGCTTTCTAGTACTAAGAGTCTCTGCGCTTGGCTGCGGACGGACGGACGGAGGGACGGACATGGCGAAACTATAAGGGTACCTAGTTTGACTACGGAACCCTAAAAATGATCCATTCTGGCCTTTACGCTATGTCAATAAAAATATATAACCGTATTCCTATCGTAATTAACTAATTAAAGGTAAAGACGATTTTAATCACTTTAAATTGCAGTTAAAAAAAAAATATTAGGGTCAGCTTTCTATTCACTCCAAGAATTCTTTGATAAGAAATAATTTTAATGTTAATGATGTTGTGTTTGTTGTTAATTGACCATCCATGTTAAGTGTAGACCTTTTGCAATTATGCTAGAGATAGTTTCTAGAATTATCTTTTTTATGTATACTTTTTTGTTGACATGTATTTTTAACTTATCGCCATGTAGCTTACCTAGTTTACCTAATATGCATGCGGTGTCAACCAGTAAGTAGCTATGTAATTAGTTTTTTCATTATTTTATTTAAGAATTCTATAAAACGTACCATTTGTAATAGCTGTTGGTGGCGACCTAAATTGGGTCTCAACAGGGAGTTAACAACTCTGAAAGCTTCCGGCCACCTAACTACCTAGACACCTTGATGGAAATAGTTTGCATGTTAAAGTGTCTGGCTTCGGCAGGTAATTTACCAAGTCGAAATTAATTTCCTGTTCCTCGAGCACGAACTTGTTTCTTCTTAAGGCGATTGGAACATTTGCGTCCGTCCGTATTAATTTAGTCCCAACAAAAATCTCCTAGCATGAACTTTGAATTCGTCATTTTGGTTAAAGCGATCGTTACCTCCAATAGGCCTTCCCCACGACCCCGTCGTTACAGTAATTGTTTATCGCTACAGTTCAATTTCGGTATAAAAGTACCTACCCGATGTTTGTCTCCGGCCGGGATTCGGGTGCACCAAATTTCAGGTCAAACGATCTCACCCTCTGAATCCGAAATTTCCACGATTTTTTTTATATATTATACTCGTACTTACCTATTACGAGAAACTAGGTCTGTAAGTTTTATATGTATTTAAACATTTTATTATACAAAATCGAATAATTAATAATGATTAAAAAACACGCCTGCCATTATATGTCTTAAAGTGAATTAAAAAAAAGCAATAACAAGCATTGCATATTAGTGATAACTGATAATAATTATAAGGCGAAACATGCCAATTCGATTTTATATTCAACTAGCGGCCCGCCAGCGGCTTCGCCCCGCTGTAAATTTCTGACTTTCCCGGAAATTATACGAATTTTTTTCGCCGTAAAAACCATCCTTGGACTTAAACGAACGTTTAAAAAAAGAATTTGGTAAAATTGGTCCAGGCGTTGTTGAGTTTTGCGCTTACCAACACATTTTGCGATTCATTTTAATATTTTATCTACATCCATGGTATAACTTCCCTATAATATGTTCAGAAACGATAAGCAAATGACATACATTACTAAACATGTATCTGTGGTTGCATCATAATGTTTAAATTAAAGTGCAGGTAGCCGAAACTTTAATCACGTTCAAATTTCGAACATCTTCTTAGAACAATCCAGCAAACCTGCAGCACCCGCGCGCCCGCCTCCCACCTGCACCGCACCGCACTCATTTGTTTCGAACTCTCGAATAGTGCATAGACCAGAAAATAAAGTTACTTGAAAATGTTTGCCGGATTGTACATATTGTAGAAAATTTACGATATGTATGTAGATAAAGTTATGTATGCGACTGTACGCATAATTAGGCATTAAAACACTCGTGTGATCTTATTATGAAACTCGCCTTCGGCTCGTTTCATAAAACCACACTCGTGCTTTAATGCCTCTCATTATGCACCAGCCACATAAATAACTAATAGAATACACACGAATATATACAATGTCTGCTACCGCCATCTATTATCGAATAGCGGAACATACTTAAAAACAGAAAACATCCAAGACTCGGGAACAAGTATTCGCGCTCATCACGCAAATATTTGCCTTTACCGGGATTCCAACCCAGGACAACGTGTCGTCTGAATTATATAATCTTACAATTTGGACGAATTGAATACACCAATACCGCCAGGCCACATTTTATTGGCTTTGCTGCAACCCGTAGTAATGCAAAATCTTGTTCCTTTATTTTTAAACATTTTTATACGTGTAATAAAATAAAATAGTGCAACGAATGCGTTACGTTACCTACCGCGTGGTGGCGCGAGTATTGTAGTCTAGGAGCTAGCACCAAGGTTGTTTGTAATATCAGGTAGCAAAAGATGGAAATAAAAAAAAATATAATACTGATTAAGTTTTATTTACAAAGTATGATAATAAATTAATAAATAATTAACATAAACAATCCAACACACAAACAGACGAATGCGGCACGTTTCTCTTGCGATATGTTTACGATTTACGTAAGCGTGTGCGCGCGATGCGCAGCGTGACAGCCCCTGAATAGTACCCGGGATCCGGGTAACCGGCATGTACTTGTAGCGATGAACGTGAATCGTGGAGTGGGCCGTGCCTGACGATACCTTCATTTTAGAAATCCGTCTAGCCCTTTGGATGATACGAGGTAATAAAGAATATTACATACATACATACAAACTTACGCGTGAAAAACATAACCCTTGTTGACAATCGGGTAAAAAAGACAACGAACTAATAAAAATATGCTAAAAAAACACTAACAACCAAGAAACTCGTGACACACGGGCAAATTAAGAAATGTCTGTAATATGTTTATAATACATTATTTTTATATAGAAGTCAAAAATAAATGTTTAAAAGAACTAAAAACCGTTTTCAAAAATCAAGAAATAACTTCTTTTTAAATGATATGGAAGAATAGGTCAGTCCAACTGAATTCGGCTTTTGGTTAAAAAGTGGGACGCCGACTTCAGGGGGGTGATTCTCTCAACACAGCGCTGCGTCGATCTTAATGGTGAAGTTTTATCCGGCAAGTTTAAGAAGTTCCGTCGGAGCGTACTAAACACATTTTAGCGCGTGCCTTCTCAATTAGGCAACAGGCAGGTTATTTGTGTTTAGTGTCGTATAAAGCTGCCTAATTGAGAAGGCACGCGCTAAAATGTGTTTTGTACGTTCCGACGGGGCTTCTTAACTTGCCAGATAAAACTTCATCTTTAAGATCGACGCAGCGCTGTGTTGAGAGAATCACCCCCCAGTTGGACTGTGACCTATCATTATTAAAGAAGTTATGTATTTCTCGATTAATGAAAAAGTTTTGTAGTTTTTTAAAATGGTTATTTTATTTCATACCTTCTAGTGATCATAATAATACTGATAAGTCGTCCACATATGACGACACGTTGGCTTAGTTGGGAGTGACCCTGCCTCTGAAGCCAGCGGTCCTGGGTTCAAATCCCGGTAAGGGCAAATATTTGTGTGATGAGCGCGAATATTTGTTCCTGAGTCATGGATGTTTTCTATGTATTTAAGTATGTATTTCTCTATACAAGTATGTTTATCGTTGTCTAGTACCCATAGTACAAGCCTAGAGCTTAGTTTGGGACTAGATTAATTTGTGTGAGATTGTCCCCTGATATTTATTTATTTTATTTCTATATTTTTCCTATCATATTTCAGGAGTTATCTCAATTCTTCACGGATCCCCTCATCAGAGTCATCAGTTACCAACTTGGTGGCACTGGACCACCTCGGGAGTACACCCTAACAACAAAAAATAATTTGCCAATTCTATCCACATTTGACGGAGTAATCGCGTAACAAACAAACAAAAACAAACATACTGTCTGTACACACTGTGTGAATTGATAACCTCCTTCTTTATTGAAGTGGGGAAAATAAAGTGTTATTTTATGACATCTACTGGAAGGACGCATTAGATCGCGAGATCGCGTCCACGAGATTCGCTCCCTCGGTCTCAACACAAACTCAGTCCTGCTTGAGCTTCATGCTCACAGATGTCGCTGATGTCCACAAGTTTTGCATTGCACCACGAATCAAAGAGTAAAGGCTCAGTCAGTGGTACTAGTACTTGTATAAGTAGTAAAGAACTACAACCACAGAGATACACGATGAACGACGACATTGTATTTGGTATAAGAAGCCAAATTTTCTTACACAGTAATTGATAGCAATTCTATGATAGTCCAGTAACTTTATACATTAAATCTTGCGTCAAATCCGGTATTTCTGATTTTTGGCAAACTTTTTATGATCTTTTTCTTTTTTCTTTTTTTAATAATCCAAGTTTGTGATCTCGAGAGCCGAACTTTGTCAAAAATAGAACATTTTCAGATTTTGGCAATTAAGTAAGTTATATAATATTATAAATGTGAAAGTTACTCCGTCTGTCTGTTTGTTACGCTTTCACGGATAAACTTAAAGTTGAAATTTGGTATGGAGATAGTTAGAGATCCGGGGATGGGCATAGGATATTTTTTATTCCGATTTTTTTACAGTTCTTGAGGGAATATCGATAAAGGATTTCTAGGCGGACGGAGTCGCGGGAAACAGCTAGTAGAACCATTTCAACTGTCAAGGGTTCAACCTATAAGTCTAAAGGTGCGTAATATTATGAAAGTAACTCATATAGTTGCCCCACTAGGAGAAAAAAAAATGTTTCAAAACAAGAACGCTTTTTTTATCGTTATTTATGCATCTCATACGTTAAGATATTTCAATTAAAAATCAGCCGGATCAAACGTCAGGTCACATTCTTCGGAAGTAGGTCGCGGCGCGACGTCTTTCATTTATTCGCGAGTTTAGGTTGTAGATAATTATCAACAATCTACAATTCGACACATATTTTGTAATTACTTTAATTTAAGTACTTGTACTATTATTTACTCTTTGCTTCAGCTCTGACCGCAAACTTATGGAAAAAAACTGGGCCTCTATCCTATTGGGTAAAACCATGTTGGTTTCGATATGCTATCGTAGCATTCGTAGCCCGTAGATACTCTTTTCAACTCGGCCGCCATTACTTACCGTCAAAAAATAAAAGCTATCGTAACTTGACGAGTGTAATATTACATTTTAAATCATCCACTCTTAAATTACAGTCTATCTTTTCCCGATTGTACCCACGAGTCTGTCTGAAAATCACTTAACAAATAGTATCAGTGCGCAGACGCGCACATGCGCAGTTCTTCGGGTTTTTGTCAATTAAATGTAGGATTGTATTTCCATATATAAAAATAATCAATAGACAAATAAACAATTAGTATTTAATAAAGTTTAAGTATAATGCTATAAAACCTACTGCGGACTCTTATCGGAGCGAGTTTCAATGTTTTCATTTATTATTATAAAGACTGTCATTAACTGACTCCAGCAAAATATTTTCCGAAGAGCGAACTGTGTAAAGCGCAAATTAGAAAACACTTTTTGAGTAGATACCAATTTTCTTCGAAGAGCGGGTTGAGTTCACCGGAAAACAAAAAGTGAAATTTTGTAACAATAAAACCTTTGTCAGTGCTTACAAATAGATAAAGTGTGTCCTTCCCTGAACGGCGCTAACGCAACCCCTCTTTGTCACAGATATAGTTTTCAGTAACAGCGCATAACGCTGCCGGTTAAAAATAGCCTCGGATTTAGACAATATCTGAACACTTGTTGCGCATGAGGATTGACGTCAGGCAACCCCCCAGCCTGGGCGGAGGGGGGTACCGCGCCTCCGCTTGTGGGCCGACTGACGTAAGGAACGTTCATGAATGAAATGAATCCCACGAGCGTCATGATCTCATTCGGTCTTTTATGCTTGAGCTATAGTTTTGTCATCAAAACAATATGTCCGTGCCGCGGTGGATAGATAAGTTTTTGTAGGATCGTTTGATGGTAAATTAACATTTTGTCTCGGCGGTTTTATCATTTGCTACACGGCCGTAAAATTGAGTTTATTAAAGTATATTTTCAAGCTGGGTATATTTACTTCATGTTTTACGGTTTAAAAACGATATTGTATTTGACGTGTTTTAGTATCGTTTATAACTCGGCCGCCATTACTGCCAAGCAAAACTTTGACAACACGGAAACACGTCAAAGACAATATTGATGTATAGAATTTCAGCCCAGAGCAATTGATAATAACAAAAACAATGCTACCCTTTAAGAAAAGGTAATCAGTCAAGATGTTGTTTAATCTTAATGCCTTCCAATTTTTAACCAAACTTTGGGACAGTCGTAGGCAAATTTAAGGTTTGTTAACTTATTTTCATAAGCAATCAATTTAATATGTTCAAATTCTATACTTCAATGTCATAAGTACCATGTTTTACATATTTATTTATTACCATGAAAGCCCGCAGTTTAAAAGCCAAATAAACCTTTTAAGGTTTAGGGAGCGACCACACCGGAGCTTAACGGTGCATAAATTACGGTCCGTCAAAGTTGACGCCATGTAATCAGTATGACCCATTCTTTTGTTTAAGTAACGACGACACCGTATTTTACGCGTCGGTGTGGCCGATCCCTTATTCAATCAAAAAGGATCAGTGTAAGCCGTTTAGGCCGGTTTGACATGGAATTGACATGGGATTGGTATGTAATTATGTAATCGCTCGTTTCGTGAAAATCGATCGTTACATTTCCATGTACTTTCCGCATACCACTATCTCACCAACCTCTAAACCAATGCAGCAATGGTGATAAAGTCACCCCGCCCATCATTAGTACAAATAAAATTGGCAACTAACTTAAGTCACCTCTAGGTTTTGTCTGCTTGAAAGTGGTTTTGCGCCGAAAATTTCTAAGTTGCTCCACTAAAACTACTACTAGTTCGATCGCAAAAAATTAAAAATATTCAAAATTAAAAAAGTTAATAAATCTCAAACCAAAAACGCCAAAACCAAATCAGGCAAATTCTACGCAGAGCGTAGGCGTATCGTTTGAGACTAAAATCGGTTGAGATCTTAGAAGGTGGCAACTATTTGAAGATTGACAAAACCCTGCCATCGCCCTAGTCGCCCGCATCTCCGATACCCGGCTCATCCGGCGAGCTAGTAGCGTAGCTAGCATGAAAACCTACGATACGAGAATATTAATAACGAACAAGAAAATTAAGAAGAAAACTATAACGAACTTTTTCTGACGGGCTCAGAATAAATAAAATCGTTGCTGTTAAACCACCCATTCAGCCCTTTCCAAGCACCAGTCTGCCCATGATTCCATTTCTACCGGTAGTCCCACGATTACCAGGGCATTTTCTGTGTCTACCATCTATTTGTAATTGGCTGTTTTAATATCAGCATTCCGATGCATATCGTGCCTGCGAATCTTCGCGTTCGGTTCTTGTAAAATAGATAAAACGTACCTAAACTTGAATTATAAAAACCGGGCAAAACCAATAAAACCTTTACATATTGAACAAAAACGGTTTACATTCGCTAAATATTCTTAATAATAATAATATTATATAGGTATAGTATTCTTAATATTATATGGACTATCATCATGCATTTTTTTCAACCTTAATAATAGTCTACCATATTGGAAGAACCGAGCAAGTGCATGTCGGACCATGCTCAGTGTAGGGTTTCGAAGCCGTTAAGTACTTACTACAAACATAAAATCAACAAGTAATAACTAATTTTCTATTTAAAGTAATTTGGTGCCGTCTTGGATGATTTTAGTAGGTAAGTTTAAACACTTTAATCGCCTGTATATCAAGAGCCAATGATGTCTACTTAGTCGTGATAGTTTTCGTTTAAAATTCGTTATATGCGCTTTCATTTAAGATTTTTAGTATTTATTTGTAGTTTTTTGGCTATAAGGGGAGGAGGGGGGAGACACTTCACTCTAAATAAAATTGGCGCCTTAAAGCTTAATATTTCATAAACGGACCCTTCAAATCAGGATCAAAAAATTGTTTTCACAAACCCACAATATTTCCAACGACACCCCACAGTGTGGGTTGTGTGGTGTGGTATAGGGTAGACGAGAAAAGAAAATACATTCCCTCGATATGTGTAGGGGTTTTTTTACATTTTATTGTACCACTTTGTTGGCTCGTAATATGTACTCGTATATTCATGCCAAATTACATCTTTCTAGTACTATTAGTCTCTGCGCTAAGCTGCGGACGGACTGACGGACGGACGGACGGACATGGCGAAACTATAAGGGTTCCTAGTTTGACTATGAAACCCTAAAAATGGTGTCCAAGAAAAGTTTTTGACAATATCTCCTCGACAAGGGTCGCAAAGTGAAAATTCGCAAAATCACCAGTTTTCAAAACTCCCGGAACCACTTTTTAAGTAGGTAACATCACTCAGCGCCAAATTACTGTAATATAATGCTAGTTAGAAATATGAATTTAAACATGCTTCCGATTTTATTTTCAACCCACAGGGTTTACTCACGTCTTATGCATCAAATAACTTCAATAACCTCGAAGCTCAGAACGGAAATTACTTCGCCAGCGTGTTTACAGCCAGCGCCCCGTTGCACAAAAGTACGTACTAACCTACTAGTTATCGCTGCTATAATTGTATTAGACTAAAAATAGCATATAATAAAAATAAATGAATTTTTCAATTTTTGACGACACGTTAACAAATCGGATCAAAATACCCGCTATTTTGATCCGATTTGTTAACGTCAAAAATTGAAAAATTCATATTTTTATAATATGCTACATTTTGTTTGGAATCACGAATTTGTTACGATTTTTAACTACAAACATGTCGAGTTGATCTAGGAATTAGTAAGCACAAGTCAGTTATTTAGAAATAAAACTGTCGGCCTAGCTAGATTCCTTAGCTTGCATTCTTTACTTTTATGATCGCATTGGATTCGCATTACATAAAAATAGCTAGGTACTTGTGTTAAATTGGCCCCAGAATAGCCAAGAAAGGAAGGAGTTTCGAGAATAAGTTGCACGAGGAGGAGGGACGGTGGGTTGAGGTTGCTATATTTAGCTCGAGCTGAAAGACTAACTAAAATCTCGGAAGTTTGTAAGCTCTGCCTTTTCAGGCGATTGGTTCATTACTTCTGAGGAAGAGAGATGGCGTTATTTAACTTCCATGTCTTGCTTAAAAGAATTACAGGGACTGGTGATTGCCGACATCTGCTTCGTTATACTCGAAGGTCTGAGCTAATGAGCGGAATAAAATATGTGCTTCGTAAAGTTAACCGTTATTTTCCGTTACCACACCTTACATTGTAGCATTTTCCAAGTCGCATTTATTTTATTTATTTTACTAGTACGGCTGCAAACCACGAACTGTCATTAATCTAATATATAAAATTCTCGTGTCACGGTGTGCGTTATTGAACTCCTCTGAAACGGCTGGACCGATTTTAATAAAATTTTGTGTGTATATTGGGTAGGTCTGAGAATCGGCCAACATCTATTTTTCATACGCCTAAGTTATGTAAAAAAAATTGCAGCGGGCGAAGCCGCTGGCGGGTCGCTAGTATTATATAGATTACTAGCGACCCGTCAGCGGCAGTGCAATTTTGTTCTATTTCATGTCACGGGTTAGGTTAGGTTAGGGATATGAAAAATAGATGTTGGCCGATTTTCAGACTTATCACCAAATTTTATTAAAATCGGTCCAGCCGTTTCGGAGGAGTTCAATAACGTACACCGTGACACGAGAATTTTATATATACTATAGTATACTGTATACCTAAGATACTGAACTGACGTTATTTAATAAGGGTTGACACTACTTTTGTAATTTCTTTTTTACAGATTATTTTGTAACACGTTGTATATAGCGACCCGCCAGCAGCAGCCGCACTATACATATGTATATATATAAACATAATAATATCTCATATCATGCCAAAGTCAGGCAACTTGCAATCAAATCATACGTAGAAAAAAATAACAACGTAATTTTAGGTCAAAAACAAACATTTAATTGGTTGTCGTTTTTTTTTTAATTTTAATAAATATTTTATTTGTCACCTTTACTAAATTTTAAGCATTCACACATAACAGTCTCAATACGGGTTTTTTGCGATGACTTTGTTTACCCTTTTCTTGGCAAAATAAAAAAAAAGTCGTGAATTCAAACCTCTTCAGAATTTTAAACAGCATAAAAATTGTTAAAAAATATATATTAAAAAGTGAATGTTATGGTATCTATCGTATAAGATACATGGCCAAGAAAAGGGAGCAGCCAGGATGCGGGGCAGCAGAGTTAGCGCGAGCCACACCGTTCAACTCTGACGCACTGAGAAAAGCCTTTGACTACGACTGCGAAGGTAACTAATTGTTCGGGGCAAATAAGCAGAGCGAGACAGGAGCGCTAATGGTGCCACGAAATAGTTTGCACACCGTTGTAAGCTGGTCGCGGGCTCTCCTAACTTTAAGTGAATTGTGTCTAGGACATCCTTGCACAAAGTTGGTTGGGTACATGTAGGGATAGTATCCTAAAACGCATTTGTACAATAATCTAAGGGAAGCTTTTTGGACTTTTTCGAGAAGCAGTGCTTCGTACGTACTTTCATATAGATTCCAGACGCAACAACTTGCCTTAAGCTTGCTCCACTCAAGGGCTTCAAACAAAAGCCCTATGATCCTATCACTCTGAACATCACAAGCATTTCTTAGTACAATTAAAACCTAGCGCATGTTTCCGCACATCAAATTATTTTAGAAACTCGACGGAGCTCCTATTCCCGGGCGCCTTGTATCTTCGGGCCTACTACAAAAATAACAAAACCTAAATGTACCTACGCGTCCTTTGAAAACGAAGCTTTATTTTTATAAGGGTTGGAAAAAGATAGTAATACCATACAATACAAATACAAATATTCTTTATTGAACACCAAATAAAAATACAGCATGAAAAGTAAAATACAAATTAAAAGTTACTGAGTCAATAGGCGGTCTTATCGCTAAGAAGCGATCTCTAATATAATAATAATAATCTAATCTTTGGCGTTCGTTCAAAATTGAAAAATGATTATTAGAATATAGGTTCGTGTTTAATATTTGTTCATTTTTGATTTGTTTGACCTCAGTTAATGATCTAAAGTAAAATGTAAATAACAATGAATCGTTCAAGTACTCTTTTATTGGATATCAAATTTGTTAACCCTTGACTTGGCAGTGTTCACCACAGGATACATACCATAATGTTCACTTTTTGTTTTCAGGGTTTAAATTCACGACTTTTTTATTTTTTGGGAATTTAACGGTTGTGTGCTATTTTTAGGGAATTGTATGAAAGAAACGCAAATGTTTCTGATTATGTGACCATCGGACCATCTTATGTAAGTATATAAACTTCCTTCTTTGGCAGCCGACTTAAAACGTAAAATGACAGTATAGCGTGGGTTTTGCGCCCGCCGCCCCCGGCATAAGCAAAGGTCACATACTTGCTACTATGGCAAGGGCCTAGCGTACTCAGGTATATTAATATTTAACCCAGATGGAAAACAGTTTAAGTTTACATACATACAACTCCTACTTATACTTATGAATTCAAAATAGCATTATTGTACTTTACCTATACTTTAGCATCAAATTATTTTTATTCTGAAGTTAAATTAGCTCACGTCAGTATTGCAAGGGTTAACCCATAGTTACTAATATAATATTCATACTCAATCTTTATTGCACAAAAACTTTTACAAATCGCGGACTTAATACGTGTGCAATGGGATAGATATGTATGCAAACTTTCTTCTGTGTTTTGATACTTTGATAAAAAGTTATTGTGACAACACACAAACAGACAAGCATGGTAAAACTATAAGGGTTCCTAGCTTGACTAAGGAACGCTATAAAGCCGCATGTTTAATTTAAACTACCGGGTTCGGGTCCTGGGCGATGACGGGGGTCAGACCCCTTTTTTGTGTTGAGGTTATAAATAGAGCAATGTCTAGTCATGTCTACTCATCGCCATTCATCGTATTACATATTGATAACTAAGTAAACAGCTCGTAGAACCAGCGCATAACTGTTGTCCCAGATATCCTTCAAATGTGCCGAATTTTCTTATAAACGAGGTGGTTACAGGTGCCTATTTATTGCTCTTTCTTTTGACTGATACCTTAAAAGCAAAGAACAATAAACAGGCATGTTTTTATAAAATGGAAACATCTCAAAGATTTCTTTTATTTTTATTCTTTGCATAACAACATCACGCCTTCATTCCCAAAATAGGGTAGGTAGAGCTACAGAAATACCAACAACTGTAACAAGACTTCTTAATAATTCTGAGACCACATTTTGCACAATCAGGCTTTTATTTTTATGACACAGAAAAATTACTGATTCAACCTGAGACATTTTTAATAATTTCTGATGCCTCCATTTTTTTATTATGACATAAAAGATGTTTAAAACTTATTTAATTTGGTCTAATATACCATAAACTATATAAAATAATAATAATATTTTTGTTGACAAGGTAACTCTTATTGAGGCACTATTAACACGTAACTGTCAAATTATAAGTGTTTATCGTAAAATTCTTGAATTTTGAATTAAAAAAAAAAACTACCAAATTTCGTCTAACACATATTATATGGCTAAAAATGTTCAAAAATACTTCGACTAACACCCCCTTAAAGCTCTGCACTTAGTTTACGATCACCCTGTAAATCTTGTAACTGTAACTGTATATTTTTTTGATTTTAAAAATTAGGTAGGTACAACATTGGGCTTCAAAATGTGATATTAATTTAAAAGATGTGGCATTTTTATTTATCATCCTTTTTCTGAAATTGTAACTTGTTTATACATATTTTTAAATTGATAGCTTGCTGATGTTACTTTGGTTAATAAGACAGGTCTCGTTATTATATTACATTTGTAGCTGCGTAGGCGTTATACAGGCCCCATTACAAAATTGCGATTTTATTTGGTATGGTTCCGTGAAAAGCTTCTTGGAAACATCTATCGTGTAGACAATGTAGACATACAGCCTGGGTATGAAATAAATATACTTCCTTAGCTGGAGGGCACGCGATTGGATTAGGCAGATGTAATTTGTATACCAAAATAATAAAGACTTGCCGTGTTGTCACGTTGAAAATACTGCCAAAATCATTCGCGTGTAATCACTGTAATAAATTATTAAATAATGACGACGTCGAATTTTTGTAGCTCTATATAAATCGCGAACGAGCACGATTTTTGACAATGTGAAGTGTGGGCGTTATATATAACGAGTAACGACGACAAACGGATGTGTTTGTTCGCAAAATAATGCTTTCAACACGAGCTTTTGTTGCTCTTCCGAGATTGCTCATTTACGAACACTAGCAGAAGAATCTCTGTTGAGTCGCATATTTCGTAAATCAAATACTTGCTTGAATTTAATTACTACCTCTGACCTAGCCTTATAAAGAAGAAACACTCTTTGTCATCTAATACTAACCCTGTGTTCCTGCAGAAAATGCCATCTGTCTTTTCCTTTTCCTACCTGCGGAACTAAGCAGGTATTTATAGGCCATAATCCGGCCTCAGCCCGGCCCATCGGCTGTCCTTCGCTGTCACTCGACCCAGTTCCTGACGACACACAGATTAATAAATAAGACGTTCTGTGTTTATGTATGTTCATCAATAAAAGGGCACTTGCAATCTGCACCTGTACCTAGCTGATTGTTACGCCTTCACGGCTATAGCTCGATTCAGGAGGAAGACTATGATGCCATTTTCTCAATTTAACCTTATTATTTTATTAGGAAAGGTTTGTTTAAGAATAATCAAAACTAAATAGATACCTAAATGCGAACAATTTACACGCGGATCGTGACGTGCGCCATTATTTGTCACCATGCCATTAAAACTTAAAGAATTAGTATAAATTTAATCAATGTTAATTGACTGTTAGTTCATACATTGTAATAACTGATAACGCTCTAATAGTCTGCGCTGGAATTCTACAAGGTAATAACGATATCGTGACCTGTTTCCGTATTGTCAACGTTTTGATAACTCTCATGTCATTTACAATAATGGCGACTGTGACATAAACGATTCTTATACGTGTCAATCAAACACGATATCGTTTTAACGCACCTGAATAGAGGCCCTGTTAAGTGGTTAACATCGTATTTTTTTAGTTTTAATTTTCAACTGACACTTCTGCATCCGATCTTACTCTGTTAAGCCGAGTGTCAACGAACTCGCCTTAGTAGTGTTAGAGCAACGCGGGGTGGATGGAGTTAGCAGAGGCCTCCGACCTAGATCGCTGCCCTGACACAGATGCCTGGCGCCCGCGGCACTTGACCTGCAACCTGGGAAATAGAATTTAAAACTTAATTAGTGCTTTCCCACCTCCGGATCCTCCTCTCTGCTCCTGGCTACAGATTATTGCATTGGCCTCTAGCTAGCTGGCCCAGTTATTAGGCATGTCGCTTGACGATGACCTACTTTGACCGGATTGCACGCGCATTATCGATTTAAGTAAACTGCTGGGGAAAGAGAAATGTAGTATCCGCGAATCAGGCTTTCGTCTTAGTAACAGTGTTACTGATTGTGATATACCATATTATACAATTTATTTAAATTATCGTCTGAATAAATTGCCCCTGGAATCACTTCTAATTATTTACTTATTTCTTTATTTATTAGTATTATTAAATGTTCGTGTTGCGAGTGGAAGCTTGTCGTAGGTATTGATACCACCATCTTACCTGCTAACCTGCCGCCAAGCAGCTGTGTTCACAGTGTTGTGTTTCGATATGGAAGTTAAACAGCCTAATAACTAGCACAGGGCTGGGATTCTACACGGCAATAACGATATCGTATTTGACGTGTTTCCGTATTGTCAACGTTTTGATAACTCTTATGTCATTTACAATAATAGTGACAGTGACAAACGATTCTAAAACACGTCAAATGCAATATCGTTATAACGCAGTAGAATAGAGGTGCAGATCTTCCATCTTGGTCCTCAGGGTTGATTAATTGTTTACAATTTTGAGATTGCCAGTCTCCACGAGCCCCTGAGCCTACACAACATCGGTGTGGGGGGTAAAAATCAAAATCAAAATCAAAATCAAAATGTTTATTCAGTAAATAGGCCCCCATGGGGCTCTTTTACACGTCGGTAAGCTCGAATACCTTCCTCGTGCAATGAAAAACTACTATGCTTGGCATTAGCAACAATATTTAGTTAGGTATGTATGTATGTATGTAAACACTTTATTGTACAAAAGAAAAACCAAAACAATACAAAAAATAAAAATAAAAAGATGTACAAAGGCGAACTTATCCCTTTAAGGGATCTCTTCCAGCTAACCCTTGAGAGATTGAGAGAAGTGAAAGGTTGTGCATCGAGTAAACAGGTGTACAAATTTATTTAGAGCACCCAAAAAACAAAAACTAACCAAAAAGACTATAAAAACAAAAAAAAAGAACCATAGAATACAAACAAAACTAATACATTCAAATACTTACATAAATAGATAGAAAGATATGTAATTATACATAAATAAACATACTTAAACTTACATATACTAAATATATGTATATATCAACATTTGGATAATTGATACAATATTTAGGAAATAGAGTCAAGCCAGAACTTTTTTAATTTGCCTTTCAGGGAATCTACCGATTGTGATTGCCTAATACCCGCTGGTAGCCGATTCCACAACCTGACAGAGTGCACAGAAAAGGATTTGGAATAGGATTTAGATTTGTGAGACGGGAAAGCGAGGGTGAGATTGGCCTTTGAGCGCAAACGGTTTTGGGAGCCGGTGGCCATGAAGCTAAACCGCTCAGAAAGGTAGGAGGAAGAACGAGGATTAAAAATAGTGTTAAAAAGCAGCGACAGGACGTGAACATTTCGGCGAAAACGAATTGGTAACCAGTTTAGCTGTGCACGGAAGTGGGAGACATGATCATATTTCCGCAGACCGAAAATGTACCGAATACACACGTTCTGGAGGCGCTCAAGTTTATCGAGCAGCCGTTCTGAGAGGTCCATATATGCAACGTCAGCGTAGTCTATGAGAGGGAGGAGAAGAGATTGCGCTAAAGTTATCTTGGTTTGCTGAGGAAGAAAATTCTGCAGGCGCCTTAGAGAACGAAGTGAAGCGAAGAGCTTGCGGCTGACATCGGTAACCTGACTTGACCAGGAAAGAGTCTGATCCATTGTGACACCCACATTTTTAACTGTGGAGGAAAAAGGAATTATGGCACCGTCAAACATCAAATTGGGAATCACAAGGTCAGACAGCCTCGAGATGTAGTGCGGGCTTCCAACAACAATTGCCTGCGATTTCTTTGCATTGACCTTTAATCCAAAATTCTGGGGTCCTAGTGAAAAAGGGTATAAGTCTTCTGACGATGAAGTGAAAAAGGGTTTAAGTCTAGTATACTCCGTTTATGTATATACCCTTTTTTATTATGAGTTAAATCGACTTATACCCTTTTTCACTAGGTCCCCAGAATTAGTGGCCCACTTCTGGATCGTGGCAAGATCGTCATTGATAAGGTCAATCAGGGAAGGGAAGTCATCAAAACTAGCACCCGCATAAATCTGCAAATCGTCAGCGTATAAATGGTAAGAAGAGAGAAGAGAGGTCGTTATACCATTAATAAAAATAGAAAAAAGAAGAGGAGAGAGCACACCTCCCTGAGGGACACCAGCAGTGAGAGCATTCCAATCTGAATGATTATCATCCACCTTAACGCGCTGGTGCCTTCCAAGGAGGTATGACTGAAACCACATAAGGGCCGATGACGAAAAATTTAAATTTTTGAGTATGCCGAGAAGAATATTGAAATCAACTGTATTGAAGGCACTACTGAAGTCCAACAAAACCAGGACAGTCAGATGTTTATTTTCTATATTTAAACGAATGTCATCGGTGACCTTGACCAAAGCAGTGACGGTACTGTGCCCGGGGCGGAAACCGGATTGGAAGGGATTAAAGAGATTGTGCGTATTTAGAAAACGAGACAGCCTTTGATTGACAAAGTGCTCTATTATTTTGGAAAGTACAGGAAGAATAGAAATTGGACGATAATCGGAAAAGGATGCAGGTTTTCAAAATTTTGGGAGAGGGAGCACATGTGCAAGTTATATTACTCATACATACTTAACATCACGCCTTCATTCCCAGAGTGGGGTAGGCAGAGCTACAGAAATACCAACAACTCTAAAAATACTTGTTGGTAATTCTATAACCACATTTTGCACAATCAGGCTAAGATGTTTAGCAGTGTATTATTAGTGAAAGGTTGCAAGCCCAGCGCCTAACTACTACGAGTACATGATCTTCTTCCCTTAGTCGCCTCTTACGACATCCACGGGAAGACATGGAGTGGCACTATTCTAATCCGGTAACCACACGGGCAATAATTCTCACATCTATATTACGGGCAATATTTCATTTAAGTAAGCAATATTAAACCAAAATATGGTTTGTAAGAAAAGTAGCCCCTTCATTTCGTTTGTCTAATAATTATTAGTGCTTGTTCCATGAATTGAAATTCTTGATTTACTTACTGCGTCAAATTAAGAGACAATTCGCCGCCTTGGCGTAACACATTTTTTTGTACTAA
Source organism: Acleris holmiana (assembly GCA_949316455.1). Classification (NCBI taxonomy): domain Eukaryota; kingdom Metazoa; phylum Arthropoda; class Insecta; order Lepidoptera; family Tortricidae; genus Acleris; species Acleris holmiana. The sequence continues at coordinate 9,928,076 of OX438765.1, read as the reverse complement.
GAGTAGCTTTATATGTAATAATTAGTTGTTCAGTAAGTAGTGTTGTAATTATTTAGTAAAAATATATGTTTTTTTTTACTTTTGGTTCTGAATTAGCTTATTACAAAGAGTAAGTTTCGGAATCACAATCCACTGCTATTTCAAGCCAAGGGAACCAAAAGCTTAATGACTCCTAAAGTAATGAGGACACTTAATCGTAATTGTAGGTATGAAAAAAAAAAGCCGAAGTGCAAAATGTCAATACAACATTTTTAACTCAAAATTAACTCAGGAACACGCTGTTAAAATCTCTCGCAATGCTCACGGGCTCCGTGTATACTATTTTTACCGGTGTAAAGAGGTTTTCTTATGAAATACCTATTATTTACGCTGAGTTTTAATACACCCTGTATGAGTTAACGATTTATTAGAAAAACGTAGGAGTATCAAACACCGCATCATAAAACTACGAGGTGAGTTGACTCTGAATTTATCAGTTATTTAAATAATTTAATATTTAATCTTTGGCAAAAACCTATTATTGATTTCTTATATAAAAGATTTATACTTGGGGGCAAAGACATCGAGCCACTTAGTTCTGAATTTCCATAAAAAATTGCTCGATTTCTTTTCTCCCAAACTTACAATGGCTAGATTTACTACTTAACATTGTAACAACCCTCTCCACCCTAAATATATAAATATTATACGCTTCTACTTTATGCTGACTGACCTATGTTAGTTGTGTAGACGATCAACCCTAATAGTTATTAACTTATTAACTAAATCATTGATTGGTCATTGGTTGATTGGTGATCGTCTAGTGTCTAGGTAGGACCCCTTCGTTGTGAACCTGCTTTAGTAACCTAAGTACATTAATGAAACAAGAGAATGGTATAACTAGGTTAAAAATAACATATTTTCCTGCTCTAGATTATAAACAACAAATTTAATTTAAATAAAGTTTGACGATATAAAAGTCTAGGCAGTACTTAGAACTTGTTAATTATAAAAACCGAAAGGAAAAAAATGCCTCAACCTAAACTTCACCTACAAATGAATATATAAATCGGACACCTGATATAAATCCTATAGGTACAAATAACTGAGAGACCTTTAGGTCTACTAGGTAAAACATGATTACTACAAAGAGTCTTTAAATATAGATGGAACCAATTAAGACTTCCTCAAGATAAAATTTAGGATATTTACTTATTCAACTATTAGTGATACATACACACATAACATCACGCCTGCATTCCCAGAGTGGGGTAGGCAGAGCTACAGAAATACTTGAATAATACTTGTTTATAATTCTGTAACCACATTTTGCACAATCAGGCCAAAAGTTTACTAGTGTAATTAGTGATAATAATTGTATATTAGCGGTAATAAGGGTAAGCACCTCCCCACCATCCTGATACTCCCGGCCATAACTATGGAGTTCTCCCGCTAATATATTATTTCAATATTCAAACTTACTTAAATATAACTCTAACTTGAGTTCTCAAGAAAGTTCTATAACGAGTCTAATATTTGTAAGAATAATCATAATCCCTTTTTATAGACCAAACAAGTCCACAGATTAGAAGGGTATATCTAAAGACAGATAGGAATCAAACGTAGAACTGACATTACGTTAGCAGTAGTTGGCTACCTCACCGTAGAGTGGAAGTAGCCGGCGTTATTACTATACAATAAAATGTTTAATTTTTTTTTTGGTAAAATGGCAGTAAATACAATTTTTATTCAGTTCATTCTTGAACTGAATGAGGTTAACCTTTTCGCACTCATCGATTAAGAGCACAAATTAGTTAACTTCGATCAATTTGATTATGAACTTCCAATATCTACGAGTGTATACTAAACTTCTTTTTTCTTCAAGACGAAGAATGTTTCACTGTTTATTGTTTCACTGTTTATAAATAAGCAAAATGTTAGCATAAGGACATCTTGTACATTTTCAACACTAGTTAGTAGTAGTAAAACAAATATCATCCAAAACAAACCACACCACACACCACAAAGCATACCTAATTGGAAAAAATATAGTGCTTTTAATGCGCAAAGATGCGCCTCCTACCTAAATTGCGTAAACACGAGTATAATCAAGGAGAATGAATGAGTTTGATTCCAATCCGTGATCAAGTCTACAGGGTAATTTTTTCATCAGTGCACAAATTTTAACATATGATTTTGTATCGTTAATATAATATATTACGACAATAAAAGGAGCTAAAAAAAATTTTTTTTTGTTGTAAATTATATCTCTTTTATCTTCTCGTGTGGACAAAAAGTCACACTAGAAATGATGACATGGGTTGTCAAGCTGTAGGTATGCGATACACTGTATTGATATTCGAAATTTGAAATTTCATGTACAGCTTATCAGACAACAAGCCCCTCTCCTACTGACATTCTAAATTTGAAATTTCATTTATTAACTTACTTAACAACACTCCCCTCTCCTCGCACCCCTGCATTAGAGGGTCCATGAATATCGTAAGTTAGTGGAATCATTGAATCGGCAATATCTCTAATATTTTTTAAGCTAGAGTAATAATAACACAACATGTGTTATTGATTAACAATAGCGAAGCAAATACTAAAATTTGTGCACCTATTAAAAAATTACCCTGTATATCAAATTTGAAGCTACTGACATTTCCCAAATAATCCCCGTAGAGAAGAAATGTCTAACAAACTCTAGGGTCAGTATCGTTTAAATAATTCATTAGAATTAAATTAATTTCTCATGATTAATAATTTTCTTTACCAATTGAAATCTGTACTATCCGAAAATATTATAAAATATTATTAACCAGAGAACCTTTTGTGTCGTTAATAATTAGGAGTCATTTTCCTAGTATAAGACCAGTAACATACTTAAAGGTATATAAAGCTTAACATAAATCTACAAAGTAACTTTTTTGGATATTTTAAATTAAAAGAAATACTGGTAACGTATCTGGCAGTTGGAAATCGCAAAGTATTATTCCAATTATGAAGCCTGGTAAAAACCCACCTGATCCTAGTTCTTGGGTAATTATCTCAACCTCATTTTTTGAGCGGCGGACGTGATAATTGGGGTGTAAAGTACATGTGTTGGAAAACTATTTATTTTTTAAATAATCTTACTCAAAGTACCATATTGAGCCAAAGTTAAAATTATTATTAACTTATTATATTTATCGTAAAAAAATATTTTCAATCCAAAATCAATTTTGGTGTCGTGTCCTGTTCTTCCCGCATATACTGATATGTCGTGGTACAAACTTATTAAGCCTCAACTATACTTATATTTTAGTTATCTGTATTCCTTATTAGTTGAGGTATTTTAAAATGTATCAATTATTGCATTTGCAAGTAAAAGGAAACTGGGAGCAGTGTAAATTAAACTGTCCAAGCGAAATAGTTAATTTTGGTGGTGACTATTGAAATTGATTTTATGAGCGAACGAAACGTGATTAAACAAACAAATATAGCGTCATATGTTTGTTCAGTTTCACTCCAGCAATAGACGGTGAAAGATTTGTACCATCTTTCTGCGTCTTCCCGCTAAGCACATATATAGTATCTAATTTTGGTGGTATGAAATACACTTTATTAATCGTGATAACTTAGATAAGTCATTATTTCGCAAAAAGTTTTGTTGTGTGATAATTTTTTCAAGTACGTTTATGGTGTCTTTTTAACTGTAACGAGTTAAGTTTTTGGTAAACTAAAACATTTGTTTTTAATTAAAAAAAAATGTTAAATTTTATAATTTTGGTGGTACAATTTTGGTGGCTTTTGCGAAACATCAAAATTATCAAAATTTCTGGTCTCCACCAAAATTATTTAAACAACAAATAGGTAATCATTATTTATTATATTAGAAACTTACGTTTTGGATTTTGAAAAATAACAAGGAAAATTCCCTAACGATTATATTTTAATTAGCCCGATATGTTATTATTGATCGTGAGTTTTTCTAAGAAAAGTAATTTTGGTGGATAATAACAATTTTGGTGGTACATAATTAGTAAAATCGTTATATCTTAAAAAACACTTGGTATAATAAAGGGCCATTTTAACACTGTTTTTATAATGACTAATGACGTCACTTAAACGTTTAATTGTAAACCCTAATAAGAAAGTAAAAAATACCACCAAAATTAGGATAATTTGACGCTTGTTGAAATTCACCCTCTTACAGACCCATTGCATTATCTTCAGTATTAGCCAAAATCACAGAGCACTTAGTCCAAAATAAGTTAGAATTTATTCTGGAAAATAAAAATGTAATTTCAAAAACTCAGTTTGGATTCAGGAAATATATGGAAACCATGGACAGCCGAGCATCCTTACCTCCGATATTTGACTGGCCCTCTCCCGAGGTGCGCATGTGGTCGGCGCCTTCCTGGACATTATCGCAGCATACGATAATGTGGATCTTCCTGTTCTCAGGCAGAAAATGCTCAATCTGAGTATTCCTGTGAAGATCGCCAATTAAATATCGTGTGCAATATGTTTATGGGTCGCTCTATAGTTATCAGATCTAATGGAAATCTTACGCCCCCTAATCTTGTGTAGAGGGGCCTACCACAAGGCTCAGTTCTCAGACCCCTTCTTTACATTTTGTATACCTGAGATCTTGATACATTGGTCGATTAGTTTTGTAAAATTTACAGCATGCTGACGATATTGTTCTGTATTCTTCTTCTAAAGTGTTCTTAGAATCTTTCCAATCACTTAATTCTGCAATGTTTTACGGTACATAGTTATCTGACCCTGGTCTTTCTTTCTATATCTACGGAAAAAAGCAATGTTGTAATTCTTTCTCGAAAAAAACATGTCCCAGACTTTCACATCCATATTGATAATGAACCCGTGACGGTCAATGATAAGGTCAAGTTCTTAGGTGTCTTTCTGGATTCTAAGCTGTGACTCATGGCATGCTGGCATTCATCACCTCAAGGTGCGTGGTCCATATAGTCAAAAACTATTGTATAACGCCATGACTATGGTAGTTTTATTCTGGAACCGTGTAACAAACTCACCTTATCAAAGCTAGATAAGTAGAATCCAAGCGAGATGTTTAAGAATAATTACTGGAGCCGTGGAGTCTTCCCCAAACAAAGCTGTACAAGTGGAGTGTATGGACCCTCCTTATTCCTTCATCATCATCATCATGATTTTTAAACCCTACAAAGTTCATCCCATTCACTTCTTCTAATCCTCGAATCCCTTAATCAAGTTGTGTCTGTTTCTCCATTTTGGGCTCTTCTTCAATAGCTACAAGACATTTTTAGACCTTCCTGTTGAAGTTTATCAAAATTTTACAAACCCCCCTATTTGAAACGAACTATGATAGGTTAGTATTCCAACCTACAGTGATATTCCGTCTCCCTGGGCATCTCTAAAAATCAATGATGATAATTGGTCAGATTACCTTACTGATGTCTCCAAAATATCTGATCAAGGCCCGTTAGTATCTGCAGTCTGGATCCCTAAGTATAAAACTATTTAAAATTACAAACTCCCTCCTGGCAACTCTGTGTCTTCTGGGGAAGCTATTGCCCTATTAGAAGCTGTGTCCTATGGTTACGCTCACCATTTGAACAAGTCCCTTATATTAACAGATTGCCTTAGGTGTGTACAAGACTAAGTTAAACATCCATTTCGTGTTGGAGAGAACTTCCCAGTGTCTTTAAAAATTAAAGATGTTTTATATAAATGTCACACAGGAAAAAATGAGGTTGTATTGGCTTGAATTCCGGGTTACAGTGGGATTAGAGACAACGAAACTGCGAACCTCTGTGCAAAAGAAGCAACTACTATTGTCAGTTCCGTGTATGCTCGGATTGATCGGTGTTTTCCTTGCGACGTTAAAGCTCTAGCCCTACCAGAAATTCGAAATGCCTGGACCGCTCGGTGGCAATCGTCCTGCTTAGTTTGGCAAATATTATGGCAAATTTCAACCAGAATTACCCACTAGGCCGTGGTTCTTCACCAGGAAATCGATCCCGAAAAATATAACGGCTACGATCATCCGCTCAATCATGTATGTACACTGGTGTTTTAGCTAAAACACGTGTTTGAGACCTCTCTTCTTGCAAATGTGGTCTGCCAGAGGGTACTCTCGAGCAGTTTTTTTTCGTATGCAACCGTATTGTCACTTCGCTATACGATATCCTCACAAAAATACTCCGTCCTGTTAACATCCAGTTCTTTTTAGCTTTAGTTTTCTCCCCTTTTGTATTTGTCCTCAATAAATTCATTAAAATAAAAAATATGTTATTGTAGTAGTTAATCATAAATATTTGTTTTGTCTTTAGTCCTAGATTCTTTACACAACTTTAGGGTCGTATAAATACTTATACGCAACTCCGATTTACTAATAGTTTTTAGTAGGTTATAAACCTTATCTTGGGTACGATAATAATATGTCAAAAGCAATACGTCTTTTCTTAACAAATTGTCAAAATGGGACGGATTAACTTAGACACTAGAAAAAAGATTTTGGACGACTGGTGCAAAATTAAGGGTATAACAATAAGAAAACTTGCTAAAAAGTATGTTGTCAGTCCTGCAGGAATAAAAAAGTTGACAAATAAGTTCGGCAACACCTTAACTTTGGAAAAGCTGCAGAAAACGAGGACCTTGGGACCCTGCATTGCAAAAAAGATAGGAACGATTTTTTTTACAAAATCCAACTGTTTCTGTCCGAGATGCTGCTAAAAAAGCTAAAACTTCTCCATCAATGGTTCAGCGAATTAAAAAAAGATGTAACTTCAAAAGCAAGTGGCATCCGTTAGAAAACGAACAAGAAAAATATATGATCGTGTATTAACCAAGAAAACGCAATGTATTATTATGGAAGACGAAACATACTGCAAATTAGATTTTAAAACATTGCCCGGACCTCAGTTTTTTACTGTACCCGCTGGTAAAAAGGTTTCTCAAAAAGATAAAGCCATCAGTGTTGAGAAATTCGGTAAAAAGATACTAATTTGGCAAGCAATTTGTCAATGTGGCATGCGGTCGAAATCCTTTTTCACCACAGGTAACTTAAACGCTGAAGTATATCGTGAGGAGTGCTTGAAAAAAGACTACTGCCTTTCATTAAAATGCACAGGAAGCCTATTTTATTTTGGCCAGACTTGGCATCAAGCCATTACTCAAAACCTACACTGGAATGGCATAAGGCCCACAAGGTTGATTATAGTCGAAAGAGACATGAACCCCCCCAACTGCCCTGAAGTCCGCCCTATCGAAAGGTACTGGGCTATTATGAAGCGGCAGCTCCAAAAGAATGTCAAAGCTGCAACATCAGTCGAGGACTTAAAAGAAAAGTGGAACAGAGTGTCAGGAAAAAAGGCAAATACTGTCGTCCAAAACTTAATGAAGGACATCAAAAAGAAAGTAAGATTGCAGGCTAAATAGGAGGTCAACGACAGTTTTCTTAAAAGTAGTACTTAAAAAAGTGTTTTATTTTAGTTTATTTTATGTTTTATTTCCAAATGTCATCTAGAATAAAAATTGTGTCATTTTTAACTTGTCTACTTTCTTTTCGATACGGTCCTTAATTTAATCAATGTTTATCGACTGTTACTTCATACATTTTGACAACTGTTACCGCTCTAATCGTCTGTTAAATGGTTACATCGTATGGAGAAATTAGTACTAAAGAAATAAATCATTTTCGTAATTATGTAGTATCTTTCAAACGACGGTGTCAAATTAAACTATCTTTTATAACTTCAACAATCAGTAGATTATTTGCCCTTAAGATTAACATAGTTACACTGTAACTGAGATCATTTTGCACCCGTGTTCCAGTACAACATTTTCCATGTAACTGTAGAGCAAAGTTAAGGTTAAGAACAAGGTTGGTTGTGCAAGGAAGCCTCTCAGTTTCAGGGCCGGGCTTGTTCAGGGATGTTTGCGTAATTATGAAACAAGATAAGCTTGTGATAAAGGACGAGCTTACATAAACCATGGCCCGGTATAAAACGGGTTGATAGAAAACGGGCATACATACGCGGGGCAAGTCATTCTGCTAAAGTGACAGTTAAACTCTTTGATAATAAATGTCACGTCCGAAATTAGACTTGCTTACGTCAATCCTATAGATATATGGGTACATATTAAATACGTATTATACGTATTATAACATAATATATAAAGTTCAAAATACATAATGGGTCATAAATACTTAATGTTCATAATATATGTATAATGGTTTAATTTCTAAAACCGTAAAGATTTCAGGATATAAAACATTATAAAACAAACCTAACCTAACCTAATTAGCCTTTAAAATAATCCTGAAAAGTATACAGTTTCAGAAATAAAACCATTATATATTATGACCATTACGTATTTTGAACTGAGGGGTTATTATGACATAACTATGCAGTTCTGTTTATGCTCAGAGAAAAGGACAGAGCTATGACAGTTATATAGCTCTGTCCTTTTCTCTGAGCGTAAACAGAACTGCATTGATATGTCATGATAACCCCCCAGAGCTATATAACTGCCATAGCTCTGTCCTTTACGCTCACCGTAAAATGAACTGCATTGTTAGCTCATAATAACCCTCCTGTACATATTATTATAAGATCACAACATACAGTCGCGAACGATAATTTACCGCAACCATTTTAAAAAAAATAGCTTGGCGTCGTCAATGTCATTAGAGATTCAAAGTCATTTGTAACTTACAACATACTCAACCTTATTGATGTAGAATTTAAGATTGACTTTGGACCTAAGATGGGTCCTAAAATAATGTTCGTGACTGTACATATATTATTGAATTCTGGGCCTCTATTCTACTGCGTTAAAACGATATTACATTTGACGTGTTTCCGTATTGTCAACGTTTTGAGAACTCATGAACTCGACGTAATGGAGCCGAGTTAAAAACGATACCAAAAGACGTCAAAAGCTATTGCTTCGTCGCGTTTTCGTTTTAACGAAGCAGAATAAAGTCCCAGCAGTTGGTAACGAACTCAGAATGCTTTTCGTCGGTGAGAGTGCGATACCGCGTAATTAACAAATTTAAAAAGGAGCAAAATGCACTTTACCAAGTAAGTCTGTAAGGTGCATTTTGCTCCTTATTTAATCTAGTAGATACGCGGTTTTGCACTATCACCGACGTTTTACTGAATTATTGTTGGTCTGCATTATTTACCGTCATGCGTTATTTTCATCATTCCTTGACGCTAGTGAAGTGACCAATTTAGGGAGAAGTGAGTCTGGTTTTTTGGTACTTTGTTATTACATTTAATTTGTTTATTAAAAAAAAAAAAAAACAATATTTTAAAAATGTGTTATTAAGGTGGGTTTCAATTAAACTTCTCGTTAGAATGCTCGTTAGTCTGATCTAATTTCATCGGAAACTCATTCACACTTCACACATATTCAACTGCCAACATAAGAACAGAACTGCGAAACTATACACAGCAACAAGCATAAAACTCGTCAGTAATATACTATAGTGTAGTATGTGTATAGCCCGTGCAAAGCAAACCGATGGCGATGTTTAAATCAAAATATGTTAGGTAACGCCCAGGCGCGCTAGGCGCTAGCTCACGTTTCTAAAACCCGTTCCCCCTGTAATAACACTAATAACGGTTGAGAAACTTCGACTCTTTGTTTTTTGTTTTGTTTATATGGCTTATATTTTTTTAATTAGGCAACGTGACTTATTATGGCTGGCTCTCTACAACACCACAAAGGTTTCCCTTTGTAGGCCAAAAACAATACCAACGCTTAAACTTTGCTACAAAACGTTTTACACGTGTTAAATAAATCTATGTTAAAAATACATTTTCGGGATAATATGGTTTCTAGAAATAAGCAATTTGCTTGGGTGTAAACCGACGATTTTAGCGATCGCGGTGACATTCACTCTAATACAGCACGCCCTCAAGTCAGACTCCATCATCAAAGCTAGTTTTAGACATCATACATAGGTACATCGCATTGCATCGGCTTTGTTTGATCTAACCCAATTTTTAGCTCATTAATGTGTCGAAACAACCCATAGTACTGAGAAATTTTACTTCAACATCAAATCGAAAAAAAAAGGGGACGCTTATTTAGTTAGGGTTTTATATTTGATAGCCTATTTGCCACAAAATTTATAATACCAACTTCGCATGTAAGTACAACAAAGAAGTAAATAAATAATTGGGAAATTATTCGTCTTCTAAAAACACTGGAGTTATAGTACTTACCATTCAAGTACGTGTCGCGGGATTTATTTATTTTGATCAGTATACTTACTCGTATTTAGAAGGAAACAAATAAATTATTTTGGCAGTCGCATATTGTAGGCAGGTAGGAACTACAATAAAGATAATATGTCGTCAGTAAATAATTTCGAATTTCGATCACTATTTCTTGGCGCTAAACACAGAAAGCGAAAAAAAAGTTTAAAGTCAGACGTTTACTATAGGCTGGTACTCCAAGTTGTAATGCGCGGTTACGGAATCGGGCCACGGAGCGCCGCGCCGCGCCGCGCCGCCGTGCGTCGCACAGAGTTGCATGGGGTAGGTCGGTCTAGGGGGTGAGGGTGCATTTCGACAGTCGAAGTGCATCGTCAGGTTCGGTAGCGGAAGTCACAAACAAAAGGTCGATGACCGACTGGCGCCACACAGACTTTTGACGATATCAAAAATCTAACTACGTTAAGTAACTGACTAACCAAAGTGAGGTCTTAGCGCTATAAGATGCACGTCACAAAACACGTCAAAAGAGATAGTTATCTATAACTTGACGTTTACTTTGACATGTCATAATATGCCTTGAGACGCGCACCTGAGCCAAGATTTAATTTATTAATACTGCCCTTAGAGTCAACTGAGTCGGCGTGGCATTCACTATATTATTATGTTCTCGTAAATATTACGTTTATTCGTCATTTTTTTGTATCCAAATTCAGTATGAAGAACTGCTTCGACCGAGCGAAGTGAGGAGCGAAGGTTCAAGTATTTTTGTTTGACGATAACTTAAATAGGTATTGCTGATCCGATTTTCATTTGTGGTACCTCGGTAGGAATTAAAGGCATTTTTTTTTTATTAATTGAAATATGTCTAATTCATATTTTATAAGGTTTTGTTAGATTAATATCCCAAAATCGCTATTTCTTAGTTAGTATCTAGTGGAATTTCCAATCGCGTTTTTCCCCGAATTAAGTTTTTCAGTCGTGTTTTCCCCTGGCACGTTTGCCCCGTCGCATTCTCCCCATTCCACAAATCAATTTGATAGTGTCGACGTAGAGTTGTTTCATGTTATGTTTGCCTAAAGTACCTAGTTGATACACTTGAGTATTTACTCGAGCATTCTAGGATTTCTAGCGAATGGGTCATGTCTATCAGAACCATAAAGGTTAACTTATTTGTATGATGAACACCTGACTATTACATTCTTAATTTAGGAAAATATGCAATATATTAATGTGTATTTGTCCAAAAACTGTTCGTGACTCATTTAGGTCAAATAAAGTGGAAGTATATATAAGGATTGAAATAGAACACCACCAAATTATAACGAATATGTTTGTATTTGTAGCAAGAAACGCAATGGTGCACTCAAATAGGTTAAATAAGTATTAAAACGTGCTTAATTTCGCGAACAGTCTTCAGGGTGACTGTGTGGACCATTTACTTTACTCAATGAATTTGGAAATTTAGGTAACTAAATAGATAAATGAATTTATGAAATTAAATACCTGTGGTTTATTATTACTTATTATTAACCGTGTCTATTGATCTCTTCATCACGTGTTTCAACACCCGCCCACACATCAGATTAAAATTTTAAACAATAAAAGCTTCTGTATTTTTGGAATCAATTTGGAGGGGTTTTTAATCGGCTTCAAAACAGCAGGAGGTTATTTAAACCTTGTTTAATAAATATTAGATAAGAAAAATAATAATAATTAAATTAATTAATTAATAATTAATTAATTTATTATTTATTAATTAATAGTAATAATAATAATTTAATATTAGATAGGTATTAGGTACCAAAGTTTTTTTTTTTTTTATAGTGACTGAATAGGAAGATTCTAAGTATAAAACCTACTAGGCATAGATATAATTTTATTGAAGCACTCATGTAATCTTTTAGGACCGCGACTCGCAATTTAGTCTTACTGTTCACTGTTCCAAGTATAGTATCTCAGGTAGTTCTAGGGCCCTAAAAAACTGTACATTCAGTATTTATTACGCAAAAAAACAAGACGTTGAGATTTTCAATAAATCTTTATTAACAAGTAAAATAATCCTGTTGTGTTTTGATCAAATAATAAGTCCATTCAAACCCTTAACGATGAAAATGTTAGGGCGCCCACAACCTACTAGATACATAGACATAAAATGCTGGAATATTATAGCGGTGAACTTCGACATTTTAGTACTTTTGGATTCATATTATAATGTATACACGCCCACATTCTGAACCAAACTCTGATCAAACATAATGCTGTCAAACAAAGTAACAACTCTCTTTGAATAAGTGAAAACCATTTGTTAGAAAGAAGTTAATTATTTGCGATGGGTTAGATAGACAAGCGCAATTAATCAAAAGTAAGAATAAAAAACCAGCTAAGTGCGAGTCGGACTCGCGCACGAAAGGTTCCGAACATATATCATTCTCCATACAACATTAAACTTTACATCCTTTTTTTATGTTAACAAAATCACGTTTGTTGTATGAGACCCGAATTAATTTATTTTACTTTAATATAATTATTTATTTTAAACGGTATGTATGTACGTATGCTTGGTATTTGTTGTTATAGCGGCAACAGAAATACATCATCGGTGAAAATTTCAACTTTCTAGCTATCACGGTTCACGACAATCTTCTTCTCTTAAAGTCTTACCCCCTTACTTATGAACGTGAAATAAGCTTGGAATAGTTTATGCCATGCTTTGTCACTTTCTGTCAGTTACAAATGTCACAATTACAGATAAGGACAAAGCATGGCATAAACTATTCCAAGCTTATTCCACGTTCATAAGTAAGGGGGTTAGTAATAGGGTCGCGTTTTTACCTTCTGCTCAGTGTAGGATTCCGAAGCCGTTAATTACTACAACCACAAAAACTATTTCAAAATAACAAGTAAAGTAAGTATGAACTTGAAAAAAGTGGGGTGAACACTGAATCTAACAAAAATTAGGACTTTGAAACTTAATATTTTACATACGGAGACCTTACTCGAAAAATTGTTGTGACGCATAAAAAGTATTATCCAACGACACCCGTCACCATAGGGAGGCCGAGAAAAAAAACCAACCCACTTTACGTGTAGGGGAAGTATTCTAGAAACTTTTATTTGCAAAATTTTATCTTACCAATCTGTCGGCGTGACGTTGACGACGTATACAACGTGTTACAAAATAATCCGTAAAAAAGAAATTACAAAAGTAGTGTCAACCCTTATTAAATAACGTCAGTTCAGTATCTTAGGTATACAGTATACTAGGGTTGACACTACTTTCGTAATTTCTTTTTTTACGGATTATTTTGTAACACGTTGTATGTTCATGCCAAATCTAGAACTAAGAGTATCTGAGCAAAGCTGAGGACGGTCGGACGGACATGACGAAACTAAAAGCGTTCCCGGTAAAACTACGGAACCCTAAAATCCGGACCAATACGAGTTAAAGTCGCCTAGTGCGCGCGCGAGGGCTCCGTAAGTTTCGAGAAATTTTCTTATGTTACTTTAAGACTTCTTATAGGTTTTCCTGTAATATCTATAGATTACAGGAAAACAACTTACTTCTGTATTCTCTTAAATAACTGTAAAACTGTTTATTTTAAATTTAAAATCAAAATCTATCGAGATTCGTATAAGAAGCCCTTTCATTTGATAGGTCGCATGGTACAGTTTGTGCACGTTTTTTTTTAATTTCTCTTTTACTCCCCAAAAGTGACCACCTTACTCGTAATCAAATAAAATTCATAAATTTACACTACAGTCTATGTTTGGGTCACAAATATTCACATACTCGTAGGTACTTATACGAAATTTCAAATTAATCGGTCCAGTAGATCCGGAGCAAATTGGCTGTGACAGACGGACAAACAGACCTATCTATCCTATAACGGTTCCGTTTTGTCATCGCATTCGGACACACATTCACCTTAGAGTTACCAGATATTAGGTATATTCACCAGCTAAAAACTGAAATGATACTTAATTGAACGCTAATTCATGAATCTGTGAAGTACCTACCTATTGTGAAGTATGGAGTTTGGAATCTATTATTTTGTCCTTTGATATTGATGGAAATGATGCCTCATGTGTTCCAGACTTCTAAAATGTTGGGTGAGAACCAAAAAGTTGGACCATAGTTAACCGTAGCCATACAAACAACAACGGCGAAAAAATTTCAGTTGTGCGACGAAAAGTATCCTTACAAATTGTATCGCTAATTTTCGTTGCACAACGGAAAAGTTTGATAGAAAATTTAATTGCGTGAGTTAGCATGCCCGACTTTATTGGATGCTGCCACGAAGAGATTTGTCAAAACGCAGCATAGATGAACACGCACTGCACTGAGCGCGGACTATATTCTTATATTCACATCACGGCGTGTCTGGTAATTTTGCACTATGGGCACTCCAGTTGGAAAATAAGTTTCCTAAACCGGGATTCTCAACTGCATATATTATATCAGCTCTCATGTCAAGAGAGTGATAAATTTGGTTTCGGTTTCAGTTTCCTCTTTGTACTGAATGTGTTTGGCGAATAAAATAGTGTCACAGTTTAGTGAGATGAATAATAATCTGCGGGTGCGATCGATAGCCGGGTGGAGATGGGGAGAGAGGGGTGCTGGCGGTTTTCACAACCCCCCGAGGTGGCAAGGGGTCGAGGGGTATACGTACAAGGGGAGTTTCATTGAGAGTGTGGGCGGCGCGCGTGGGCGACGTCCTTATAAAGCCTCCCGGCGCTCCCGCCCTTGCATAGTCGTGCTCCGCTCGCGCTGCCAGCCACATCGAACAGTGTTAAGTGCAACATGCAGCTCCTGAACATAAGGTAGGAGCATTCAGTGAATTTATTTTTACATAAGTGCATTGCTCGATCACCATATGTAAAAAAATTAACGAAAAAGAAATTCGAAAAACCACTAACAGCATGTCTTTTGTTTTAACTTAATCAATTGAGAAATAAACCGAATTGTATGTTTTGTCGACAGGATGTGGGTCGCATTAGTTGGCTATTTGGCACTGCATTCTGAGGCCTACGCATTACAAGGATGGCCTATGTATCCACAAGCGCCCCGTGAGTACCAAGATGAGGATTATTACAACAATCCAAAGGAGCAATACTACTACGAAAACCCAGCAGTCAATGATCCGGAGAGTTATGGACAAGTCGCTTATCCGTATACTAACTACCCTTACGGACACTTTGTGAACGAGGACTTGAAGAGGCAAGAGGAAAGGTTCGCTGCCCTCCCGATTGGACAAGAAACGTGGTTTGAGAGCGACGCCTCTCCCCGTTGGCAATCAAATGACGTAGATGACGTAAGTGCAGCGTTTTTGGATAATTTGATTCTCACTCAAATGGCTCAAGATGCACAGAGGCGTCGAGAGAACACCCGTGCGGTGTTCCCTGCTGTCGACTATGAAGAAAAAAACCTCGAAGATGAAGATGTTCGCGAACTAAAAGCTTTAGCCGGACAGCCTCTTTACCATGTGCCGAAAACAGTTCCTAAAATCGAAGATGAAGATGACTATCAAAATGACGAAAGTTTCATAAATTGGAACAGTAATAAGAGAAGTGTCATAACACCAGCGCCGCTATCGAGTACTTCAAAACCCATGGCCGGGCAGTTGGAAATAATGGTTCCCAGGCCGATGCAAACCAACGGTGGACAAAACGACGAAGGCAAACGAGAACTGTTCTACGGAAAACTCGCAAAGCTGAAAAACTACTTGGAGAATAACAAGGAACCTGTAAACACACATGCTGAGGTAAGTGATAAATTAATGGTTTTAGTCGTTCGGATATTTAGTGATATACGTCATGAATCGTGATGTCATTTGTTTTCGAACTCGGTGAAACGGTAAGCCCCGAGTCTAAAAATAGCTCGGCCGGGCCGGGGGTGGCGGGTGCCGCCGACGGAGGCCGGAGGTCGGGTCATTTTCAGCTTCAGAGCCACAAAGAAATATGCGACGCCACACCATCTTGCGCTCTAAGAAATACGAATCAGTGAGATTTTATTACCGTCAGCAAATACACCAATATTTTTTAATTATCTTAATAACGTGTCTCCAAAAACCAATTAAAACATAAAACTTTTGAAACTTACAACATTTTTTTGTTAACAGATGTTGGCGAAACCACGAAAGATGAACAAGCGTTTTGTGGCTGGAGACTCCGACCTAGTACTCGAGCTACGAGGCCTCAAGCATCGCATACCGACCTAAACACGCTCTTCTGATTATCGCCAACAATATGAGACTGAGTAATTTAAAGCTTAATAGGTATCTACCGCGACGACCGGGTGCAGTCAGGCCACCCAAACAAAATGACAAAAAAATATTAGAGTTTGGTCATATCCATCACTATCTAAAAACGTGTTATTGATATCGTGTATTAGTGAACTTGCCCTGTTGTCTACGTCTGGCGAAATATCAATATCTTTTGTATCTTCTGAGTAGTAACAACATTTTTCGATGGTTTACTTCTTTGGTATCTAAGTACTAGCTTAAAATACTATAATATGAATGTTAATAATCGTACAAAAAGTGACTATAATCTCCAGTAAATTTGACGATTGTATAACGATTAATAGGTAGTAATGAGGAGTTGCTTCTTCGAATGGCAGCTAATAATTCGCACACGACGTGCATTTGTAAATAACTGTACTGATTATTTTTAAGACTTATTATTATTTAGATAGAAATTCAAAATACGTTATTATAATGAGGTTTCTACATATTTGCGCTATACTCAGCATTTTGTAAAGAGATGTTTAAACATGCTCTCGAGCTTATTATGGCAAAATTTAACCGCGGCCTCGATGTATTTTATACTCACAAGATTCATTTGCGTTTTGTCACGTTTTAAATCGGTAACAATATTATATCTGTATACTAAATTTTGGCCTATTTTTAATACTAGTGTAGAAATGAACGTTAAACTTTTACACAAATTGATTGAACTCTCAATGTGTAGACAATACCACAAAATATTTTGCGAAGCAAAACCATTATAACGTAGTTAAATATCCGTAAGTGAATTCTCTCGAGATTCAGAGGATGAGTGATAATGTTAGCTTTACAGCTTGACCTTGCCGGTCTTTGAGACCTAGAAAACAGGTTTTATAGTATTGCGTCCTGGTTTCGATTTCGGCAAACTAAACTAGCTTTTTACTTCCTTAGTAAATCTATTGATGATGTGGAACCTTATTATTTTGTAATGTTGATAAGTATATATTTGCATAGAATCACACGGAAAAAAAATTAAGTCTCTGTCCCTGATAGGGTTGGGTGCTCGGGATCTAAAATTACATACAAGTTACAATCTCTATATATCATTCCAGGCCTTTAGTGGTGCAGGGCACCTGATTCTTAACTGATGTCCGTTAAAGTTATCGGGTAAATTACTAAAGGCCGCACTCAGTCAGGTAATGGAGGTACACAAGATTACAAAGGAACGAGTTAAATAAAAATAAGGTGTCAATCGGTGTGTATTCTACGCATTGTACTATAAGTTTTTGTTTATATAATATTGGACAATCATATAATCGACGTAGGTCTCTAAACTGAAGTACATATCTGTTTATACATTATTTACTTTCCATTATTAGGTACATAAATTACTATCTGTTACTGAAAGGTCGTTTGTGTAATGCGATTTAGAACAGCACCGTAGAGCCACAAGTCAAAAAACTATCAACAATTCAACATGCGAATCTTAACATAAATGACCTTTCGCCACTTCATGACATAGATAATAATAAATAAATAGTATATGACCTGTAAAGTATTAATACTTGTGAAAATGTGAATAGTTAGGTATTTATTGTGAATTAAATTTTTAGTGTGGGTAACCCAATGCAAGTTTGTATTTTTGTGTTTTATAGTATATTCCATAATAAATGGAACGAGAAACCAGTTTTAATGTGTGTCTAGATACATTACACTTTCAGATAAGTAGTCTGTCCAGTTGAACGTTAACTAGATGCTGTTTGGTGTTATATTCCGCTCAGTTAAATAGAGATAACAATGTGAAAAAAAAACCTAACAATTTATATTTTATATAGACGTACTTACTGTTTTTAAAGAAATAGAAATTTTATTTTAAATTACCTTTAACAATTAATAGAAATAACATAAAATGTACCTATGGACAAAATGTCCCAAACTTAGAGAGCTATTTAATGACGTTGTGTAAAAACCTCGGTATTAAATAATTACATCAATATTAAGGAGAGTTTTAATAAATAACCTGTCACCTCTGCGATGGATACACTTTTGCACTAGTAAGTATATAATTCACGTTCATATTTCATCCCATTTCACCCTAGGAAAGAAAAAAACCGGGCAAGAGCATGACATGTCAGACCATGGTCAGTGTAGGGTTCTGAAGCCGTTAAGTACTACAAACGTAAAAAAGCGGCCAAGTGCAAGTTGGACTCGCCCGTGAAGGTTTCCGTAGCAGCAAGACGTTTAGTGACGAATTAAAAAAAACTACTTACTAGATCTCGTTCAAACCAATTTTCGGTGGAAGTTTGTATGGTAATGTACATCATGCATGTTTTTAGTTTTATCATTCTCTAAGTTACAAGGGGGGGGGGGGCACATTTTACCACTATGGAAGTGTCTCTCACGCAAAGTATTAAGTTTAGATTATTTTTATTAGAAACCTCCATGTCATTTTTGAAGACCTATCCATAAACATCCCACACGTACGGGTTTGATGTAAAAAAAAAAATATCTTCAGTTCTAAGTATGGGGAATCCCCATTTTTTTTGTTTTTTTACTATTTTTGTGTGAAAATCTTAATGCGGTTCACAGATTACGCATCTACTTACCAAGTTTCAACAGCATAGTTCTGATAGTTTCGGAAAAAAGTGGCTGTGACATACGGACGGACAGACAGACAGACATGACGAATCCATAAGGGTTCCGTTTTTTGCCATTTGGCTACGGAACCCTAAAAACGACAAGAAATAACTTATTTTCTATTTGAAGTAATTTGGTGTCTTAGATGGTTTAAACCATCTAAGACATCTGAAATAAAGTTAATTGAGAGCATATAATATGTAATGAATTTAAAAGGCAATATGAATCCAGTAGGTACGAGTATAAAGACTTTTTCACACCCACCTGCTCGACAATGCCAAATTACATATCATGCAAACCTTACGCAAACCAACTCATTAAAGCCCTTGGCTTTAGCCGGGGTGTAATGTTGTAGGTACTGAATCTCATTATAACTCGCTGGGTTGTAATATTTTCACTTTTCATAGTTCTTATTACAATGGCCTTAAAGTCTAATTTCGTAATAAAAGATCAACTAATACTCGAAGGCCGGGCGCGGCGCCGCCGCCACCGCCGCGTCGAACCTAATTTGAAAATCGAACATTTTCTAAAATCGAGCTGGCCACGGCAAGCTGAATGGAACACATTTGAAATTAAACAAAAGCCGCGAGTATTGTAAGACGCTGCAATAAAATACATTGGTGATAACTGCAAAGTTTTAAATAAATATTGTCTTTCCACAACTGGACTAATGTCTCAAATATCAATTTTCACTTTTAATTTTAATTTACTATAATAAAACGCTGTTTTTAGTAGAATCGCTTTTTTATTGTCTCGCAAAAGGTGAGAAAAGTAGAGTACACTCCTCGGGGATAAAGCTGTTTTCGTCTTGGGCGCGCTTGAACCCCTCACTGCGCTCAGGACTCTTCTTAATTCCCTCGCTTCGCTCGGGAATTAACTCGTAACACCCTCGCTGCGCTCGGGAGTTAAATCTGGAGTCCTTCGTTACGTTCAGGATTCAATATCGTGCCCGTGACATAAAACTGTGCTTTATCCCCTCGGTGTATAATCTACTATAATCGCCTGTATGTCAAGAACCAATCACGTCTACTTAGTCGTTATCGGTTGCCTTTTAAATTCGTTATACCTATGCGCTCTCATTTAAGTGTATATTTTTCAGTTTTTTAGTTTTGGCAGCATGAGGGGCACACCCCAAACCATGGGGTAGGTACACGAGAAAAAAAAACAGCACTTTATGCGTGTGGATGTACTATGTATATTTATGCCAAATAACAGCTTTATAGTAAGTACTAAGAGTCTCTGAGCTAAGCAGACGGACGGACGGATGGACGGACGGATGGACGAACGGATGGACGGAGGGACAGACGGACGGACATAGCGAAATTATAGGGGTTCCTAGTTTGACTACGGAACCCTAATAGTCTAAGAGCTAGCTACGGAAATAGGATTGCAATTTATAGAGCAACGATATCCCTCTAGTTAGTGAGCCATACTACAATTTTATTGTTAATTAATCCACTACTACATTACTTTTCCCCCATTTAAAACGCCTTTCAATGTTCTAATTAAAACATTATTAGCTATTATATCACGCCAAACTCAGAGCTCTATAAATTGCACACCTTCAATTGATTTTACAACCCCGTTGTTGCCTATCCACTCTCACACATTCCGCTAAACAGCTGCAAGGCGCCCGAATTAATTAATAATGATCAGTGATTGGAATAGGTAGTGCCATTTCGGATGAATGACCTTATATATTGTACATAACATGGACAAGATTTGGAATTCCGGAACTAGTATTTTTTCACAGCTTTTTCTTGACATGTCATTAATGGAAGTAGGTTATATAAGAAAACGCAAAAAATGATTTTGTCATCGATCATAACTGAAATTATATCTCATTTTGTACATTAAAACTTATAAAAAAGCAGCACAAAAACAAGCAAAGGCCTCTTAAGAATGCCCTTTCAAAAACAACATGTGGATACCAAAATATAGGAGGTACGGTTTGTATTTTTGTTTGCATATACGTCAAAAGTAGTGTCTTCAATTTCGTCAATGCCATATTCTATGCCAGCAAAATAATTGTAAAATTATACATTTATAAAATTTATAAACCAAACATAAACTTGAAACTTTTCAAATGAAATCCCGGAGTTTAAAACTATATCCATACCTACTAAGCTTACGCACCGAAGCCCCGGCATTACCTAATCCGATCACTGATAATGATAGTATGGCACACTAACTAGACGGATTTCGTTGCTCTATAAATTGCAAACCTATTTCCGTAGCTAGCTCTCCGTCTATTAAAACCGGGCTTGAGCACGTCGGAGTATCGGAACATGCTCAGAGTTGTCACCATTACTAAAAACACAGAGTTTTCTTCTTTGTTTTTCTTCGTTTTTTTTTCGTACCTGTGTGCTAATTTTCAAGTTACTTATTTGGTGCATAAACATTTCACTCGCCTGTAACTCAAGAACCAATAAAGTCTACTTAGTCGTGATATTTTCATTTTAAATGTGAGCTTTCAATTGAGACATTTTCCAAGCTTTTAGTATTTGGTGTCCTGGTTGTAGGGGTTAGCGACATGTACCTATACTTCGAGCGAAATGACGCTTTAAGAGTGTAATATTTCCTCTTTCCTCAAAATTCCTCAGATAGTTTATATTCGTTGATAGTGATGTACGGACGAACATACAGACGGATGGGGAGACGGACAAACGGACAGACAGATAGACAAACTTTTCAAAATAATAATGTGAACTTACGGTGTGTTAAACGGAGGTAAAATTTAAATATAATATAAATAAATATCAGGGGACAATGGCACACAAAGTTGACCTAGTCCCAAACTACATACATACATACATAACGACACGCCTTTATTCCCAGAGTGGGGTAGGCAGAGCAACAGAACACCAACAACTCTAAACTTGTTGATAATTCTGAAACCACATTTCGCATAGTCAGGCTAAGATGTTTACCAGTGTATTAGTTGCAGGTTGCAAGCCCATCGCCTAACAGTATTACAAGCCTTTATTCCCTTAGTCGCCTCTCACGACATCCACGGGAAGACATGGAGTGGCACTATTCTAACCCGGCAACCACACGGGGGAAACTACAAACTACATAAGTATATAAGTACATATAACCTCTAGGTGTGGGATATAGAAAAAAAACACATTAATAAATATTACTTTATATTACTTTTTGGCCTCTGCCTATCCTACTCTGGGAATGAAGGCGTGATGTTAAGTATATATTTTTCTATATATCTATGTATGTTTATCGTTGTCTCGTATCCATTGTACAAACCTAAAGGTTATATGTACCTATATGCAGTTTGGGACTAGGTCAACTTGTGTGCCATTGTCCCAAACATCCAAGACTCGGGAACAAACACTTGTGCTTATCACAATTATCTGCCGTCACCGGCACCGCTAGTTTCGTAGGCAGGGTCAGTACCAACTACTAGGCTAACGTGTCGTCAAATAAAGAATTGTTTTAATTCAAATTCAATCGTTTATTCAGTAAATTGGCCATGTGAGTACTCGTATTCCAGTGCGCAAGAGAACCTGCACCCGTTGTCAACGACGGCGGGGAGGGAGAATCGCTCGTTTTCCGACGCCGTTAGTGAGCCCCACACAGCCACCTTACCCCCCCCCCCCCCTCCCCCCCCCCTCGTGCCCGTGCCCAGGTGATATGCGTAAATGCATTTCCTCAGCGTGGCAAAAACAGGAAGTCAAGGGAATATGCATATGGGGTGATTCTCTCAACTCAGCGCTGCGTCAATCTCAATTAGGCAGCAGGCAGGTAAGTCGAGTTCAGTGTCGTATAAAGCTGCCTAATTAAGAATGTACGCGCTA
The DNA here is from genome assembly GCA_949316455.1 of Acleris holmiana. NCBI lineage: Eukaryota > Metazoa > Arthropoda > Insecta > Lepidoptera > Tortricidae > Acleris > Acleris holmiana. The sequence continues at coordinate 9,905,201 of OX438765.1, read as the reverse complement.
AAATGTGTTTTGTACGCTCCGACGGGACTTCTTAAACTTGCCGGATAACATTTCACCTTTGAGATCGACGCAGCGCTGTGTTAAGAGAATCACAGTATCGTCTATAAACGATACGCTCTTGTTTGGTAATAACTTCGGGCCTAATTTGTCTTTTAAATCATTTCCCTTATAACGATACGACTGTATTACGCAATCTCCGATACAATTTGTTGTGCTCAGATAGGAACTAGATACTGAAAGTGGTGGTGCGGCTGGTCGAGGAGCCGGCGCTGCCCGACATTGTTAATCCGAACTGCACCTAAGTACCTACCAATATCAATTGATCAGCTCTGCAAGTGAATCTTTTATACTTTTTTGATATTTTATAGTTATTTAATTATACTTATGTACTAAAAAGTAATAAATAAATTGAAAAATAAAAAATATCTCTAACACACGGCTCAACCACAAGTAGGTATCAGTTATTTTTAGGGTGCCATACCTCAAAAGGAAGAAACGGTTCCCTTATAGGATCACTCGTAAGTCCGTCCGTTTGTCACAGCCAATTGGCTCCGAAACTACTGGACCGAAACTAGAGGTTCAGTTGAAACTTGGAAGTATTGGGGTATTCCAAAATGACACGCAACTTCTTCTTATTTAATTTAATTTAAACAGAAAATAAAACTAATACTTTCAAAGTGTCAACACTGAATTATTTTACATTACAACCACCTCCTTCTAGCTCGTCGTGAACAGTATAGCCGTTAAGTCTTACTTCGACTTGAAGTAAGTTTTTCCCGCGCGGTGGTGGCGCCACCGGAACCACCCGTTGTTATCGTGTAATTAAAGACTGCTTTATTAAATGAAAAACAGATAATCCACTTCATTATAATTAACTATTACTAATTAATCGACTGATGCTAACAACTCGGCCATCCTGTTCTAGGCGAGTCCCATCGCCTAAATATATATATAAAAAAAAATATTGAGTACCTTATTTTTCCTCTTACATTTATACAATTAATTTTGTAATTAAGCCTTATCTACGCTAAAGTGACGCATGTGAAAGATTGCTGTAGTGAAATTCATATTTCTCGATACATGAGGCACCTCAACGTAAACAAGTTGCAACATGAGTATTTTACTTAGTTTTAAGCGTTATACTGACTTAATAAAATCAAATAAAAATGAACAACTCCAAATTATTCTCTACCTTAAAAGTAAACCTTACATGTAAAAACAGTTTCATAAAAAGCATGAATCTTAAATCGCTAAACCTTATTTTATATAAGTATGTATATCATGTCTTACAAATTTAATTTATGACTATATATAACTAAATGAAATGTGTGTAGCTAAATTTAAAATATTCGTTATTCACAGAATTCCACAAACATACATTTGAAAATACAATAATTAACAAATCAAAATATTATTTTTCAGCTAGTCAGTTGCATCACTCTCATTTCCATCATTATCACTAGATACTAAGTCCCTATTGAAAGTCAGCCAGGGCTGTATTTTGTCAATCGCTACAACATTTTCGTAACGCCTACCTTGTTTTTTTGTTAAAGGGGTATCCTCGATTAGAAATCGATCATTTGGTAGCACTTTCACCACTCGATAAGGACCCTGAAACTTGTTTACAAGCTTTTGAGATTTTCCATCATGAGGCACATGTCGTTCTACTCTAACTAGATCACCCTCTGCATATGATTTACCAGATTTTCTTTTTTTATTGAACCTGTCAACATCTTTTGCTTGTTGTTCCCTAATTTTGTTTCCTGCCTCGTCTCTAATAGTACTCAATTGTTCTGGACTAGCTACAGTAATAGTTTCGTTGATAACGGAATTTAAAATACCCTGTGAGCGATTTGTTATAGTGAATCCGAAAAGCAGTTCCGACGGACTTTTATTGGTGGTTTTATGTGGCGTTGTATTAATGCCTACTTGGATATCAGAGATAAACTCATCCCAAATCTTTTCATCGTGACCATGCGATGACGTTGATAATGCATCAAGTATGGTTCGATTAAATCTTTCTACCTGGCCGTTCGCTCTTGGAGTAGCGACGGCATTTTCGATATGTTTTATACCGTATAGCGTCACAAACTCCTTAAAGATCTTACTGGTGAAGCTCGAACCTTTGTCTGTAATGAGTCTTGTAGGCACACCAAAGTAGCTTATATGATCTTTTAAAACCCTAACAGATGTCGCAGATTTTGTATTCTTAACTGCAGTAATGTTAACATATTTGGTAAAGCCGTCTACTATGACTAAAAGGTAAGTATTGCCCCTCTTGCTTTTAATGAATGGGCCAAGGTGATCCGCGTGGATCGTGTGGAACGGTACACCGACCTTGTCAATAGGGTGCAATTCACCTTCACGCTTTCCTCCCGGTATCTTGTGATGTGCACACTCTAGACACGAAGTGACATACTTTTTTACAAAGCGACGCATCTTGGCAAACCAATAGTGTTTCTGAATACGTTGTAAGGTTTTCTCAAATCCACAGTGGCCTACGTCATCGTGATTTCTTTGTACGATTTGCCACCTCACACCTTTAGGTACAAACCACCTAAGTTCCTCCCCAATAACACGGTAGACACGACCGTTTTTGATTTTATAATTTTTATGGTAGTCAGCTACTTGAGCAGTATCAGGATCGTTTAAAATGTGTTTTATTCTGCTAACTTCGTCATCCGCGCTCTGCACAGTAGTGAGCCAGTCTTGCTCTGCATTCGCCACAACCAAGACGTCGAGCACGTGACTTTCTGGTTGCGCTACACTAACAGGATTACGGCTCAGCGCATCGACATGCGCCATTCGTGCCCCTGGGCGATACTCTACAGAGAAATCGTATTCCTGCATTTGGACCCACCATCTGGCGATACGCGGAATAACGTCTCGTTTAGTTAATGTAAACCTCAGAGCATTGCAGTCGGTTAGTATTTTGAACGGTATCCCCACAAGATACACCCTAAACCTAGCCAAGGATGCAACCACAGCGAGAGTCTCCAGCTCGTATGAGTGTAATTTCCGTTCATCGGGAGTGGTTTTTCGACTAAAATACGAAACCGGCTGCAAAACCCCACTATCATTAAACTGAACAAGTATGCCAGCAAGGCCGTTTTGGCTTGCATCAGTGTGTAACTGAGTTTCAGCGTTAGGGTTGTACAACGCTAAACAAGGACGTTCGGTTAATAAAGATTTTATTTTGTTAAAAGCCTGCTCCTGGGGCTCGCCCCATATCCAAGTAACATCCTTTTTTAAGAGATCTGTCAGGGGTGCTGTAATAACCGCATAGCCTTTAATAAACCGTCGAAAAAATCCCGACAACCCTAAAAATTGCCTAACTTCATGATGATTACCAGGTTTGGGAAACTTCGATACTGCTTCGGTCTTTCGCGACCCTGGTCGTATTCCTTTCGCATTAACCTCAAATCCAAGGAAGTCGATGGTGTCTTTGAAAAAATTACATTTACTTAGTTTAAGGGTTAGTCCCCCATTTTTGAGCAACAGTAGTACCTCTTCCAGTCTTTGTAACCCCTCTGTGAAATTTTTGGCGGGAATTAGTATGTCATCCATATAAACAATGGCGTATTTAATTTTGGCTTCTAATAGAATTTTATTAATAGTCCTCTGAAAGACAGATGGAGCATTGACTAAACCGAATGGCATGCGGTTATACTCAAACTGTCCATCAGGGGTCACAAAGGCTGTCTTGTGTCGAGATTCTTCAGAAATGGGTATCTGGTAGTACCCAGATGCCAAGTCAAGAGATGAAAACAATGTATTGCCAGATAGTTGGTCTAATTGGTCTTCAACTCGGGGAAGAGGGTAATGATCTTTTTTAGTCTTGCGGTTTAACGCCCTGTAGTCTACGCAAAGACGTTTCTCACCCGTTTTCTTTTGGACAAGGACTATAGGACTAGCATAAGGTGACGACGATTCCCTTATAATGTCACCTTCAAGCATGTCATTTACCATATCCCTAACTAACGCTCGTTCGGCAAAGGACATCCTATATGGTCGGTAGACTACAGGTTGAGAGTCTTCAAGCTCAATTGTCATTTCGGCTGCATCGGTGAAACCAAGATTTTTGAGACTGTTAGAAAAGCATTCGCTATATTTTGATAGCAACTGTTGCAACAGCAGACGTTCGTCACCAATAAGTTTATCACCACAGTTAATAGACTCATCAACCTCGGTCTCGCTAATGGTTACACTACAGGAATGAATAATTTCCTTATTTTGCGTTGACTCGTTTCCTTTAAAGAACGCTCGGGTTAAAAGAGAACCTTCCTCAATTGTGATTGCGTCGGGTGAAGCGTTATATACCAACAGAGCGCTAAAGCCCTGTTTTATGTCATATTGCCCAGGAAGAAGGTAGTATTGCTTCCCTTCGGGGCCGCGTAAGGTGCTATGTACGAGAACGGAACCGGTGATAACAGTGTCCGATAGTACTTCAACAGGTCTGATACAGTTGTGCGGTATTGTTAACTGTTTATTCGCAGACAACCGAACTTTATCGCAAGAAATCTTTTGAAAGATTAACTCTGATGGAGTTTTTGTTATGACAATACCCGGTTTCTCTGTAAAAGAATGACCTAACAACACGGGTTGATGAATAACGTAGTCTTCAACAACATACAAGTTTACAGTTTCTTTGATGCCTTGAACCTCTACAATACCTACTGCCATACCTAGTGGTGCAACCAAGTGGGCGCCTATACCTCTTAATACTGGCAGATCATTTGATGAGTTAACATTAAGTTTTAGTTCATTCGCGACACTTAGTTTGATTAAGGAGCACTGACTGCCTAGGTCAACAAGACAAGTAACCGGTATTGTGTTAATATTGATTTCAAAAATGTACTTATCTAAAGCATCGTCTATGCTCAGTCTCGCTACTTGTTTCTCATTTACGACTTTGCTCTGATCCCTCCCATCGCTCCTATCCTGATCCTTATTGAATTTGTTACGAAAACAATGGACTGATTGATGTCCTAATTTACCGCAGGTAGAGCAAGAAACAGCTGGTTTGTTGCATTTATTACTGCGATGCCCAATTTCGCTGCAATTATAACATTTTATGTTGTTATTTGGCACGCCTTCCCTCAAACTACTGGGCCTAGATATCGTAGAATGTCTCTGCTCAACGCGCTGCCTACTTAATGAACCGTGAAATTCTCTTGCATGCCCTACTTTTACTGTCCTAAAGTATTTTAACACCTGCTCAGGTTCCAAAAATTGCGCTGCCTGTGCACCTACCCTCACAGCTCTGTCCTCTACGGCATACAATATGCAGTCAACTGCTTGTTTTCCATAGATTTTGCACCTATTTAAAAGGTTGACCTTCGAGTAGTAATAGTGCTCCAAAGAATCACCGTATCGTGCTTTTTTAGCTAACATTTCAGTCAATAGCTCAGCATAATCCTCGCGACATGGAAAAGACTCAATTAACTTTCTTTTCCACTCTGACCAAGTAAATAGTAACGAAGGTAATCCCTGATACCATGCCTTAGCAACACCGACTAATTTTGGAAGAGCGTAGTGAATGGTCTCTTTATCGTCCCACCCGTAAATTTCAGCGCATTCTTCCACCTTAGTTAACCAGGTTAATACAGTTTGTTCCTTAGTCATGGGATCGAACTCAGGGATGACATTCGTCATAAATGAGAGCTTCGGTTTATTTGAGCTATTGACTTGATTAAGAATGGACAAGAATTTATTAAGCATATCAGATTCCCGTTGCTGACTCTTAGATCTAGACACTCGTACCCTTTTATTAGAATAATGCCGCTCACCAGAATCTTCCGATGATGAACTGCGCTGCCTTCTCCGTGACCTCCTTGGCGCACGGTGCTCGTGAGACTCTGTTTCGCGAGGCCGCTGGATATTGTCATTTTCTCGTCGCTCTACTGTTTGACGCGACAGATGAAGAACCTCTCGTCCCCGACCTTGCATAGGCACTCCTGGGATCAAGGTATGATCGTACAAATTCTCACCCTGGTCCTGTTGCCTGGACACTCCTGGGTTATTCACATGATAACGGGCCTCTGAACCTCGGCCCTTTAGCCCGGGCGCTCCTAGGTTATAGCCTTGACTACTGATGTTTAGATCCCGGCCCTGTAACCTGGGCTCTCCTGGATCATTTAAGGAACGTGATCTTACACGGGATCCCCTCTCAGGTCCTCTGTCATTACAGTCATTTTCCGCCATCACTGAAACTTAAAACACCTCGTTTAAGCAAGTTATCTTAATACGTTACGAGTCAGTATGTGAACGATGTGACGTCATGCTTAGCTAGTGAAGAAGATGTTTGGCATCCGAGCTTGTAGTATTAACATTGCTCATACTTTAAGCATATATTAAAGAAGAGAACTAAATACCACTTTTCAAGTCACGCCATATTTAAAGTTATTTCGTACATACATAGACAGGGCACAAATGGCCACATATGATCATACATGATCACATAATCACCACACATATCCATATATGACTACTCTTCATGTCTATTCATGAGCACGCATGTCAAGACGTGATCGCCCATGTCTACACATGCCCACACATTCCCACATGCGAGCACACATGTTCTCAAATGTCCACATATGCCCACTCATGTCAACATATGCCAACACATGCCCACATGTGCTCACACATGTTCTCTTATGCCCACATATGCGATCACACATGTCCACACGCGATAACACATGTCCACACGTGATCACACATGTCATGTTCACACGCGATCACACATGTCCACACGTGATCACACATGCCATGTTCACACACAATCACACATGTCCACACGCGATCACACATATCCACACATTTGTATTCATCGCATTACAGTTGTACCCTAGATAAATAGTGATTATGAGGTAACGTAGTTATTTCTGTTTAGTTTTACTTTAAATGTAGTAATATTTTAAATGACTCAGTCCTGCTCAATCGGCCTAGGTATATTAACGGTAGTATACTCAAGTGTAATGAGTTGAAAGTGTACATGCCACACGTTACAATAATAATATGTAGTACGTTCATGACAAAATTCAATCGTAACGTCCCGTGTTGTGACGTGGGTTGGTACTAGTAATTTTGAATAAGCAATCAATTAAGAAATTAAGTAAAGTATGTTCAAATAATAAAAAAATATGTCCTGCAATTTAATCGCAAAAGCAAATAATACTTCAAGTTTCTAAGTTAGATTAGTGTAATTTTAAGTAAGTTTGTAAGTTCATCAGTTAATTTATTGTGTCATTTATAATTATTTGATACGAAATATAATTTTTAGATTTCATTATTTTTAAAACATGAAATAACTAGTTTGAGTTCCTATTTTTTTTTTCATTATAATGAACCACTCGATTAAAAGAAACTGCCTACCTATTGAAAATTAATTCTGTCGTCAATAACTAACAACGTAGCCTAAAATGCTAATGGAATTTCAATTTTGAAGAAATATTCCCTGGTATTGGGAATAACGGTAAATAAATTCTACGCGTAGTACGAAGCCGTAGGCGTCCTCTTGTGTTATAAAACTCCATTAAATTTAAGAGTGCACAAGTCTAGATACATATAAAAGGGTAACGTGATAAGGAAAAGAAAAGAAAAATTACTTACGTTTGTAGGCGTGGCGAGAATTGTTTTAATTCTCGTTCGTCCCAATTCTGATTTATTGGGGTATTCCAAAATGACACGCAACTTCTTCTTATTTAATTTAATTTAAACAGAAAATAAAACTAATACTTTCAAAGTGTCAACACTGAATTATTTTACATTACAACCACCTCCTTCTAGCTCGTCGTGAACAGTATAGCCGTTAAGTCTTACTTCGACTTGAAGTAAGTTTTTCCCGCGCGGTGGTGGCGCCACCGGAACCACCCGTTGTTATCGTGTAATTAAAGACTGCTTTATTAAATGAAAAACAGATAATCCACTTCATTATAATTAACTATTACTAATTAATCGACTGATGCTAACAGAAGACATTAAGCTTTTATGCAATAGTGCCACAAATCAAAAACAATTATTGTGAGAATCTCGATTATATTATTTTTTTTAAGTCATTTTAAAATACGAGTAGTCATAATCAAATCTTGGAAGTATGTATATTTTTAACCTATTACTTAAATATATACCTAATTCCGATGAGAATACAATAAAATGATATGGGACCATCGAGCTGGTGTGATGATGGAGACGGAAGGAAAGTTAGATGTACCTACAGTCAGCAATTAAATGTGTTACTAAAATGAATTAATTGAAGGAAAAAAAAAACGTTCTTACTTATACACACCTACGTTTGTTCATGATATTTTCTTAAGTTTTTAGTAGGTACATAAAACCCTAAATTAATGCATGATCGATAGGTACTGGGCCGTTTTTTTGTATCGTTATATGAATTAAACAGAGCGGCAATTACTTATTCACTGTGATGCCTTCCTTAACTACCCTAATACAATTAATGAGTTTAGACAGTAACGCATTTATTCAGTTAGCCTTTCCCAACAAGTAGAATTGAAGCGGGAAGCTTCTGGAAGCTGGAAAGGGCAAAGGTTACACGAGCGCATTTACGCAAACGTAGCTGTTTCTACGACATGTATGCTGAAAAACATGTTATTATTTACTTACCTACCTTGTTTCATAAAATTCTTCTGTTGCTTATAGGTAGCAGGTATTCTAATAATATGTACTTATATGCTTACCTACAATTAACCTATAAGTTATTGCTTCGGCGACCTCTTAAAAGTCAAAAATATTAAGTAGTGGCCCTATAATTTTACTTATAAGTAGGTATTAATATTTTGATCCAAGCGTCGTCGTCGCGTAGGAGTAAGGGCTGATTGTTTGATAAGTAGGTAGTTACTTTAACGGAACACTACGGTTTATACGTACTTTGCTCCTAGAAAGAAAATGATGGTTTTCATTTTCCTATTAAGTAGATAAATAGCGACCCCTTTTCATAAAACCTAGCTAGGAAACATCACGATAAAAATAGCTTTCTTTAAAAAAAATACGTCCAAATTCGTTCATCGTCCAAACGTATGTTTGAATCTCCGATGCCGTACAGCACAGGTTAGGAGGGTATGTGCCGTAGAGATAAACAGACCCTTCTTCTTCTTTTTTAATTAATGGCGGTCCACACAGTGATTTCGCCAATGTCAAGTGAATAGAGTAAATCAGTAAACAGTATAAATCAAAAGTAAAAGCCGGGCATTTTTCAATCGGCCATCTTCCCTCCCCGATAGTTACCGGCATCCTCATAAACAGACCCATACATACAAAGAGATTACCTACATGAACAGATACACACGTTAAATACCTAAACTAATAATTATAAACCTCTGTTTAGACGTCGGTTAAAAAGCATAGAATCAAAAGTGAAAGCATAGAAGGAGCCTTAAAACGAAAGCGTCAGATCTATATTTGTCTCGAAGAGTTCATTATGAATGTTCAATGAGCTAAAAACATACATAGGGTGTCAAAATTATTACCCTACCTTTACTTCGCCGTAGTCGGGTAAAAAAAGAAAGAGTATAGAGTCCAGTTCTTGCTTAAACTAGACGTACACACCAAGGTGTTGTCAACTGGTCACCAACTGGTCATCATGGTCGTCGATTAGCTCATACAATGTCTGCATACGCAATAGTAGTTTATGCAACTGATGCATAATGAGAGGCCTTAAAATACGAGTGTGGTTTTATGAAACGAGCGCCAGCGAATTACATAATAGGATCACACGAGTGTTTTAAGGCCTAATTATGTACAGTTGCATAAACTACTATTGTATTCACACACACTACACTACTTTATCTACACACATATTATACACAACAAACAAACAACTTTTCACAGTCCTACTTTCGTAACAGCAAAAAAAGCAACAAACAAAAGACAACAATAATGGCGGCAGTTGGATCCTCCTTCTGTTTTTTAATAGACAAACGAATGAAGTCCCTATCCTCATGTCATTCGAGATGAAATGTCGAGCGGTTTATATTAAAAAAAACATACTGAATTGATGTTTCATATCGATAACTGTTTTAATTTCTATGCATAACAAAATAGAGACCCTCTTGAGTTTTGACAGCTGTTCCAAATTTAAACTCATAACCTTACAAAAATTGATACTTTAATAACAATAACTAATAACATTGCAGTACAGATTTTACCTACTACCGCAGACATGAAAGTTCTCATAGTAAAAGTGGTTTTAATAATGCTGGTCAATTCCTACGGTTTCTGAACGCATTTTAGAGCACTAATTATTATATGTGCGTAGATAAACGTAGTTTATAATTATGCAACAGTGTGCAACATTGTACAACCGTCATATTGTAGCTTATAGAACTGTCTCTTTTTTGGCACACTGAATCTCAATAAGACTGTACATATGAGTTATATTAAGTTCTTTTTCTATGTTAAAAAGAAAAGCCATAATTTCCAAACATGTTGATTTCGTGCCACTAACATTGACATACTAACCAATAGACGCCGGCTCCCATACAAAATTCTCTTCGAAAAGTGTCCTAGCGCGACCTATACAAACTTCATACTTATATAAAATCCCTGTCAAAATAAAACATTCTAATTTAAATTGTATGTCGGTAATGCAATGCTTAGTTTTGCTTGAAACAATTTATCAACTTATGTGGCTTCGACTAGATGCTCGTTTTTTACCTTATGCAGCTTCTACTAGCGAAATGCCAATGTCATCGCGAACAGAGTACAAATGGAGTAGCTTTGCACTTAAAATTATTTCTGTTTTGACGTCTCAGGTGGGTATGGGTTTAATATAAAAAAACAACTCAACGTTATTTTACAAGCTTTTATTTAACTTACTCTGTATGTAGGTATACATGTATGTAAGGGTCAAATCTTGCAAGTTAAATTTGACCCACAACCCGGTTTCCAATGAAGCTGAAAAGCATACGCCTTTATTTCTGATGACGATATAATAATGTGGTATCATCGAGCTGGTCTGATGACGGAGTCTCAGGGTGGCCATAGGACTCCTACTCCTAGTGGTAGAATCTGTTTTTAATCATTTATGATATTAGTGACATACTTAGCTTCAGTTCCACGTCATAAAAAGAATGTTAAAAAGCATTTTATATTATTGGCAAAGTAAATAACCTGCAATTTAGATACAGCTGTTTTACGCAATCGACGTCTTTGCGAATTTCCTACGACATCAAATTTTCCTGGTCTAAAAATCTCGTCCTACCGTTCACTCGCGACGATTGAATTCCAAATTGCAAATTGAAATAGATCACCAGGAAATCTACAAATTAATATTAAATTTACGACTGCAAAAAATATAAAGTATTATTTGTACTACTCCATAGATGCACTGTTCTACAACAACCAATATACCTATTGACAATTGTTGGTCGGAAATTAAAATAAATTATTTTATCAGAAATACTTAGTTATTTATTCATTAATATTAAGAGTCGACATTTCCATTTATTGTTACGGTAATTATGTATTTTTACAGTTTCTGAACACATACTGAGGCATTGTAACACGTGTCACTGTTGGCGTAGTTGACAACGAAATAAATTCAAATAAACTCCCAATTTGAAGTGAGTACGGTATGTATTCGCTGTGCCGTGTTTTGTTCTCAGACCCGTTATGTAGTTGTGTATTGTTGATCGAAGGCCACTAAGCACTAAGCTGAGTGGCATGTTAAGAAAACATTTAAAGCGATTGTATTTTTATAAGAATTGTTTTACTATGACAGGTTTTCAAATTACTAGTGTCACTCTCTTGCGAATAAAATGTGTGTTGGAAAACCTGTGTTTATATTGCCTTGTTGAATATAAATCCAACAGTAAAATCCTGGGGATTCTACAAAGTAGGTATTAATAGAAAAAGTAACATGGCAACCTTTATTAGCAAAGTATTAATTGTGTTATTCTTAAGATTTGTATCTTTTTTATACGCTAAATAAACTTATTTCATTGATATTTAATTTCTTGAGTATAAAAAGTCATAGTAGGTGCTCTTTATTTAGCGTCTTATTTGTACAATTCGGAACACAACTGTTGTTTTGTCAATTTGACGTTGACATGAGGTGTCATTGTAAGGAATTCCTTCCTGGCACCTACTTTGTAAAATAATCTCGAAAGTTTGTTTCTAACTAGCGTAATGAGAAAGTATTATTTAGTTTTTGAAGAGTTTTTTTAACTAACTTATTGAAATAATTGTGCCTTATTAAACTTTGTCGTAAAAGTCCCTCAAACTTAACTTTTGCAAAACAACCGCTCTTTCTCCCGTTATTCCGAAGCGTCCACGTAGATTTTAACTGTTTTTGCTTGTATCTATTTACTAACCAAAATGCGGCGGGCAAAAGGATATCAGGACTTGGATGATAGTGCCGTAGGGCCTAGGGCAGGCCCTCCAGCAATGCCAGCTCCGCAGGAAATTGAAATGGCTTCGGTCACTGTCGTACCCGACGGTGAGTTGGAATGCTGTGTTTATGTACCAATGATATTTGCACCCTTGATTGTAACGTGTTATAGTTTTTTGCGGCATAGCAAAATCTATAAAAGTAATTCGGATAGCTTTTACATTATATTATTTACTCCTATTTATTATTACATATTCGCGCTATCATTATTTATTAAGCCGCTAGTCGCCTTCATTTTTTTTAGAAAGCTCTACCTTCCATTTCGTCGGCATCTATGCTTGGGCCTTTGACTAAAGAGATCTCATTTTAAAACTATTATTATATTAGAACTTTAACTAAGATTTCTGTTAATGCATGGAAGGTAGTGGGCTTATATCAATATGCCCAAGCAACCTCAAACACCATTGTAAAGACAAACAATAGCACAAACTTACATGCAAAGCATTATATGCAATATATGAGAATTTTGGTCCCAGAATTAGTTATCATTCAGCTTTATAAAGGGTGCTTAGTAGCATAACAATAACTATTGCACAAAGTCATTATTCAAGTTGGTAAAGAACAAATTTAATCTCTATACTTAAGGCATTTATTTAATTACAGTCTTTAAAAGAAAACATATTCTAATGCCAATTGTTTTATTTCCTTTGTAGAAAAGAGATTCTGAACAGATAAAAAAAAAGTTATGTTCATTTAGTATTAGTTTATATCTTACTGTGAAAATAAATATGTTTTGGTAATGGAATTAAGTTTTTTATTAGCCTTTTTAATTTGTTATTCCATTTTGTAGATACGTTTACAGTAACCCAGGCAGTGAATGCACTGGGCTTTGGCTGGTTTCAAGTCAAGTTGTCTCTGTGCACTGGTTTGTGCTGGATGGCTGATTCTATGGAGATGACAATATTAAGCATCCTGTCCCCTGCCTTACATTGTGAATGGAACATCAGCAAGTGAGTATTAAAACAATATTAAATCATATAACATTTCCAAAATTCCCTCATTCCTGAGGATCATGGATACAAATTGTATGCCTTCATTGAATGCAGAATGTGGTCATGTGGTTTGTGTGTGATGCATGCTGCCATTAGCCATTAATACTGCCAAATTGAAAAGAAAGGAAAATCTTCATCTCTATTCTGCAATGAAGCCCTTTTAAATATCTGAGTCTTCCAGTGCTTCCTAAGTGCTTTTTTTGTAAGTGCTGTAAGACTGAACACCATAAAAACAAAACATGGAACACAGTACAATTTAATCATAGGTATGCAATTAGGGGTTTATATCTTTTTCAAATAACTCTTCTATTACAAATTAAAGTATGTCAATAATATGTTAATGAGTTTTCAGGATTCATCCAATCTGTTAACATTAAAGTGTACAATTCAATTATCAACTCATAAAACAATTGATGTAGTAATTTTAAATCAATCAATTAAAATGATGACAAATAGACTAAAAATATTTTTTTTTAGTGACACATACTTATGTGATACTTACTTGTTTTATATACTCATAGGTTAATAGTTATGATTGTGAGGCAGAAAGGGAAATCATCAGACATAGAAGTTTTTGTGGCATGAATAAAATTGTCCTAGGGACTTCTGAACAATACTAACTTATTTATACATTGTACTTTCTTATGACAGTTATGACTATGAGATAACATTTTATATAATAACAATAAAAATAAATGATTATCTACCTATCACTTTACTAGTTTTGATTTTTCCATATATGTATATCCGAAAACTGAGTAAGTAGGTATTATATTAGAGTATACTATTATGCTACACAATGTACAGTCAAGGTCATAAATATATATACACTTTAGTACCTTGTCACTTTAATCACTGTGACAATTTCATATGGCAGTTGAAACATGACATTAAATAGACCAGGTACTAAAGTGTATACATATTTATAACCTTGACTGTACTACAATGTACATATATAGCCTTTTGTTGCAAGGCACTCTTGGCTTCAGTTTACTTTTTATGGAAATCAATTGAATAGCATTAAATGGTGTAATAAACATGATAATAATAAAAAATAATTTATTCAAATTGATGTTTATTTTCATTTTTAAATCACTAAAATGTATGCCTATGAATTATTTAAATTAAATATTACCTATTTTGCATTTGAGTTAATTTCTATTTTATCTAGTGAATATAATACTATGAAATGTCACTTTGAAATAAGTATTTGAAACAGTTATCGATAAATTTAATATCGGAAGGAAATCCCTAGTTAAGAGGCCGTATTATTTACGTGATTTCACAGTTTTTAATGCGAAAATTGTATTTCGTATTGCGAAAGATAATTTCTTTTTTCAAAAAATGTATGAGCTACTTTTTTGTTTTTATTATTTCATTTTGATGCAGGTACCAACAAGCCTTGACAACCACAGTGGTGTTCCTGGGAATGATGCTTAGCTCTACATTTTGGGGCAACATAAGTGACCGCTACGGGAGAAAAACTGTAAGTTAGAATTTTATAATCATGGTTATGCATTTTTTTAATTACTGGTTTGAATTGAACTCGGGCCAAGCTGAGTGAAAAGTGAAATATAACATTGAATCTAATTAAATGATGATAACAGTTATATTCTTTTGTTATTAAGATTCATATCAACCTCGTGAGACCCGGTGTGCTAGGAGGTACATAATCAAGGCAATTGACTTTAAACTATATTTCTACAGGAATAAAGTTCATTTTCTTTATTGAAACTGAACTTTATTTCCTTGGCGGCACAAAAAACTCCCTGTTTGTAGTATGGTGGGCCTCAAGAGGTTAAAATGCTTTTAGCTGTATGTATGTTGATTTAGTCATGAAAAAAAGTTTAATGATCAATTATATTTATCCCAGCTGGTCATATCATTCTGTGATGTTTAATGTTTAAAATACAATTCAATTGTTTTCTTAAGCCTTATAGTTTCTCCACATTACAGATTTGTTTATTTAAGAGTAAGAAGAATGAGAATAAGACTAAATATTTCATTTGCAAACCTACACATGACTTATGATAGTCATATCTAAATGTAAAAGTCACCTAATTTATTTGTCACAAACTCAATAAACATTATTTTAATTAGTGACAGGAATTTAGTTGTGATTGTCATTCTGAAAGAGGGTTGTTGATATTGGTTCCAGGCTCTCAGCATGTGTGGTGTGTTGTTATTCTACTATGGACTTCTGAGTGCTATAGCCCCAAATTTTCTTTGGCTCCTGTTTTTAAGAGGTCTTGTTGGATTTGCTATTGGTTGTGTACCACAATCGTAAGTATTCATTCGTTTACATAAGTTCATAATCAATAACGAATTCAATTGAATGTATTTGGTTAAATTGTTATACAATGATACTTCTTTTGAGAAGAGTTTTGTGGAGTTGAGCGCTGTAAGTGTTTCTGTAATCTCCGTTTCAGAGTAACACTGTATGCAGAGTTCCTGCCCACAAAGCAGAGAGCTAAATGTGTCGTCTTACTCGATGTAAGGAACTTATTAAATTTATTGTATACTAGCTGGCCGCCTCGGTTTTAATCGTTCCCCAGGGTCTGTCCAGTAGTTTAAAACATTGTTGCGTAGTAGTTTAAAACATGTATACCGACAGACGCGGCGGTGGTATTTTTTTATTTTTTTATTTATATTAATTCTTACCATTACCCATTTAAGTAAAATAGATTTAGAATTACTAAATCTTTAAATTAATATAAGTAATGATGCCTGTGATTTCGTACAGTACCTATAAACATCCTTCAAAGACTAAATATCAGTCAATAATTATAATCTTAACATTATTAATTACTTATAAACATGGAATGGGGTAGCAAATGCCATGCTTTGTCCTTATCTGTAATGGTGACATTTGCATCTGAAAAAAAGTGACAAAGAATGGCATAAGCTCCCCTCCGGTTATTCCACTTTTATAAGTGAGGGGGTAAATCTTTTGTATGCAATACTAATCTTTACTTCGAAACTAATGTTATAAAGAGGTAAAACTGTGTTTATTTGTTTGTTTTGTATGTTGGAAGTAATCTCTGGAACTATTAAATAAATAGAGAAAAGAAGATATTTGTAAATACAATTTATATTTTTCGTAATAACTGCAATTGCTATTTTATTAAAACCAGAGCGAAGCGGGGAGAGTTGTTAGTAACGAAATTTTTTTTTAAATTGTTGCTGTGTTCTTAAAAAGAAACAATTTTTCATAGTGTTTCTGGGCGCTTGGAGCTTGTTTGGAAGTGGCCCTAGCACTTGTGGTCATGCCTACATTAGGATTTCACTGGCTGCTTGCCCTATCTACAATCCCGCTCCTGATCTTCGCTATCATATGCCCGGTAAGATAAGTTTGCTTTGATGTTTTTTTTTTTTATTATACTTAGTGATTTTAACATGCGATTTTTTATTTCTTTTTTAGTGGCTGCCAGAATCGGCGAGGTTCCATGTTGCTAGTGGACAACCGGACAAAGCTCTCGCTACTTTAGAGCAGGTGATACTTGAACACCGTCTTATTAAGGCTGATTTCTACCGAATGGCTCGCATTGTATCGGATCGGAAAGGATACGAACGGATGCGGCGAAAGTCTATTAGAATTATTATTGCCTATTTATTACGGAGCCGATCGCGCGTCGCAGCATAGGTACTATCGGCTAAGATCGCGTGTCGCGGAAGACGCCCGCGGTCCAACTGCTGTGCGCGGCTTGGTAATATAGACTTAAGTACTGGGTACATAACTTAATATCGTTTAAAGATTGTAAAATCCGATTCGATGCGACGGGAGCCGTTTGGTGGAAATCATCATTTACGGTCCAAACCAAGTTGCCACTCAAAAACGTCAAAAATCGTGGTTTTGTACATCTGCGACCCTAAAAAGATGTGACTGGCCCAATGCTAAGTTTAAGCTCTTATGATGCTACGCCAGTTAGACAGAACTTAACTTAAGAGGACTGTGAAGCGACGCTTAAATTGCGTAGCTGTGAAAACAATTCCATACAAATTTAGCTCCGGGCGTTCTCGCCCCTAAATCAAGTCCGATTTCCACGATTTTTATATACTTGCAGTTATTTTTTTTTTCCTTTTTTTCCTTCCTTAATATTTTCTTGCATAGGAACACGTATAGACCTAGTTTGTCATAAAATCGGACCAGGTTTGATGGAGAGAGCTGATCACTAAACTTAACGACTGTCACTACTACACGGTAGGTTACGCCGGCGACATAGTGATCCTTACCAACCTTGGCAACGTCACCGGTATTGTACGAGTATGTGACGTAACCTGCTCGGCCCTGCGCATTGTGGAGCGCATGCACAACGAACTATCCGTCAACCCGAGAAAGACCGAGAAGGTAATGTTCACCAAGAAAAGCAACATAGGCAACTACAAACTCCCCAAAATATTCGGAACAGAGCTCCAGCTCTCGAGAGCAAATTAAACTGGAGCCAACATTTGAACAGTAAATTGACTAAGTCACGATATCATTTTGGCAGTGTCGCAGAATGATATTAAAACCTGGTGATTAACATGCACCAAACTATCGAGATTAGAGGCTAAACTACAAAGACTACAGAGGTTGGCCGGGATGGCAGCTGCGGGATGCATGAAACCCATACCCACAGCATCACTGGAAGCCATATTCGACCTGCCACCCATGCACCTCTTTGTTAAACAGCCGGCCGCCTCAATAGCTATACGTCTCTAAAAACTAAACCTCTGGAGCCCTACCAAGTTGTCACACACCAGCTGGTAAGTAATAAACCACTTATAGAAGCGGTGACCGAAAGTTCCGAAGAAATTTGTCTTCGACGAGGAGGTCAAAATACAGCTCCACGAACGGGTTTCAGGGGTTCAAACCCTTGGGAAGTGAGAATCTTACAGATGGATCCCAAACAAGTTTAGTGTCTGGCTCCGGCACATTCTCGGAAGGCCTAAACATACATATCTCAATACCATTGGGGGCCACAGCACAGTCTTCCTGGCAGAAGGCATGGGCATCATAATGACTACAACAGCAATCGAGCATAAAAGGTAAATGATCTCCCGATCCGAATACTCTCCGACAGTCGATCAGTCCAGGCGCTCAAGAGCCACACCTTAACCTCAGGGCTGGTACTCCAGTGCCACATATCCCTGACGCAGTGCCACATATCCCTGACGAAGGAAAGCAGCAACAACCCTATCACACTACAGTGGATAAAGGGACACAGCAACTCCCGTGGCAACGACGCGGCCGACGAGCTGGCGAGAAAGAGCTCAGAGACAGTGGCGTAACTACCTACCATCTAAGGCCCGTGGTAAATTCTTTGGATGGGGCCCTAGACCATAGCTACAAAATTTCGTGTAAAATGATAAGTTACTTCTGAGCTCGCGACCTCTTGGGACGAGGCCCTCTCGGGTCAGGGGCCCGTGGCATTTTGCCAGACCTGCTACCCTATAGTTACGCCACTGCTCACAGATGAAGGCAGTGGGCCCTGAGCCTATCTTGCCTCACCCGTTCGAAAGGCTGCGGAGCAAACTACGACGAACGTCTAAGGTAAAGCACCAGCGGTACTGGACAACCTAAGCACCGCAGGCAGTCTAAAGCAGACTACCTCCCGACAATGGAACCCGTTGTCGCGGAGCCTGTTTAACGGCGGGTTGGCAGGAATAGTGCCGCCAACGCCCCACGCAAATTAGACGTATACATAAGTCGTCGAGTTGCGGATAACAGCCTACCACAACCTATAACCTAGAAGGGGAGAGAATTGTTATCGCAAGTGATAAATTTTATTATCCTTATGAGTCGAGGTGAATAAAAAATTGTGTCCTTTTTAGATAGCGCAAGACAACGGGCGGCCAATGCTGCTCGGGCGCCTAGTGTGCGACGACTCTGTCGGCATGGGCCAGCGTGGTCGGCTCAAGCATCTTCTCATCCCATCCCTGAGGATCACTAGTTTGCTGCTGTGGTTTATATGGTAACTAGCGGCTCCCTTGCTTGGTTTATATGAGTTTTTTCTACAATATTCGTAGATAAACCAGAAGTTAACAGTACTACCTGCCGAGAGTAGTTCTATTAATGTTAGTAAAAACCGTCAAACAGACAGACGGACATGAATAGCTAGCTACTTTGTTTTATATTAAGGGATGATACTTAAACTGTATGTAAGGTTACAATTTATGCGAAAGTTACATCATTCTTGACAAGTATTTATTTGTAGCTGCAGAAGAGTTAGCATAAACGAGTACTATTTTTATTATAAGCTCTGTTTTGCGTCCACGATCGAGACTACTTTTGCCGATTTGATGAAAACGAATATTTTTGGTTAGAACAGTATTCCAATGCAATAATTTATAACGTAACCTGTGACTCAAAAGTATTATTTAAGCTGTTAATCTGTTTTACCTCGAATCAAGAACATCCCAATAATATGGAATAGTTTTGAGTCTGACACAATAATTATAATTATGAAGCACCTACATAGTTCGATACCTGTATATTGTGAATCCACCTCTAGGATGTCGTGCGCGTTTTGCTACTACGGGCTGGTGCTGATGACGACGGAGCTGTTCGAGCCGGAGGCGGGCTCGCTCGACGCCTGCGCTGCCGACTGCCGCCCGCTGCACACCACCGACTACATGGACCTGCTCTGGACCACCCTCGCGGAGTTCCCAGGCACGTGGTTGCTGACCTCACATTATATGGCTCGCCTTCACAGTCACCCATGATGGACGAGTATAGGCACGCATGATTGTATAGCGAGCATATTCGCCTGTAATCGATGTATTGTAGAGACGCGCGGAAAGTGAACATTTACAATTTTGTAGACAGCAAACCATGATCGCGACGATTGTGGCTACTTTTTAATCACTGATCAAGGGCCAATGTGAAGATGAGCCAATATAAGAACGAAATGCGCTCATGTAGATTAAGTTTGGTATGAACGAAAAAGGCAAATAAGCATAAAGCCATAAGTCACAGATTTCATACAAGTTACTACGTAAAGATATACCACTCACCGCCGCCTACCAATATATTCACCTACCGGCTGGTGTATCCCCGGGGATACAAGCATCGGTCGAGTGTCGACTGCGCTCGTTAGCTACTTCGTGAACGCAATTGCCAACTCTGATGACCAGAGATCGGACAAATGGGCGTTAATGACATCCATTTGTCCGATCTCTGCTGATGACTATGGAACTATGATATGCTAATAATTTAACCGTATCGCCACCTTGGTATTGCTTTAGTTACGTGTGTTAATTTTATGTATATTTTCAGGAATATTCGCAACGATATTTATCATCGAGAAGTTTGGACGAAAAAAGACCATGGCGTCACAATTTGTGATATTTTCTCTCTGTGTCTGCATGCTGGTTTATAACGAGAAGTAAGTTAAATTGTATTGTTATCAGAGATTTCTACAATGGTAACACCAGGGTATTAACAGTACCTACCTACTCGGCTACAACAAATATACTGACGGGTGCCAGAACTGCCAGAATGAGTAAGACAGCGTTAGACAGCTGAGTACTATTGATACAATACTGTTGGTGCTTTTATAAAGATTACTTACGGGTGTTTTTTAGAGTTTTTTGATGTTTCTAGTTTCAGGACAATTTGGCAGCTGACATTTAATCTGTCTGTAAGTTTTGCCATTTCACCATGAATAGGTTCACGCCAGATCAACGCCTTCAAATTGTGTTAATAATTCGAGAATAATGGTTCAGTTCGCAAAACTTACGTTACGCTACGTCCATTTTACGATCATATCGACATAAGTTATTCAGTTTCTTTTTTTGTTTTGGATTTTAATTTTATGGGTATAATTATGTGAAGTCACTTAGACAACGCCAATTAACCACAGACATTGGAAGTCAACATTCGCCGCGTTGTGGTCGATAAACGGTCTCAGGTGCAAGTTGCTTGATAAAGTGGTCGAAAACTTAACGGCCCGCTTGCACTGCTCTCAAACTAGCCGTGACCACAGAATAAAGTAATAGTACTACGTACAGAAGGTTCTCTGTTTACAAATTCCCAGTTTAGGTACGCCAAACGTGCCAAAATGTGGCAATTTCTTTCTATAGTAACCAAAACGCGCTCTTTCGGTGGCGGAGCCTTAGAGCAAAGGTTGCCGCCAGCTTGACCTATTAAATTATACATTACTGTAAGAGTGTATTTTACTTAAGATATTACGATTATTCTTTATTTACTTAGGATCACCCAACTACACAATAGCTGTGTAATTTTCCTTTAGGTTATGACGTCAATTGACGCCCGTTTCTGCAAATGTAAGACGAAGACCTAATACATAGCGTAAAGAAAAATTGTTTTCAACCAATATAAATAGTCGATGCGGCGCCGGCGGCGGTACCGAAAAAGATAGTACGTAGGTACTTATCTTCCATAGCGGGTAGTCTAATCAATCATAGTCAATTTTGTTTAGGAATATTATTTTACGAGGCGAATGACGATGCAATGCAAAGCGCGAGCGAACGCATGCGTCCCGTCACAGCGCAGGGCAACCACTAGGTCCACTAGTAGACCGCCGGTCGCATGTACTTGTAGCGGCGCGACGAAATCACAGAGTGAACCGCCCAAATGCCCGAAATCATATTTAAACCAAATAAAAGCACTTAATTATCTTTTAAATAAACTCAATACTACGGCCAAATTTATATACCTACCTCTAAAAAACACCTTTAGAGAAATCAGGCGTTCTGAGGTAAAGAGTAGTGTTGATTGATCTTTCTCAAGTACCACCAGATACCTTGAAATATTGATAACTATCAAAAATAAATTAGCATTATCATTTTTCAACCATCAATTATATTTTTGGGGCATTCGTTAATTACTTACATACATAGCAGATCAAGGTGTTCAGTGATTGACAACATGATTCATTACTTTAACACCATTTATCATCATCACAACCAAAAGATGTTTACTACTAGTGTGTGAAGTCATCTCCCTCAATCGTCGTCTTTTTTCATACATTTTATTACTTATAAATGTTATAAGTAATAAAATGTATGAAAGAAGATAAATTTTAAAAATTTAGAATGTAGAAGAGGATGGGAGGGTTGATGCGGCACGATAGTTTCTTTTTGAACATTTTGGAAGGTAAAGCGAAGAAAAAAGAGGAAGATGAAGACCCAGGCTTACTTACGTTAACCAAATAAGACAGAAGGCCAATGTCATGTCGTATTAAGAGGTGAAAAAGCTGGCACAGAATAGAGGAAAGTGGCAATTACTCCACCGACAAGAGCCTGGCTCTTAAATTTTATGATGATGATGCCATTATAAAACTTATACTAGCTTTTGCCCGCGACTTCCGTCCGCGCATAACTCGTTAATTGCTATTCTTCCGCAAACTGTTGAATTTTCCGGGCTATCGCTGTATTAAATATTATCGATCACTTCTGAGGAGACGTTGAGTCGTGTAGACGGAATTATGGTATAAAAAGATTTAAGCGAAAATAGGTATGTTTTGATCGTATTACATATTTGTTTTACAGCCGAGTGTTTCTGACGTGCATTCTGTTCCTGGCGCGTGGGATCATCGCGGGGTTGTTCCAAGCGGCGTACGTTTACACTCCTGAGGTTTGTGCATAAACATTTTACTGCTAATAAACAACTAAAGAAGGTACTAAAGGTACACTCCCTCAACAAAAACCATACCTTACCTTAAACGTACACCTATAGTTTGGATATAATCATTCCTCGTTCGGCTCTTTTTTGTGGGTCCTTGTGTAGGATGTATCGCTACCATCATCTTACCGCCTGATTTCCACTAAAGAACGCATAAAGCAATTAGGCAGCTAGGTAGATACGTGAATTACGTAACCTAGACCATAGATTTTGGCTGAAATTCGGCAAAGTGTGCCGAAAAAACGCAGCTTTTATGGTCACTTTCTAAAGAATCGAGACATTTGCTTTTGAAATGTCAACCCAGTTTATCGCTCGTTAGCCGATGTAGTAACCGGCAATTACGCGATCCGGTCACCGCCTTGTACTGCTTACCAGTAGCAGTAACGGTTACTGTTACTGGTACACAGTATTCGCATTGTGCCCTGCGCGGTGTGGGGGTAAAACAGCCGGTTAAATGGTTTAGCATTGCATGAGACATTCGATCAGGTGATAGTTTCCAGATTAATCTATCCCAACTTGCTTCTATATCGTGAATATATTGATGGCGTTATGACGGGTGTTATTTACTTAATATTAAGATAGTATAACGTCAAAAATATGACCCAGCCCCCTATTATGGTAGTCTCTATCGCGGTTTTAGGGAGTGACAGATGTTTTATCTAAGTTTATCGACGTATACAGGGTAGCCCATTTAGATCGGTCAGTATGGGCAAGTCTGAAACTATAAAACATACGAAGATCTGTTTTCAGGAACCATGTCATTAATTTTAGTAACAACAAAAACTGCAGTCAAACATTAAAAAAAAACTTGTACTCAGCTCGGGAATCGAAGCCGAACGTTTTGAAAAATAAAACTAACACTATTTCCCTATTTAATAATCGATTGTGTATATCTTAAGCATCAAATGTTACTATGAAACATGATATCTAAAATTAATAAAATGCATTGTTTTCATATCCTAAACGAGTTGAATGTTGTATTGAAAAAAAAATTAGTCATTTCGAACACCTAGTAAAATAAATTAAAGGATATTTCTTGTTATTAAAATCGATGACATGGTTTCTAAGAACAAATCTTTGTATGTCTTATAGTTTTAGACTTGCCACCTGGCCACCCTGTATAAACACGACAATACTAGGCCAACAGGCGGCCTGCGTGCTCATTTGTTTAGACAAAAAATACCTTAGTCTATGTGGTTTCCTAACTATTTTAGACGAAATAAAATTACTGTGGTTGCCAGATTAGATTAGTGTTACTCCATGTCTTCCCGTGGATGTCTTAAGAGGCTACCAAGGGAATAAGGGCCAGTACTGTTAGGCGATGGGCTTGCTAACTGTCACTAATACACTGGTCTTGGCCTGATTGTGCAAAATGTGGTTACAGAATTATCAACAAGTCTTTTTAGTGTTTTTTGTATATCTGTAGCTCTGCGAACACCGCTCTGGGAATTAAGGCGTGATGTTATGTATGTATGTATCTAATTTCAACACGCAGTACGCTTAAATTTATGAAAAACTCCAGGTGTATCCCACTGCGCTGCGCTCGACCGCCGTGGGCGCGTGCAGCGGCGTCGCCCGCCTCGGCGCCATGATCACCCCTTACGTGGCGCAAGTGAGTTATTACATTTATTACATAAAACCTCCGTTACAATCGCGACCCCATACTCCAGAGCTAGCTGAGAACCATCTCGACTAAACTAACTTTCTTTTAAAAGACCGTGTCCATATCGGTCCATCTGTTTGAGAGCTACGATGCGAGACATACACACAGATACACTGATACAAAGATACACAGATACTCAGGTATACAGATTTAAAAAAAAAACCACAGAACAATGACACACAAATTGACCTAGTCCCAAACTAAGCTCTAGGCTTGTACTATGGGTACTGGACAACGATAAACTTACTTATAGATATAGAGAAATATATACTTAAATACATAGAAAACATCCAAGACTCAGGAAAAAATACTCGTGCTCATCACACAAATATCTGCCCTTACCGATTTGAACCCAGGACCCCTAGCTTCGAAGGCAGGGTCATTCCCAACTAGGCTAGCGTGTCGTCGACCCCATACAGTTGCCTATAAATATGATAGCCTATCAAAAAGTTCTTAATCTATTTTATTGATAGTTACACTTCATGTTATAATTTAAAACCATGTAAGTACAAATACCAGATTGAAAAACACCGATTGAATACACAACTTGGCCACAAATTCTGCTGATTATTTGTAGGAAATACCGCCTGGAAAATTTTGATATTTAGAAAATAATCTAGAGGTGTCACTACTTCACAACCACATAAAAAATTATTATTTTTAAATTGGTCTTTTTTTTAGACGATAACTAGTATTCTTTTTTTGGGTGGCGATGCAAATCTACCTAAAGAACATCATTTCTAAATTTGATGCAAATCGCTTGAATACATCCAGTAAAAACAATCATTAAAAAAATAACTTGAAAAAATCAAAAACTATAACAAGTAGGATGTATATTCTTCATTACAAGATGACCTTAGTTAAAAATCCCCGAGCCCATTTGATGTAAAGGCCGACTTACTATGGAAACCCGGCTTTTGCTTTGTACTTTTTGATGGGTTGTTAGTTGTCATATTTGGAGGTATTTGGTAGAATTCGAAATTCATACTTGTAGGTGCTTTGTAGGCAATAGAGTGGGAACGATGCGAGTGTTTCTAATTTTTTGACCACCTCATTTTTGAATTATTTTGGGATAAGCAAAATCGGCTGTACATACAATGTATGAGCAAATAAGACTCAAAATTATTTATTTAATAATTAATTATTGATATTTAGTTAGTAAACGGATATGTAACAATGCGCATTGTAGCGACAGAGAACAGGAATCATTGACGAAGCCCATCGAGTTAGCAAGCTGAAGTGGCGGTAGAATTATATTAAATTACTCCTACAGTAGAATTATTTGGAGTTTACCACTGACAGATGAATTGCCTTCATTTAATTTTCAGCTTTAATCTCATACAAATAAAGTATTGTGAAAATTGATTTATTTGTATGAAATTAAAGTTGAAAATTAAATAAGGGAAAATCTCTGTCAGTGGTAAACTTACAGTAGGTAATCGTACTGTATGACGACTTTTACAAAAAGTCCTGTCTACCGTCTCGAAATCAAAAATGGACGTCATTTTTAAAATCTGCATCCCCTAAAATATTGACAAATACTGCCATGATAACGATTTCAGAAAAAAGGAATGGCCGCCATCTTCAATCCCAAATAGGCGTCAATCATTTAGGATTTGGCCGTTCCTGAAAATCTAGAGAAACGACTAAGTAATGGATTTCGTCGTAAAGTTTGAACCCAGATGTAAACCCTGCTCTGCAGACCAGTCTCTTTTTAATATCATATTGGTGGATAATCAGGAATAAAGATTAAGTAAGAAAAGTATGTACCTAGAGAGTTGCACATTAACGTTACTTTATTTGGTCGTATTCGAGCATGAGTCCATGATAAAAAGTGTTCCAATGGTTGTTGATGTCTGACTTATTAGTAGTTATTAAGTAATTTAGGATAAACGTAAGTAGTCATTTTAAAATGTATTTTTTAAGAATCAATATTATTATGAATACATTTTTGGTTTTATTTTATTGAATTTATAATATAAGACGTATTTTAAAAGCATTCAATCACCAAGTGTTTTTACACGATTTTGTGATTAGGCACGTGGAAAAACTTGAGATTATGAGACTTGTTTACATGAATTGTACTGCCACATAAACTATAGTATTTTATAATACCTATTTGATGCTTACGTTTTTTATATCGTTTTCCAGGTTTTGTTGAAAAACTCCGTAGTAATAGCGACTGGCGTGTACGCAGCGGCGGCCATCTTGGCGGCCGTCGCTTGCCTCCTGCTGCCCATAGAGACGAAGGGCAGAGAACTGCGTGATTCAGTCACCGGAACTACCTAAGTATGCAACGCTAACAGCGATCCGAACGAGCGATTACGATGTGATTGGCAAATTGACAAAGAAACGAAATGTTCGTGATACAAAATCTACTTCCTTCAAACTAATAACATTAAGGTGTAAAACGTGTCTTCGTGTGTAAAAAGTGTTCATATGTTGTTACTGCTGCAATGATTTTGCCGCTTTGACAGTGTAATGTATCACGAAGTGGCAATAAGAATCTATGCTGTTGATTACATTGGTATATTAATAATAAAATTGATTTACTTAAGGCACACGCTATAACAGCCTGTAACTCTCAGATATATTCGACACGTGGATTTAATAATATTCACACGGTCTTTTTAAATCACTTTTAATCGCATTTTTAATGAAAATGATTTTAAAAATTGACAAAAACTTACTGACGAATTGGTTTTACTCCATGTCACTACCGATTAGACTTTTAGTTTCATAAGGTTTATTTATTTTAATGTAATTATGTAGCATTTATTCGTAGATGTCGTATTTTAACTAAAACTTACAATACTACCAGGTCCTTAGTAGTTTGTAGTATCGGCAATTTTCGTTTTTCTATGAAACACGCGTGACTAAAATACTGCCAGTTGCTAGCGGATGTGTGATTTATATAGTCAGATTGACGGATATATCCACATTACAGGTTCAACGCCATGGGTGCTAGCTCAAAATAGACTTGAGTGTGTGTGAGGCAAGGTTGACATTAGCTCTGGGCTGAGATTCTTCACGTTAAATACGATATCGTCTTTGACGTGTTCCCGTATTGTCGTTTTGATGACTCTTATTTATTTGACAGTAATGGCGACCAAGTAAAAAACAATACCTACTAAAACACGTCTAATGCAATATCGTTTTAGCCTAGTAGAATAGAGGCCCTGGGTTTTAAGCTGTCATGGGCGTGCGAGTGACGTCTCAGTACATTATAGCGTTGATAAAGTTAAGAAACTGGTAGTACTGTACCTACAGTCCATTCCATCTTGTCTCGTGTTTACTAACACTTTTATAACCTCAAAATGCATATTTTTTTGGCTACAACGACCGTTTTTCGGTGAATGAAGCAATTAGAGACCACATGTTGCGCATCATTTGCCCCATTTAACATCATGGATGGCTTTTTTCACGAGGGAATTGTTCTTTTAGGCGAAATCGGACTATTTTTAGGTTATAAAGGTGTACTGAATAAGACATCTAAGATAGAATGGACCTTACCTGTCGTGCTTTGCATTGAATCTCCAAACTAAACTGTATTTATTTTAGTGCTTCATGTAATTAATTTATTTATTTTATATGGGAACCTGTAAACTTGTTCTCTAATAAGGACCACTTCTTTTAATGCACTAGTCTACTATGTTTACGCACTGATATATTTAAAGACTGTTTTTGTAATTGCATTTTAAACGTGTTATAGCTTTTGCTAACAGTACATGGCTTTGTACCTAGATGTAAGTTAATCGACAATACAAATACGGCAGTTATACGTCCGTTTGCGTCCATCCTCGTGAACACGTAACGATGCCTCGAATTCGTGTATATGGGAAGATATTTGTTTATGTTTTGTACCGGGCTCTATTGTTTTGGTTTCTTGTCACTCAGACTTACATGATTCACTGATTAAATAAGTTTCATTTGTTAATATCTCTTCATATCCATGTTACTATTAAACCTCGAATTTTGATTAATATTACGCTTGACTTGTAAATTTTAGTATTATGGCGATGACTTAAGTATTTTTGATTATTTTTTTGGCTTCGAGGTAAAACCTACGATTTACCCGGTGATAGCTAGTAAAGGTTTGAAAATAACAGTTATCAAACAATAGCTTAACATAACATTGCCATTGTTAGTAATTTGATGTGTTGTAATGGTAAATCTTATTGTTAGTCTTACTGGAATATCAGGCGTATTTAGAGTTTTTACGGTAGGAGTAGCTACTGTCGGTCGAGTATAAAAATATATATACACTGTTTTTTCGAGTATAAAGATGTTAATACACTTTTTTACTTCCAATGTACTCGACTGTACCGCGCCTATTGGTATCGCGCCACGCGCAGGGCTCTACATTAATTAACTAGGTACAGTAGGTACTTATACATTTATCTCCTTGTAACCTAATTATTTTCGTCTTGGCGTAATATTTAAGGTCGAATGTTTACTTCCGAAAAACTAATTTGTATGTTATTTTAATTTTAGGATACCAAAACCGCTATTGACATCGGTTAGGTTTAAACCTGTGAGTGCAATCAAATGCAAACTGCTGCGGTAGAAAATACCTTTTGGTAAACGAAAATGTACCACACATCATTTTTTTCACCCTAACGGCAAAGACCAACAAATACGATTTATACATAGTTAAAGTACATTCCTATGAAGATGGCCATTAGCCCATCGAACAATTATCTCTATTAGTACTTATGTAACTGTCGGACCGTCAGTATTACTGTATACCTTTAACTTGGTTGTGATATTCGTAAAATAACTACTTACTTAAAAGGTGCTATTTCCCATGTTCGTTATTTGATGTTGAGTATTAATAGATTAATAGGAGAGCTCGCATTTTTTTTATTATGGACCTGGCAGCGTCTGAATATTTTATTTATTATTATTTAATTTTATGGTGCTATGCGAAGTCAACTTAAAATTTTGAGTATATCCGCCTTGATCATGAGTCCAACCCTGTCGGATTGCGATAACGTATAAGCTTGTAAACTAACAACACCAGTGTTCGACACTTTTAGCTGACATGCACCAATCATGGACAGAAGCTTTTCAAAGATTATAGTGTTATAAATTGATTGTTGCAAAACAAATGAATAACCCTTATCTTCTTTGAATAAGAGTCATTGTCGAACATTAGTCTTTTGTTGAGTACTGGTTTCGTTACTTTAGATAGTTCAATATTCTCACGAGTAAAAAAAAATAGTTGCGTGGACTGATTTACGAGACTGGCCGTTACGATTGTTTTTAAGCTATTGCATAGCTTCTATCGCGGGCCTTTAGCGCGGGGACCGAATCCAGAAATTCCGTAACGAAAAAACCTCACGCTCCCCACTCCGACGGGCAAGGTGTGGCTTGAAGGCCGTGCATCGTCTAACGTCGTTTCAGTTCGGCAGTCTTCGACACGGCGTTGTGTGCGATTAGACGTATTGTACGACTCTACGAAACTCGCACGAATCGAGACGAGCTGCTCCGAAATCGGACGAATACATAAGCAGCTGTTTATGAGAAAGTATATAGGTGTATAGGTATTTATGTATAGGTACTTATCGGTCACCACGCTCAAAAAGTGTAACTTGAATTAATATCAAAGAAAAAGAAATACTGCATGAATAAAATAAATAAATAAAATTATAATTGCATAAGTTGATACAAAATGCTATGCAATAGCTTTACCGCGGCAGTCCCCGAGTGCCACACGTCTTTTTTTATTGAGTTCAATAAGATGTAATGGACCAAAATTATTTAGGACCTTTATTAAAGTAATAAGTAATATGCAAAGCTATTTAACTTTACTCTAACTGTATTGGGTAACTTATATTTACAATACTATACCTTACTATAATATTATCGTAATAGATATTATCGTCTGCTGGTATTATACCTAGGATGATGCTTTTTATTGCCATATATGGAAATTTAAACACTTCCTACATTAGCAAGCGAAGCATACTATAAAGTGGTGTTAAGCATTTAAATTACTGAACATTATTTAATTATTTTACGTTTAGAAACGAGTGTATTATATTTTTATGACAATTATGACCCTGTCACAGGCACATCGTAAATCGATTTAATAGGACTGTGAAGCGAAATATTTCCATACAAAATGAGATAACGTCTTTCTCCCCTTAAACGTTGTCCGATTTTTACGATTTTTTAATATATTGTAGATATTATGAAAGACTAGGTCTGTACGTCTTCCTTTCCAAGAAAATATTTATTGGAAAGAATACAAATCAAAAAAACAAAAGCGGAAACGTACAGACCTAGTTTTTCATAATATTTGGGCGTTTTCCAAAAAAAGTGTACATCGTTAAAGACATAAGTTAAGAAAATTTGACTTTTTCATTTCGTCACGAAAGTTAACGTATGTAAATGTACCTATGGCTAATTTTCGTGACAAAATGGAAAAAGTTAAATTTTCTTAACTTTTGTCCTTTTGCACATGTACACTTTTTTTGGAAAACGCCCATCTACAACACATTTACATATTTTACATATTTTTTTTGACGCCACGCTAGCCTAGTTAGGAGTGACCCTGCCTTCGAAGCTAGGGGTCCTGGGTTCAAATCCCGGTAAGGGCAGATATTTGTGTGATGAGCACGAGTATTTGTTCCTGAGTCTTGGATGTTTTCTATGTATTTAAGTATATATTTCCATATATAAGTAAGTTTATCGTTGTCTAGTACCCATAGTACAAGCCTAGAGCTTAGTTTGGGACTAGGTCAATTTGTGTGAAAATGTCCTGTGATTTATTTATTTCTTTATTTTTATATTAAAAAATCGTGGAAAACGGATTAGATTTAAAGGGGGTTGAGAAACTTTATCGCCCAGAGCTAAACTTGTATGGATTATTTTTCACAGCTATGCGATTTAAACATCGCTTCACAATCCTCTTAAGTTACTTGAAAGTATAGTGCATTGTTGCAGAAGGTAGAAAGTACGCAATACATGGACGAGTCTATTAATTGCCTTTCTGCTGTTGCAGACATAATGCATTTCTCAACTACTTCGAGGTAATCAAACGATCTTAAATAATTATTGACGTAATTAGTATGAAATAGGCCAAGGATATTTTTATTTGGTATTAATGCGGCCTGTTATAAAAGTGATGTTTTCTGACACCAAACCAGACCGAAAGTGCTCGTAGGTAATGTATTTTCGAGCAGTGTTGAGAAAATGTATTTCAATATTCAGGGTGCCTATAAATATAAGTTTTCTAATATAAGACAAAAATACATATACCTATGTATCCTGTTGCGATACACTCCAACGAAGTTTAACGTTGTACGAGTCTTGATATACTGTAAAAAAAATTTTGCATCGAATGGAAAATTGTTCATAGTTATTTGTGCCACAAGGGAGCAAAATGGCATATTTACGGTGAGGGCGTACATTGAATCTGAGCGTAGTGAAGGATTCACGTGTTAACGCTCAAGGTGGAAATAGTTTTGCTACCGTGTGACACATGCTGCTTTTCACATCCCCCTATGAGGAAAATAAAAGATCTTAGTGATGATACAAATTTAATTATTTACACTCTAAAAGTGCTGAAATTATCAAAATTGCCAGGCAACTAAATGTCCTTAAACAGAAAAGTGTCACTTTGATCCCTCTTAGCAGGGACGAAAAGTGCCACTATGATCCCTCCTAGCAGGGAAGAAAAGTCCCCTTTCCGAATAGGTGATGTGAAAAGCTCTTTTGTTATGCTCTACACCCTCAATTGTTTCCAACCCACAGAGTCCCGCCCCACTTCATAATTTACCGTAGATATGTTAATGCAACCGTGCATTGCCCATTTGACCGACGAGTTTCATGGATTGGGAACACTATTTACGAAAAAAAATAGTTCGTTTTTTAGTTTGGTTGTATTTACTTAAGTACTACAATCATATTGTATATGAATATGAACAAACCTATTGTATTGATTTTAAACAAGATCAAGGCCCTGCCAAAACATATGACAATAAGTAAACCCGATACGCCAGTCATAAATAATAGCTCTAAGAACGCAAGAGGTTTTTGGTATGTTATTTGGAGCCTATGAGAGAGCAAGCCTAGACTTGTTCGTTTCTTTTGTACCCCTCCAACTTTGCTGCAAAACCCATACTTAGTTTATGAATTGAACAGCAAAAACTGAAAAAAGGTCGCATTGCGTTCATGTTGTAAGATATGAGGGCAATACAGTATTATGGTATTTAAGAGCTGATCTGATGATTAAAGTCTGACGGAGATACCAGTATCTCCGCTGTAATTAACGTAAACCCACCAAATCGTTAATACTGACTATCCAGTAAGTTGTCGTAAATGCGACAAATATTCTCAGTTGTTATATACCACCGAGTAGGTACTTTAGTGGTAAAAGATGAGAAAAAAGTCCCAGCTGTTACCAGTGGTAACAGGTGGGAATAACCCGAATAACCCGATAATACAGGCATTGCTGCGAATCTAAACTACCTATTTGTTGGTGTCTTACATAAAAGCTGTTATGTTATTATAGTTGTTTCAATCCACGACGGTCCGCCACACTTTAGTTTTATGTACATTCGACATCTGCAAGGAAAATCATCGTAACTCATTTTCACTAACTTTACAGGGGAACGTGCTAAAGTTAAAAAATAAAATTAACATTTTTGACAAGTTGCGCACCTAGTCAATAAATACCAATCTTAACAATAAATTGCTTATATTAGAAATATAAGTTTATTTCCTGATGTTCAGTGAGTTACAATGGCGTTCCACAAAATTTTGTTTTACATTTGACATTGTAACTCAGATATACATAGAACATAGCAATGAGTAAATATGACGAAGTCTAAGAAAGAAACAATACTATCTCTGAGATGCAACATCAATTATGTTATTCAACATAGATTATGAGTTACTTACGATTAAAATAAAACAGTTAAAATAATTAAATGTTATATATTTTTTAATAAAAGTAGTTTTTCACAAACTAAACATAATCAGCATTAACAAATTAGCATTTATTTGGTTTGTAATGGTTTTTAATCGGGATCAGAGATATTATTTTGAGCATTGTAACTTAAGTTGCGATGTGACCACGTGTATTGTTTCCGATACCTGCAAGTTTAAAAATTGAAACTTGTTACCATGGAACTTTAACCATTTTGTTTTTAAATCAGTCCGTGAAAAAAAAACGAAGTTTTTCATGCCATATTTAAAAAATCAATAGAAAAAACGCTCCACAACTACGACTAGACATGAGAGACTGAGGTGAGTAACATAATATCTGTTACTCACCTCAGTGGATCGTTCTATGTTTTCCATTTACCTAAATCTTAAACGGGAAGGAATTGAGATACAATGATAAGAGCTTTGTTCGCAATTTTCATGTTGGTCACGAATATTATTGTAACCCAAAATAGCTAAAAAGTGACTTACGATGTTTTTCCTTGCAAGTGTCGATTTACGGCTCCGTCCAACGATAGTTTTACTAACGGGGCGCGCCTTCGTCGATCGTAATCACTTTATTTTGGTTACTGTTTACCATGGAATAACCTGTTAACACATGGACTGTTTACTTACTCTTAGCTCTGTTTGTGATTATATTTTTATGATAATTTAAAAAAATGTCACCAAATGTTATTTATAGCTAAGAATTCTTTTTTTATAAAATGCACAAAGATATTACGTAGGTATTTAGGTAATAAGTAACAGAAATAAAACAATTAAGTATTTACTTAAGATGTATTAATTACTCATTTTAACATTTATAATTTTTAATACTTGCTCGATAAACTTCGTTTTCAAAGTTTTTCTAATTAAATTAACCACGGTGTAGTGTGGCGTCATTCATTTAAAAAAAATCTTTTAATCACAGTTCAATCACACAGCTGGAATATTGTTAATTATGCAGAAATTAAAGATTCGGTCAATTTCTTAAAAAACTAAACACTGTTGTGTTCAGTTGGAAATAAGAACAGAAAAAGCTAGCCTTTAGCCTAAGTAACATTTGTATTTCAATAAGCTTAACCTTAACAACAATAAATATCAATACTGTCTATGCACTGAGTAATCTAAACGGGCAAATATACAATACAATATTATGTCCATAGCCTTACATTCAGTTACCTAACTCGTAATATGAGGTCCTACAAATAAGAGCTCCGAATTTACAAAAACAGCTACATCATTATTAATAGAATTTGTGATGCGATTCATAAATGACATACTTTAAATTTTACAGCAAATATTATCATCTATCATACTAACGTTCCTTTAGTATTTTAGGACAAACGCAGATTTAACACTGGGTCTCCAATTGCTGACGATCTTAGAAAACAGTCGTAGATTTAATTCTAATGTTGAGATCAATAACAATTTATAAATAATAATATAACTGAATGCTTTCTTTTTCAGTTGATTACCAACACTTCAATACGGTTGTGAATCATTCATAACATAATTCGGTGGGGAACAAATGACAACCCAAAGCCTAGAAACCTTAAGATAATTACTTATATAAAATGGGCGTTTTCCAAAAAAAGTGTACATCGTTAAAGACAAAAGTTAAGAAAATTTTAACTTTTCCATTTCGTCACGAAAATTAGCCATACATTTACATACGTTAACTTTCGTGACGATATGGAAAAGTTAAATTTTCTTAACTTGTGTCCTTAACGATGTACACTTTTTTTGGAAAACGCCCAAATACACCTCAACATTTACATACTTACCTAAATCTAAAAGAAATCACAAATGCATTACAGTGCTTAGCGAATATGCACTTAAATTGATGTTGATATATCAATCTCTTGTCAATTTAGGTATCCATTCCCACCAGCAGTGCAAAGTTTGTTACAATTCATTTTATCAACATCCCTAGCATGGCAAATTACTATGTAGGGGGTTTCATTATAGACCCTTTTATTATAACTAAATTACATATTAATGAGACAAGCAATGGGTACCTAATTAAAGTTTAAATTATGTGTCTTCTTCAATTGGAAATATTTAAAGAAGCATCAATGATAGATCTTATAATAATATAACTTAATCCGACCTGCAACACAGATTATAGGTACCTCGTTAATGCCGCGTAATTACCTACAAGACATTATGACACAGTTGGTTAAGGTTATTCTTATCCTGATTTTTTAATTCAATCCCCATGACACCGTAGTATACGAGGAGCTGTCTGTGATATTAAAGTTATAACCCCCATCCAGACTCCTGTTCTTCCGCCAGCACGTCTGGTGTGACCTACCTGTCGTTAAAATTAATAGCAGCTTGGTATCACATCAAGACCTGTAGGCCTGGTCATGTTAATTTTTATCAATCTGGATAAACATAGATAAAACATCTGTCCTGACCAGTAAGCAAGTGCGAGAGTGAATGATGCTTTATCAACCACAACAAAGGGGACCATAACACGGGCCTGGTTTAACTTTAATATGTTGTGAATGCAAAAGTTTAAAAATATCTATTATTATAATTGTTAAATAACCACTTGAATTGATGTCAAAACAACTAAATTAAAAATAACATGACTGTTTTGTCTTTGTAATGTTATGTAATTTTGGAACTGCTTACATACATTGTACTTATTTAAGAATGTGAGATACACTAGTCGGCCAGTTAAAAACATTACATACTAATCCTACTAAAACACTGACATTTCACAGTATCATTAGTAATTTTCTATACATACTGAATTATGAATTAGATAGTCATCTCTTTAATTTGTCTTAAATCATAATCAAACTGCGCTGTATTTCATGGATTATCTTGCTCTTATATGCTTGTAGGCGGAAGTAACTGCAATTGATAATCCAGAAAGATTACAAAAATCATAAAGCTGCCCTAAACTATTTTTAATAAACTATACTCCAGTCTATCTAAATTTCTAATAAAATAAATTCTACATCATCTACTGTGCAGTAAACACCTAGTATTTTTTACAATAAGAGAATTCTTTAAGCAAAAACTTTTGTACCAAACTACTTCTTTAGATGCTAATCATCATCTAATTCTATAACAATTGGTTCAACATTATTAGTTGCTTTAGTATATTCATTCTTTAACTGTGATAATAATATACACTTTGGTATTTTAAGTTCATCTGCATCATCCACGAGATTTTTAAGCTTTTGAAGTCTTCCAATGTCAGGTGCTGTGGGAAGTAATACATTCTTTGTTTCAGTCATCCATTTGTCAAAACTGTTTACTCTAAAGTCAATGGTTTGCAACATGATATGAAGTTCATCCATATCATAACGATAATTGAGAGTTTTCTTTGTTAATGAACATTGGCAGGCGTGTTCTGCATGGAGTAGACATGCCATAAATTTGCACTCTGAACAGTACACAGAAGACAGGAAACAAGTTGTTTTGCACACTTCACATAATCGCTCATCATCACCAAGGAGTTCGAATGCAGTTCTGCAAACATTTTTTAGCCCTTTGATGGCTAACATGGCCCTTAAGCGTCCCTCATCTCGTGTTGCTTGAACTAATTCTTTTTGGGTCTCCAGTGCAGTTTCCAAGTCTAAGCGATCACCTTCAAGTGCCATTTTGCAAATAAGTTCATCATGTGAGAAAACACAGAATCTCTTCAAATTTTTGTAATGAGTTATACATTCTCTCCCAATTTTCAACCAGTCTGGGGGTGCAAAGTTTACAGCCTCAGCAAAGTTATAGCCTTGGTTGAACCCTGCATGATAGGCTCTAGGAAAAGTGACAACAAACTCTCCTGCTTGCTGATCAGTTCTGTAGATGGGTACTCCGGCAGCCATCAGTATGTTTGGGTTCATAATAGTAACTAACTGATGGAGTAAATCTGGTTGAGATTTGAAAAGATCAGGGGCTGCTGCTTTCATAGCCTTTTCTAGCAATTCTGCACCACTTCCAGGAACTCCATACCATGTCTTGGCTTCTCCCCAATGTAAATAGTTGATAGAGTAACTCCAGTGATCCTCGTTATGCCAGCAAAATGCTGAAAAACACATGCCTACATACATCCATGGGACTGTCATGCCAGATATGTCTGCATTGATAAATCTTAACACAGAACCATTTAAAACTGGAAGATTATTCAAATTCCAGCCTGAGTCAACATATTCCTGATCTCCCGGGTAGAGATTTAATGAAGACTTGGTAGGAAAACCCGATCCATGATCCATAGAGTGAAGGTCAGCACCATATTCCACTGTGACATCTTCCTCTACTGATGAAATGATCCTCCAAAATTCTTTTTCAGCTACAGTTGTAGGTACAAGGTGCCCTGACATTCCGAAGTAATCAGATTTAAACTTATCTGCCATTTCTCCAAATTGCTGTAATGTATATTCTCTCTCAGCTTGAGCAAACCCAAATGCTTCAGCCGGTTTATGCACTTCTTCAGCTATGCAGCAAGGACAACGCCAGTCTCCTTCAGGCACTGATGTGAGAGGAGGCTTGAGGCAAAATGTGTGATAAGTGTCTGAGCAACCATTACAAATCAGGAGTAAGTCATCTCTGTGGTCTTTTTGACAAATAGCGCAGGTGTAAATAGCTAATGGGTCCATTTCATACCTTGGCCTCTTTCTTGATTTGGTAATGTCAAACTCTTCATCATTCAACCCAGGCATTTTTGGACCTGGGCCATAGCAAGCTAGTCTTCGAAGTTCTCTGTTACACTTCACTTCTTCACCTTCATTTTTGTTTTTGGTAGTTTCCATATCTGATTTAATATCAGAACCAGTCTTCATTTTTTTAATGCTGGTGTGGGGTTTATCATCTTGCATTTCATCATTATCAAGTATCTTTATAGACTCCAGTGGTATTTCTCTAAAAGTTGGTTTGTTTGTTTCATTTTCTTCTTTGACTTCAGTCTTTTTAACAGTTTTCAGTATATTGGCTTTACTCTTTTCAAAAATATCGTAGGGTAGCAGAATTTTTTCGTAATTATTTCTAAGAAAATTCATAGTGTTAGCATTCTGACTGTACCCTAAACAAAGGGCAATTTTACGCCACTTTTTAGGAGTGTTACAATTTTCGAAACCACCTTCCTCATCCACCCAAAATTTTAGGCAGTACAAGTCTAAGGTTTTGTTCTCAATCATCGGAATTTTTAGAGGAGAGCCTTGAAGATCCCAAAACTTCAAAATTTTTTCGAGAAACAAAAGTTTCAAACGAGTAATGGCTTCCAACTCATTTACTTTCTGGATCCGTGGGACAAATTTTAATTTATCAACGTCTAATGAAAACGGTGGTTGCCAACGAGCTGGGGGCTTAATTTTGCAGATGCCTGTCTTTTCAGCGACCGGGCGAATTTTGGCAATATATCCGAGCGGATCCATGAATTCTTCAGCTGTTGGTTCAAATATGGGAGCCTCCGGCGGCGCAGTGAAGGTGAACTCTGCCGCTTTTTGCATAGCATTTTTCTGAATTATTTTGCTATCCATTTCTGTACGAACTACTTAATCTCGCTCAAACGGTTTAAATGTTAATTTATCAATTTCACCCGTTGCATTGAGTTGAGATCCACATTTCACTAAACAAAGTCTACGTGACTTCTCGCCATGTGTAAATGGCTCCTTAAAACTTTATTATCTTGCGATAATAAAACATGTCCACAGATCTTTAGATAGCATTGAATAAATGATACGTAAATTATTCACAACACTTTAGTTAGTAATTAACACACATTTTATGCACTCAAAAAATGCAATCCATTAGCTTCTAAAATATTGATTTTAATGTCGGGCAAATTTTAGTACACAAAACCCGTATCCACTATCCTTATTCCGTAACCGTAACGAACGAAGTGGGGAGGAAGGAGATTCTTTACATTCATACTTTTGGATAATCTGTTTATTAAGTATAGCCACACCCGCAACTCTGTTTTAGAAACTAGCTAGTTATAATTAGTTTGGAATAATTGGTAGTCTGTTAAAGTAATCTATTAAATATAAAAGTTGTCAGTTGCACTTAAAATTATATAGTATTTTAGAAGGAAATAATTGATTACATGAACGAAATGATTCCTTTAGTATTTATAGCTTTCCGCTAGTTTATCTATAGTTTCTGACGTTTCTGTTGGCTGCCGTCAATTCAATCTTTTCACATTGTAGGCTGTATGGATCTGTGTCTTTAGCTTTTCCCTCAGGGATAAAATACAAGAAAAAAAAAACATATGTCATGTGTTGTCAGACTTGTCAGGCAGAAGCCAGAAGTGTCAGTCAGGGATTGTCAGATATTTGTCAATGTTAGTCACAAACGTATGGATAATCGCTAATAGAACTAAAACCATAACATGCTGAACTCACTTCGCAGGGCTTGCATGCCCAATATACAAATACAACAAATCAGGTTAGGCCACAGAGTTCGTGGAAAAGCACCGGTATTTTGCCGCACTATAAAGGAAAGATTGGATGAAATCAATTATAGAGATAAATTATATACGACTAGGATCGACATAGGTTATCCCCGGCCTAAGTAAGTTGTTTCTAAAAATACAATTTGTTGTACCTATAGGTTAAATTACTAATTTCATTTGAGAATTTTGTTACAGGAATTTGTCACCAGTATCTAGAGATTCCCGGTTAGAGCAAATGAAGAAGGTAAAAGCTGATGAGACATTAGAACATGCATCCCGAAATCATAAATTAAGAGTTGATCTGGATGAAGTTCGAAAAGAATGGTTGAGCACTTTAGGTCCACATCACAAAAAACAAGTTGCAGTTCACTATGGAGTTTTTGAACATCTGTATGGGGAAGGATACTTTATACCATATACAAATCTAGAGATACTATATGAGATTAAGGATGGCAGCTCTTTGCCAGTGTATTGTGGAAATGTTGTTAAACCTTCTGAAGCTTTAATTGCTCCAACTGTTTGTTATGAATCAGATGGTAATACTATGTGGACTCTAGTGCTAACAAGTTTAGATGGACATTTGCATGAAAATGAAAAGGAATATGTGCACTGGTTTGTTGCTAACATCCCTGGTAATTTTATTGAAAAAGGAGATAACATTGTGGAGTACTTGCAGCCATTTCCATTAAAAGGCACAGGCTACCATAGATATGTTTTTGTGTTGTACAAACAGGATGGAAGGATATCTTTTGATCTTCCACAAGGTTTGTTGGTACTTTATCTATCTTTAAAATTACCTATCAATATTGTTTTTTAATTGAGGATGATGGATGATGAAGATTCAGCATTTCAAAACTCCTTCAAATGGAAAAAAAAAATAAGTATCATCCTTCAGATGCAGCTGTCTGCTGTAATTTATAAGTGTGCATGATCCAAACACATCCAGCCTGCCAGATGTCTACTGTCCAAATGGGTTAAACTATGGCCCAGTCATAATGTAAGCAAATTAGCTTGCACAGTTCAATGTATTTGTACTAACTAGACACCAGCAAGCTGCTGCAGTCTGCCATGGCAGATAATTTGTCCCCACTATAAATTTTGGTGGTCACTTGTATTACCTACATTATTTACATTACACCCACCTTTTTAGTCCGATGTAAAATTCTGAAAAACATTTATCAAGTGTGGTGGTGGAAAGTTGTTATTATTAGTATTATAATGTAAATAATGTATTAATATTACTTGCATTAAGACAAATTGAAGCAGAAATAGTGGGCTGCAAGCATTTTCTACTAGTCAACCTTTAGGTAAAACAGAAGTTCAAAAAATAGGTGCAATAAAACAATTAATTTCTGCATTGTGTTCAAATCGTGGGTATGTATGTAATATGTTTGTATTATACTTATTTATCTATTTTATTTTTATGTATATGTATTATTGCATGTACTATTTATATTTTTAAAATTACCTTGTCATTAAGAGTGTTTTCATATTTATTATTAGTGGTAATTGTGACCTAAATCTTATTTTGGTTGTATCCTTCTCAGCACCAACCTTATTTTGTTTCTGTTTGGCCCATTGGTTGACTGGTAGAATGCCTTAAGGCATTAAGTCCGCCATTTGTACCTACTTTGTGTATTGTGCAATAAAGTTTAAATAAATAAATAAATAAAGAGACATTCATAGGTAAATTCCAAGAAAAATGATTGAGCTGACCTGCTGCGGATGACATGGAAAAACTCATTTAAAGGCATGCATGATACTAATAAGTGTAGATTCGACAACCAATACACACAGAGTGTTGTCACATATAGAAATAAAGTGCCAATTTTTAATTTTCCTTCTGCCACTTTTCAACAAAGAATTCTTTATACTTTTACAGTTT
Source organism: Acleris holmiana (assembly GCA_949316455.1). Lineage (NCBI taxonomy): Eukaryota > Metazoa > Arthropoda > Insecta > Lepidoptera > Tortricidae > Acleris > Acleris holmiana. The sequence continues at coordinate 9,863,284 of OX438765.1, read as the reverse complement.
CCTCATTATCGCCTCTTGACAGCCGTACATTTGTCACCCGTGAATGGTATCAGAAGTACCAGGACAAAATCACCCCTGCTGGTCTTGCATTTTATCAAACTGATTGGGACTTATCAGTCAAGGAATATTTCCACAACATACTCAATACCAAGGAACCAGGTGAGCCTATCTCTGGATTTGAAGTTGAAATCAAATATGTATTACTTGATTTCAACTCAAATATTTGATGACATGTATATTTTATTTGCAATCATTTTTGCACAGCATCAAATATTCGAATTTTATTTTCTTAAGCTATTCATATTGGCAAACATTGAGCACGAACAAGAGCACTTGGGGTATTTTAAGCGAGTAAAACATGGCACCGTGTCGCCGCGCGCAGTCGAATGGATTCATATTTTTGTAACACTATTCTGGGGATCTCCAGAGTCTGCATGCTGTGGTGCCGTGTTATAATTATCTATGTGGTACAAAATATCCCACCCGTTTGACCGCTTGAAACCACTCACAGCCAGTGAGGACCCTTAAAACCCAGCTTCCACCTTCCAACCAACTTCTACCTTTTTTAAATTTGGATCTTTTGTTACTAGAGTACTATGAATATGAAGTTAGAGGTATGGAGCCAGAGCACTCACCAGAAGGGGCTTTACTTTTCCTGGAGCACCAGAGAACAGCCGCAAATTCTATACCTTTATTAATATAATATATCCTTGTTTATAAATTATAATGTTCATCCCCCAGGCGTGCCGCAGGATACTAAAGCAATACCTACAATGAAAGTTGAGACATAATCTTAACTATTTTTCATTTACAGTTTACGAATACGATTTCCCTGGACCATACATAAAGCCACAAAAATGGTTCCCTAAGAAAGAACCATTTGATATTTACATGGACAAGTACCGTGATCCGAAACAAATAAATAAGGAATACTTGCTGCGCAAATTAAAGAATGAAGATCCATTTAAGATGCCGACAGCTGGGTTAAGGTTCCCCAACGCACATCCTTTGCCTCGCAGTATGCCGTCATGGTTGAAACTTCATGAAAAGAAGATAAGGATGAAATGGGGTAGAATCAATAATGTTTGAAATGTAGTAATTGTATCGAATAAAACGTTTGCTAGTTTTTTATTTATTTATTTAGCGCGGTGCAAGCGCGTTTTCAGCGCTACATGCAGTGGTATGCAAGGTAGGAAGCGTCAAAAACAGATTAATGTGCCTATGTGTCTTCATAGACATCGAGGGGGCCTTTGACAAGACCTACTTCAACAGCATATCAACCGTGCTAGACGGACACGGTGAACTCGACCCTGGTCGAGTGGATACGTAACATGTCCAGCAAAATGGTTATCGGTAGGTAGTTAAGGTTTAAAATAGTAATTAGCATAATAAGTGATTTGCTGATTTGGTATGCACTAGCTAAGCCTATTATTTATTTATTTAAAAAACGTACAATAATAGACTTACAGTGGAGGCCAATACGCCTATTATGCTAGATCTTAACCCTCTGCGACTAACGTGACGTCTATCAGACACCGCCAAAAAAAATATCGCCGTTTAGCGTTAAATAGTTTTATATCGCTCAGTAAATGTTAAAAAATCCTGATTTATTTACCTTTTTAAGTTATTTTTTTCGAAAATTCATGTTAATTCATGTTAATTATAAATGCCACATGAAATTTGAATAATCATGATATATACTAAATAAACAATACTTATCATTGATCCATTAGTATTTTTCTATAGAATTTATCAAAAATGACGTCTGACAGACTATACCTCAGTAGAATGTTTCTAAAAAGTCATCTCAGTTGCAGAGGGTTAGTTTAATACACAAGGGTATTCCGGTAACCTTCGGGGAGGGAAGATGGCAGATTGAAAGATGTCCGGCTTTTGATTTTGATTTATTCTGTTTACTGATTTACTCTATTCACTTGACATTGGCGAAATCACTGTGTGGACTGCCATTAATTAAAAAAGAAGAAGAAGAATACAAAATTTCATCATGACAATAGGTGCAGATAAAATATAGGTACCTAACAATAAATAACAATACACATCAGATAACTATTGAAGACACAATATCTGATATATACTTATTACCAGCGACCTGCAAGTACGTCGGTATCCAGGAACTCGGAGAGCAGGTGGTGGGCGCGTTGCGGCGAACAGCTGATGGCGGCGGCGCGCCCCGGCTCGCACATATTGCTCGGGGACAATTAAGCGGATTCGCTCCAAATTAAGTGTGTTGCCCACTCTATCTTGCAAAAAGGAAACAGTAATGGTCTAATAGGTGCAATTTCCGTCTGGAATTCGAGGAGCTCAGTCCGACCATACCTTGCACAAAGCGAGGGATACAAGAAAGGATAGTAGCCATATTCCCTTGCGTTGGACCCTTTCCAACAGAAGGGAGTAGTTCCTGGCCTCAATCGGATCCCAAACAACACAGTTGTATTCAAGCTTGCTTCGAACGAATGCATTTAATAAGATGTGAGCGATCCAAATCCAAAGCGTTACTCGCATCTTTGGAGATCGAGATAATGTGCGAATGAAAATCGAGTTTCGTGTCGAGATGCAGATCTAGATCGATGACGCTCTGAACGCGCTCTAACGGGACTCAAACCACAGAGTATTTGGCTACGAATGGCGTCTTCGATCTTGCAAAAGTGATAGCCTTGCATTTACCGACATTAAAAGCTAATGTATTAGTGCAAGCGCAACAATATCATGCTGCAAGACATCACAGTCGGCGAACATATTAATAGCCAAGAGAAGTTTCAAGTCGTTAGCAAAAAGTAGACACTTTGCATCATCAACGACTGTAGGAAGATCGTTGGTCATGATGAGGAACGGGGTCGATCCGAGAGTACTGCCCTGGCTCGCACCAGATGTAGTATAATACTCCTTAGAGGTACAACCAGATACCTGAACATACTACCTCCGATCACACAATTAACTTACAAGCAGCTTCAGTAAACCGGTTGAGAAACCAAAGATACAAAGCTTATGGAGTAACACATCGTTATCAACCAAGTCGACAGCCTTTTCAGGTCAAAAAATGCGGCGTCTACCTACTTGCACAGATCTATCCATGTGCTCCTAGACATAATCAACTATAATAATCAACTTTTTGAGCCACTCTGGCACAAAAGCGATTGTTAAACGCAAGCTGAGTTTGCCTATAATTAGGTAAACACCCTGTCACTCTTCTTTACACTGTAATTGTTAAATTAAGTTAATGGTGTTATATCTGTTGGCAAACCAAATAAATAAATAAATAAGTTAACGCTGTTTGTGCAGGTAGACCTTCCTGCTCGAAACCTGTGTTGTAAGTCCTTATAAGAAGACGAAGCTTGAAGTATTATTTGCCGGTTCAGGATACTCTCAAAAATTGAGCTGAAGACAGGATTGCAACAGGTCTGTGATTTGCAACAAGTCGATGAAGATTCCTTTGGAACTGGGGTAACCCAGGAAACTTTCCATGCACGATGATAAAGGCCGTTAACCAGGGATAGATTAAAAATATGCATCAAAGGCCCCTCTAACACCGACAAACAGGCCAAGAATGAGGGTACCCCTACACCGTCAGGCCCAGGAGATGAAGTTGATTTAAGTTTCCGCACCGACTTACGGATTGCTTGTGGTTTGACACACGGAAACTGAATATCGATGGCACTTTAGCAGGCGTCGTTACGGCGTCCAGCTGCTGTCCGCATGGCACTGTATACGTCCGGCGATGGAACTGACATGGAACAAAGAGCTGAAATAATCTGCAGAGCTGAAATAATCTGCAAAGGCTTCAGCAGCCTCCGAATTGGAGACAATTCTATTGCGGTAGGTATACTCCATTTCATATACCATGGCCCGATGCACTTGAGACGGTCATTAGGCGTTAACAATAGGATTAGTGATAACAAAAGATACCTGGCCAGACCCTTTTGCGGCGTGGTATGCAGGTTGGACCGACGCGTGCCATTTTGAAGTGCTCCTAATTAGATAACAAAAGGCAAACATTATGAGCCCTATTGTTAAGCTTCAAGTGCATCGGGCCATGGTATATGAAATGGAGTATATGAGTACGTGCCCTGAGCTTGCCTACTACGTCTTTTGTCCTTCACATGCTTCCAAAATGCAGTGGGTTCACGACAAATATTCATCTCAACATGTGAAATATACTGTTTATATGCATCGCCAATAAGCTCTTTAGAGTTCTGTAAAACAAAATAATTTCCGATTAAATTCGAGAACGTTTTAAATTTGACAAAGTGGATATAATTATGTAGGATAATGAGAGCGCCGTACAATATTGGACGCTGATCTTATGTATGTATGTATGTATGTATGTATGTAAACTCTTTATTGCACAAAAATATAAATATTACAATTATAATACTAAATTAATGTACAAAGGCGAACTTATCCCTAAATGGGATCTCTTCCAGCTATCTTACGGGCACGTAAGAGTCAAGGGTACCGTTAAGAATATCGTAGAACACGTCAGTCGCCAAATTAGCATCGTTTTGTGTGTAGGTATAAACATACCCAGTCAAGATAAGATAAATCGTGGTACAGCTCAACCAGGTCAGCTTTTTTTAATTTCAACGAAAGGGTTGCCGTACAGAGTCGGTAGAGGCAGGATTGCGATCGTTTAACACTTGTGCATTAGAAATAGAAACAGAAATGGTGATATCAAGCGCGGGGTGATAACTGATAACCGTCCAAGGGAATCAGAGGACTAATGCTACCTTGCACCTCCACGTCATCCCGCGGGAAGTTTGCCAATACGAGATCCAGGATGCCATCGCACATATTACGAACGTCATTATATTGCCGTAATTGACAAAACGTACAAAAGCTACTAAATTGGTTAACAGCGTTAGAATTTAATGAATTGAGATTAAAATCCCCCATTATTACCTCACCTAGAGACAGAAACTTACAAAAAGTATTTTCAATACACTCTAACACATTATTGTGTAATAAAATAAATAAATAAATAACAGAATTATAAATAAGTCTTTTTAGAGTTGCTATTTCTGTAGCTCTGGCTACACCACTCTGGGAATGAAGGCGTGATGTTATGTATGTAAATAAATAAATCCGACGCAATGATGGCCTTATTTGAAGCACTCTGGTGGTAAAAGGCTGTCCCCAGGGCGGCGTTCTCTCCCCGCTACTATGGAACATAATATGTAGTAGTGAACGAAAACTAAGTGACAGTCACTATTACGCGGTAGGCTGTGCCGACGACATAGTGATAAGCGGTAATGTCACCGGCAGGGTATACGACGTTACCCGTTCAGCCCTGCGAATAGTGGAACGTTGGTGGTTAACCAACGAACTAACTTGTGGTAAATATAAAAATTTAAAATAATTCGCGAAACCGAAGCGAAGGAGTACTGACTGAATCGAAGGCAGTGAATTGACTGGATGCACGATTGCGTTTTAACAAACGACGAGTTTCAATTTATTTAGGTTAATTTCTTCCGCTCGAAAACCACTCTGGGTAAATTGGATGAGTGCTTTTATATGTTTTCTTGAAGGGGACGCACTTAGAAATTATTTAATTAATAACGGAGTAGAAATAATCAAGACAATCTCATAACGTCAGAATCGCGAAGTTGATCCCAGTTAGTGTTCGCAAGCTTTGGATAAAGGACGGAGAAATCGGCTTTACGGAAATTTCTTAATAAACCTTATTAAGTTTTTGTCAATTCGGCGATACATCAGATTGGGCGAAACGTACAGTAAACTTACCTTTCCGATCGTCACCTACTTGCTTGCCAAATTGAAATTTATTCTGTGGCACGAGAGTTCATAATTCTATTAGGCACCGCTGACACGAATCCGGTTTAACTGCTACTATAATACAATACCAGTTTAACTACTATTATAAATGGTAAAACAATAATACTTTTAACGTGTTTATCGTATCGTCAACATTACAATAGCACTTATTAACTTGACGGTAGTGGCGGCCGAGTTAAAAACAATACGATAACACATCTAAAGCAATATTGTTTTACAGTCTTGAATAGAATCGGTGCATCAGCACCGAAAGGCAGCGCCCTACCCCAAAATAATAAGATATAGTTACAATTTATTTAACAGGTACTTCTTTAAAATTGAAATTTCAGCTCTTCGTCAATCAATATATTTAGGACGCCAGTCCCTGCGTTTACACATCATCGTCATGCCACCGTGCCGAGCCGCTTTCGGTAAGTCTGCATTCGTTTAACGGCAAAGTTGCAGAGTTCATATTATAAGAGCGATAAAAAAACCTTTATTAAGTACCTACGTAAATAAAAGCGATAAGTAAACGATTATTATCGGGCTGAAAAGCCCTCCATTCTCAAAGTAGGAAAGTATTAAAATTGTAGGCGTAACAAAAAAAAATTATTAAGGTATGCAGTATTTAATAGAAAATCAAACCAGCATTTAGCGTAAATAAAAAAAGGCTTAAAACCTAGACTAATGGAATATTTACCTTGAACTTTACAACTTGTGGCTATAATGTTGCTCAGTTTTTTTTGCTACATGCAAAAAATAATAAATACTCCTTACTGGTTAAATGCATACTATATTATAATGGAATAAGCACCACCGCCTCAGTGAAATCACTGCCTGTAACATAAGGTACGTACATATGAAAATGACCTATGGGTCATGGGGTAACTAAATACGACATTTAAACATTTATTTTTTTCAGAAAACCTCTTTAAGGTCTATGACTAAAAATCGCAATAATATGACAGTTCAATTTGTAAGAATTTAGAACATAATCATAGTGCTGCATCAACATTACATGTAAAGGTATGTGAAATATTACAATAACGTGTCAATTCGTTGGGTTTAGTCTAGGCCGACGTCGTCATCTGTAGGGGCCTTGGGGCCGGACCCTGGAGCGCCAGCATCGGCGGCGCCGGCGCCGCCAAATCCTAGGGAATCATGAAACAAAATTTTAAATTGATTTAATGGAGTCACACAAGCAAGGCATTCTTGGCTATGTGACGCAGGCGAGATCCTACACGTAACTCTTATAAAAAATATATTTAACTAGGACCTTTCCGCGGCTTCGTCGGTGTAAAATTAGTAATTCAGTGACTGCCGCCGTTTAGCGGCTTCATCAACCTTGTTAATGCTGGAAGTACCCACCAAGTTCCTGTATCTTTATATTATAATTTTATACAGAAAGATGTATAAACATTGGGCACTGATCACTGCTTTAGCATATCAAAGGTTAATTTTAACAGTAAAGGTTGAATTTAAATACTAATATTTAACATTTTATTCATATATTGCATTATAAAAAACCGGGCCAGAGCATCTCCGCTCATACTCAGTGTAGGGTTCCGAAGCCGTTTCTACAGACACGAAAAAAAATATCTCAAAAACTGGGCAAGAGCATGTTGGACAATGGTCAGTGTAGGAGACCGAAGCTGTTAAGTACTAAAAACACGAAAAACAACAAGTATGAACTAGATTTCCTAAACAGTCCACCGAATCTAGAAATTGATGATTACATGTACAGTCAAGTTCAAAAGTTTGTATACACTTTAGTACCTTGTCACTTTAATCGCTTGGATAATTTCATATGGCAGTTTAAACATGACGTTAAATAGACAAGGTACTAAAGTGTATACATACTTTTGAACTTGACTGTACATTACATAATAATGTTTCAACCCTTCGTATGCCTAGTCCCGTATCCGTACCCATACCGTCGTATTCCCGTATCCATACTTATAGCCTCGGTTGCCTAGTAGCGTATCCGTGTCCCCAATCAAAACCCAAGGAACCCTTACAGTCGCGCTCTCTATTGACACGGCAGACAAGATGTACAGGTGTGCGAGCCCCACCGGCATACGAAAGGTTAAAAGTTATCCAATGACACCTCAATGGATGTCATAATGTAAAAAAATACCTTTGATTTGCGTTGGAGGCGAAAAAAACGTTTTTTTTTCGTTATTTTATTATACAACTTTGTCGGCGTTATTTAAGTAAGTATTACTATTCCAAATTAATTGTAGTGCCAAGAGTCTCTGACTTGAACCGCGGACAGACGGACATGACGAACTATAAGGGTTCCTTATTGACTACGGAACCCTAAAAAGCAGAGAAAGCGTGTCAAAGTAAACGGCAAAAACATTAATTTTGTATGATTTGCGGGTAACATCGCAACGTTGGCAGAAAGCAGTGATCTAGTAGAAAAAATACTTAATAGTATGGACTAAAACCAAAATCTTAGGTAACCGCTTCAAAATCGAACTCAAATCTCGACCCTTCCGACTAATAAAAAACCGGACAAGAGCATGTCGAACCATGCTCAGTGTAGGGTTCCGAAGACGTTAACTACTATAAACATAAAAATCAACAAGTTATAACCAATTTTCCATTTAAAGTCATTTGGTGCCGTCTTAGATGATTTTAGTAGATACAAACACTTTAATCGTAAGTATCCCAAGAACCAATGATGTCCAATACTTAGTCGTGATAGTTTTTGCTTTTAAATTTGTTATATGCGCTTTCATAATTTTTTTCTGATTTTTTTGTATTTGTAGTTTTAGCTTTAGAGGGTGACACTTGATTCTAACAAAACTTTGCGCTTTACAACTTAATATTTCATAAACGGATCCTTAATCAAAAAAATGATTTTACAAACCAGCAATATTTTTGAAAGAGCTATTTAACGACACCCCACACTATGGGGTACGCGAGAAAAAAGATACATCCCCACTTACGTGTAGGGGAGGTACACTAAAAAAAAACAGTCTTTTATTTTACCACTTTGTTGACGTGACTAATATGTATATTCATGCCAAATTACGCTTTCTAGTACTAAGTCCCTGAGCTACAGGCTGCGGACGGACGGGCGGATGGGCGGACGGACGGACGGACGGACGGACGGACAGACAGACGGACATGCTTTGCTTTGCTGCCTTGCTGTCAAGGCACTCGTGCATTGATTTGCTAGTAAATTCACTTCATATTATCGACGTGTAAAAGAGCCCCATGGGGGTTTATTTACTGAATAAACATTTTGATATTGATTTTTATACAACGATGATGTCTAGTAAGGAAAAAAAACTGCTGCAGCTAAAGCAAATTCTACGATTCATCACTATTGACCACAACGTTTGTATATGTTGCGTTATTTAAAAAGCTTTCGGTATTCGTTAGCTACCACATGTGAACCAAAGAAAGGGTCATAGTATTCGGTCTTTATTTTATTAATCACAGCTACTTACAAACGCTTAAATTAATGAAAAGATCCACAAACATAAACCCGTCAAAATAAACATAAACAGTAATGGCGGTCCAGTTAAAAACAATACTATAAAAATGACAAAAGCAATATTGTTTTACTTCGCCAGAATAGAGGCCCTGAGTATTGTACAAATCAAATATCGATAACTTTATCGACAACACCCTCCATTCAACAAGTAACGCGTTCATTCCGACTACATAACAGATGTATTGCATAATTGCTTTCCTTCGTATTTTCACGGAAACGTACGAACGTGTCTTGCTATTTCATCTGTAACGTGGAACATTCGAGATTATTGCGAAAATAATTTCGCAAATTTTGATAGAAATCAAGGATATAAATCAGCCCTACACCATTGACATAAAGTTCATTTTGTATTGTACAATGCCTCATAATATCTTGCGGAAAACAAAAAGAGAAATGCATTGAAATAAATGAAATAAGACTTATTTTATTGATGATACGACACGCCACCATGGGAGATATTTTTGGTGCGGCAATCGTTTTTACACTGCAAAATCAAAAAGCATGCTACTCTATTTATTTAGTTTATCGGAAATATCACTCACACAACTGGTATGCACAGCGATCGCGCCTAATGCACTCCGCTTAACTATGCCACACATGACACGCCACTTCACACTTCTACTGTTTCTGCTGTTCTGTAATTCAACTCAGTAAAACCACATTGCCTTTGACGTATGGTATAGTATATTGTTTTTAACTCGGCCACCTGTACTGTTGACAGTACATGTATATGTACAACACCTATCAAAAGATGACACAAGGTACCTACTAAATCTTGGTAAGTACAATCTTAGCATACTAACTGGTGTGTTGACTGGGCACTGTCCGCTCAACAGACATCTAACGGTAATGGACATTAAACAGGATCCCCAATGCCCACATTGCGGCAAGGAGGAAACAAGCCAACACGTCCTAGCCAAGTGCGTCATGTACTCGTCACTGAGACACCACACATTCGGAGAGCACAAGCCATCGTTAGAAGCACTTAAAAGCATTAACCTACAGGAAGCACTTGTGTTCTGTAGGAAAACTAGGTCTCCGGGCCAGTAACCTACGGCTCAACCAAGGGGAACAGGGCGGAATGACCGGGAGACTGATCGACCGCCCGCCTGTTCCGGCCGGGCGTCCCCACCCATTAGCATCATCATCATCATCATCATCATCATCATCATCATCATCAAAAGATGACAGTACACGTCATAAACAATAAGGTTATAACGTGTAGAATCTCAGCCCACATTTTTCTCTTTGACTCCTGGCCACACCCTGTTCAATCATCAAGGATTATTTTGTATAGTAATGCTACCTTTCTGTATGTCACACATTGCAATTTTGAATTTTATTACAGCAATTATCATAACTTACCGCTGGCAAAGAATTTTGTCCGTAGCTTTTCTATGGCGGCAGCAATTTTGGGGTTGTTTTGGTACTTCGCGAAGTTACCCGGGTTGGACGATACATCTTGGAAAGCATTTAAAACCTCCGGATCCTGCGCAAATAAATTGTATGTATAGTTTTGCCCTGAACATTTTGAAAGATGTTAATAATCTATGAAAATGGCAATACAAATAAAAATAACACCATATTTTTATACTAATCATACCTATATTATTTATTATTTTTAATATAAGTATTGTCTGTAAAAGTCACAAATGCTTAAAATTATCAATGGGTTAGTGGTACGTAAAATTAAGTAGTGAAGTGCGACTTCTTGGATTGAACCCACAATAAAAAACTGGGCAAGAGCATGTCAGAGCATGCTCAAGTCTACGATTCCGACGCCGCCGTTACTCAAAACAAAAAAACTTTCTAATCTCGAAAAACAACAACAACAACATGAACATGAACTTGTAAGTTAATTTAGCTGTCTTAGATGAATTTTTAGGTTACCGCTTCGCTACAACCAAATATCATAATACCTATTACATATTTTGTCTCAATCTCAAACTAAAACTAAGACATAGTTTCAAAATGACAAACATCTCAAATAGGTTTATTGTAATAAAATGTTATAACGACGTTCACACATTAGTACATCCGATATCCAAAACGTATATTTAGTTGTTAAAAGAACAATTCCTCCTAATACCGAATTATTATTAAGACTGAAGGTGAAAATGCATTAGTCTCATAATTACCAACAATTCAACAATACCTTCGGTTGACAGGCCCAAAGGTCAAAATGAATAATTCTGTTTCATAATAAGTACCTAAAATTTTAACTGGGTACATTAAATATGAGCAGTTATTTCTAAGAAACAAAATAAAACCTTTTTCGGACTAACACAATGGATCTGACTTCTGTACTACCTACCTAACAAAATATTTAAATTTATTTACAAATAAACCACAGAATATATTAGTGTTACGTTTTGTCACTTTTCCATAAGTAACTGAGTTTTCGACACAATAATACCCACTATTTGCGCATTTTGAGACAATGTTGAATTGAAAATTTGACAAAACATGATAAAGTCAATTTGATTTATAGTCATATCAAGAGTATGGTATTTTAAGAAGAAGTAAGTCATTTCTAGTTTTAGTCATTTTGAAACTAATCTGTTTTGACATTACGACGTACTAGGAACATGGTATTTTAATATCTGGTTGTAGCGAACCGGTAACTTTTTAGTACGTTATAAACTAACTAGTCGCCTGTATCACACCAAAACCAATCAAGTCAACTTCGTTATATGTGGTTATACCTACCTTACCTTGATAGTTTTTGAGAAATAGTGAGTGTGACATGGCGAAACTATATGGGTTGCTAAAAAGAGCAACTCTAAATAAAATATGTAACTTCACCAACAAAAAAAAGGCGGACCTCGAACAACAGCCGCGCGCTACATGAAACGGAATCCTGCACAATGCTCTCAGTAAATCTCTGTCAGTACCTACACTCTGTCCTTTCGAACACACTTCAATCTCATAGGAACACTGTTCTCACGGTACCAGAGATTAAGGCGCGTTACACACAGGACTATGATATGTTATATTAATATGCCAAAAAACATATTAATTACCTGTAGCAATTTACCAATGCATCTTAAGATATATTTTTCGTACTAGGTAGTTGAAGTCCTCATACGCAGCTTTAAGACATATTTATCTCTTTCCGCAGCAGTATAATGAATGGGATGGATATATCTTTTATCTTAGTAATGTGTACCCAGTGCTTTGCTATATAGGTAGTTTTCAAAATAATAGTACCTAATTAAGGACCGGGATTTAGAAACGTTGACTTATACATGCGAGTCACGAAAATTAGCCATATAAATGTACGACTAATTTTCGTTACTTACATGTAAAAGTTAAAGTTTCTTAATTTAAGTCCTAACTAGGTACAATTATTTTGAAAAACACTCATAAAAACACGTGGTTCAATGAGCCTAAAAATATTTTTTATTCATCAACATAGTCTCCTCCAAGAGCGATACAGTCCCTCCACCGCTTTTCTAACTTTTGTATCCCATGCGTGTAGAACGATTTGTTTTTGGCTTCAAAATAAGCCTCCGTTGTTGCAATAACTTCACTATTTGAGTCAAATTTCTTACCCTGGAGCATTTTTTTGAGGTCTGCAAACAGCCAGAAAGTGCTGGGGGCCAATAAGTGGGATGAGGAATCACTTCGAAGCCCAATTCATAAATTTTGGCCATCGTTCTCACGGACTTGTGACAAGGCGCGTTGTCCTGGTGAAACACCACTTTCTTTTTGTTATTTGAGGCCGTTTATCCGCAATTTCGTACTTCAATCGCTCCAATAAGCACATGTAATAGTCACTATTTATATTTTGCCCCTTTTCAAGGTAGTCGATGAAAAGTATTCCATGCGCATCCCAAAATATAGACGCCATAACCTTACCGGCCGATTTCTGAGTCTTTGGCCGCTTTGGGCGGCTTTCACCAGCCGCTCTGCTCCGCTGACTGCCGATTGGATTCCCGAGTGAAATGGTGTATCCATGTTTCATCCCACATACCGACGTAAAAATTCCTTTTTATTACGATTCGTCAGCGCCAAACATCGCTCTGAATCATTGATAGGTATGTTGGTCCTTTTGATCAGTTGTAAGCAAACGCGGCACCCACTTGGAAAAAAGCTTTTTCATGGCCAAATTTTCATGTAAAATTGTGAAAACACTACAAGCTGAATTCTTCACTATCTCGGTTATCTCGCGCACTTTTACCTTCCGATCTTCCATTAGGATTTTCAGGACTTGGTTAATATTTTGTTGAGTCACTGCTTCATTTGGACGACCTGAGCGTTCCCCATCATTTGTGTCCATTCGACCGCGTTTGAAGTCGGCATACCACCGACAAATGGTTGCTTTAGAGGGAGCTGATCCCGCATAACATTTTATAAGCCATTGCTGTGCTTCAACGGTATTTTTTCCCATTAAAAAACAATGTTTTATCAACACGCGAAAATCGTTTTTTTTTCTATTAAGGACCGTATCGTTAATTATGGAAACAAATAAAATGGTGTAATCTGTATAAATACTTTTTATTACAAAAAAAAAACTTAAACTACGCGATTCTTAGATCTTCAAAGTGAACCATAAAAACTACTTTTAGTTATTTATTGATCCCCTTTGCCAGTTTTCTCACTTTGCTTTTGATGCTCTTCATTAGCCCTTGGACATCGACTGTTTTAAAAGTTTTGTGGGTACGGATCCAGTCTTTTTTGAATTGGTCCATGTTATCTGTTCGTTTAGCTTGTTTTCGTAGCTTTGCCTACATCAGAGCCCAAAATTTCTCGATGGGCCTGATCTCAGGGCAATTCGGGGGATATAATGATTTCGCGACAAATTCGACATTATTCTCTCGATACCAGTTCAACACATGGCGAGCATAGTGACACGCAGCTAAATCGGGCCAGTATAATGTACGACCCCTGTGCTTTCGAATGAGTGGTAGTACCCGCTTTTAAAGGCATTCCTTCTTGTACACATCCGAATTTAAGTTTCCCGTTACGAAAAACGGTGACGTTTTCATGCCGCATTGACAAATAGCTTGCCAAACCATCACTTTTTTCCCAAATTTCTCGCAAAAAATGGATTTATCGTCTTTAGAGACTTTCGTACCTTTTATTACGGTGTAAAACTGCGGTCCGGGTAGGGTTTTATAGTCAAGTTTGACAGGTTTCATCGTCCATTATAATACATTGTTCATTTTTAGTTAAAATTTGGTCGTACAATTTCCGAGCGCGAGTTTTGACAGAAGACTCCTGGGTTTTGCTGCGTTTAGGTTGTTTTTGCTTTTTATACGTTACAAGCAAGTTACGTTCCTTGGCACGCTGAACCATTGCAATAGAAGTACGACATTTTTTCGCACAATCCCGAATCGATATCTCTTTTTTTTGAGAAAAATATTCGCATATCTTTTTGTCCAAATTAGGACATGAAGGGCCTCGTTTTCTACCTCAACCAGGTAAATCTTTTAAAGTATTATTCATACTAAACCTTTTTATCGTATTGTAAACAGCTTTCAGGCTAACCCCTTCTTCCGAAGCAATCTTTTTCCTGATTCTTTACAGTATTTGGTCACAATTGAATGTCGTTTTTTCTCTGAGAGACCCTTCATCTTGCAATGTACACGAATTATAATTTTTTTTATAGTAAGTTTTAACACTTGACTGTATGCTTAACAGATTGACATATGACAGAAAAGACAAAATATTGTAACTTTTTTTTAGAGCAATTCAAACTTGTTTTCATAATTAACGATACGGTCCTTATATCGAAATGGGCGGGGCGAGCATGCCTCAGGCTGAGCCGCTCAGATTCGTACCAAGCTTTACATACTTGGTTAGTTTGTCTTATGCCATTGAAGTTAATATAAACGTATTAAAATTGTTGTAACAAACACTATAATATAACATTATATTAAACATTATTTCTGTCACATCTTATTATTTTAGGTTATATTTTGGTCTTGGCACAACACTGGCGTATTTGATCGAAGACTCATTTGCTCGCGTTTACGCGCTAACTAAATTTGTTTCGGGTCTTATGGTGAATAATTAACGTTCAATCTTGGTTACAAGAATAAAAGCCTATTATTATTATGTAATCATAATACTTACCTAATAGGTTACAATAGCATAGCGTAGGTATACTAAATATTTTATATGAGTGTATATGTTCTTATTATATAATCTGCGACGATAGTATCAATATTCAGCGCAATTATGAAATGACGGCTGATAGGGATGTTTAAAGAAAATCCTTGCTGCGCCGACCCTAAATGATAGGGACAAGAAGGTTAAGACGATGATAAATTAATATTCATAAATCCCACCTGAATAAGAGTCATAATTTCTGGATCGCTAAGCAGAGTAGCGACGTCCGGCATGCTACCGCCGAAGCCGGGGACGCTTCCGAACCCTCCGGCGCCAAAGCCTGGGAACCCACCGGGTGCCTCCGCTTGCGCCTGCGCCGCCTTCGCGCGGGCTTCTTGCGCCTTGCGAGCTCTGCGTAACTTATCTTGATGCTAAATGATTGAATTTAATTTTACATTAAAATTCCATTCTTAATTCTCAAATGTTTTTATAGCGCTTCAAGTTCGTGCGAGACAATCGAACGTAAGGGGAAGCGAGGCAAGGGCTAGGTGGCATGGCATGGCATGATATGGCTTCCATTAGCTGGCCATTGTTCAACAGGACATAAGGACACGTAACCAAATTAAGGCCAGTTTACAATGTAGGTATACTGGCCCAATGGCTTAATGAATTTCGAGAGCTATTCGTTAATCCTCAACGTTTGTCAAGTCGAGAACCGGTTGCGTGCGTACTTACGTGAATTGAACACCAATCAAGCAACGGTACGACGGATATTACACATTCTACAATAGTGATTTTAGCACTTTTTTGTCGCTAAAAATGTACTTACTATATTAAATTGAATTCTTCAAGACTCACCTCCCTCTCTTCCTTCTTACGCTGAACAATAAGCTTGTGCTGACGCAGCTTCTCGGCGTTAGGCTTCACCTCGTTGAGCCACTCGTTAGTCTGGTCGTCATAGTCGATTTTTAATGACTCGCAGAGGTCATGAGATGCCTCTTCGAACTTACCCAGCAGCCTAAAGATATAATTAATAAATCAAAGATAAGCAACGTGAAAACAATGATGATTTCATTATTTCCAGTTGCTAGATAAAGCTTATGTGGAAAAATAAACACAAACAATTCGAAATTCATATACGGTAAAATTAAGATGCTACTTTGTTACAGACACCTGGCTTTTGTGTCTGTATCTGAACTGGTGACTGTCAAAAATACAAGTTTTGGGAGAATAATTATACAATTTAGTATACATATAACAAAATAATAAGGTAAACAAAATTACGATGACTGTTATGAATATTGTGAATACTACTTAATAACAATAATAACTAACCTGAATGCTCTGCCGCGAAACTTGTAGGCAGCGGCGCTATCGCAGTTAAGTTCCAAGGCCTGTGTGCAGTCTATGATGCATGCATTTGGCTTGTTCATTTTAAGATATACCTGTAACAAAATAACGTTGTCTGCAGATTTCATGAATTAGGTACGTCAATGAGACATCTGATCGCAGCTACAGATTTAGCCATATTTTTTAAACTTGTTATTGCTTTAAATAAATATTTTAGTATGGATTACCTGCCCCCTCTTAGCAAACAGCAAGGCACTCTGTGGGTTCAACTGAATAGCTTCAGTGTACATTTTGATGGCTTCTTCATAGTTCTGCTCTGAGAAAGCTTTCATAGCTTCAGATCTTTTTTCATCTGACAGGTCCCTGTCTTCATCAGTTGTTTCTTTTGACTGATCACCCATCACTTGAGAAGCATCAATAGCATCTGCCTCAATAACACCTATTCAAAAATTATGATAATAAGTTAAAGTTCAAATGTAATATTGTCTTTCTTTTAATTTAAGTAAATAAGTAAATATAAAAAAGTAAACATTTTTCAGTAAATATAAACTTCAAGTGTAATAATTTATTATACGCCTATTTGTTGTACATATTTATTAAAGACAATGCCACGTCGACGTGGTCGTGGACGAGGGGGAAATATTGGTCGTCGCACACAAAACTCTCAAGCGCAATGGGAAAACATTGCCACAATTGTGGGCAATGGATGCCACAACGAGCTTTAAAACAAATGTATTTTGTGTGCATTGCAATAAAAAAATAGCACTAAAATTCGGCAACGAACATCAACAGTCGCTGCATTGAATTCGACAGATTCGACTCCATTATTATCATATCCTACAACTTCAATAATTGTGACATTTGTGGCTTGGAAACATAGAAAGCAAAACGAAAGGGCTAGCTTAAAATCAAAATAATTTAAAGAAAGGCTCACGCTAATACTTCTACTTACCATAGAAAATTTGGAAAAAAAACAAGAATTTAATAATTTAAACATTAAACAGTGAGATAACAAAAAAATATTACTCAACCGTAGATTCGTCAGAAGTCATTTTGGAATCGCAAAAAAATATTAATGTTAAATTTAAAATATCATAATTTACTGTCGCTGCTTTTCCGGGCAGGAAGACTGCCGAGTCTGTTTAATAAATTTGTTTGCATAATGTTGTTTTATTTTAAACTAGCTTATAGGTATAAGGAATAAAGGTGTTGACAAAATAACCCTCTGATGGAGTTTCTTGCGGCGCCTCTTCTCCGCAATAATCTTGAAGTTAGTACATTCACTCCATATTACCGACGTGGAAAAGAGCCCTCATGTGGCCAAAATATACTGAATAAATATTTTAATTACTTTTTTGTTATTCCCTCGAAAACTGTTGAAGGTCCAGGATAAGAATTAGGTGCCCTATGTCTAGTTATAAACTTACATCCATCTTTGGGTCTATAAACTCTCTTTGTACTAAACTTATTTTTGTAGGGGGTACTGAAACGGGTTAACTATTATAGTACCTATAATAGGTAGGTAATTCCACGAGAGTTGAGGTGAACGATTACACACACAGCTACATGAAGTACTTATAGTGAATGAATGAAATGAGTGAGTGAATGTAAATGTAAATAAAAACGCTTATTTATATCAATTATATGTTAACTATTGTATTATTTGATCTTTGAAGAGGTTTGATAACGAAATAACAAAGTAATGAAAACATAGATAAAGACAATCATTTTAACAGCTACATAGATAAAAACAAGGCAATTTATTACTTATTCTCTTTGGTTTCTACGTTTAATATTATATTCATATACCTACACATACCTGACCTTTATTTATTCATATACCTAACTCATTTATTGAAATTAAATCGTTCAAAATATTTTATTTTCTGTTTTGTTTGAAGTCGATGAATTGTTTTAAATAATTCTTAACAAAATAGTTTCAAGAAACTTTTTGGTCTTTCTTGCAGTTCACTATTGAACTTGCTATCAGCACAATATCAGAACAGTAATTTCAAAATCCCGCTGCCATTACATGACAGTGTTGTTATGTGCGTGAGTTGAGGTCACAACTCCCTATAGCGCATTTTCACATTTAAAATATTGTTATTATAACCACGTTGAAGTAAATACCTTACTTATTTTATATCAGTATACCCTTGTGATAATTCCTTAGCGCAGTAGGTACCTACCTCTAGCAAGAACTTTTGCCTTCTATCAAGTTTGAGTTAATAACGTGAAGAGGGCATTACTTTTATGGTGTTTTCTAATAAACTAAAGTATTAAGTATCTTAAAATTAAAGAGCGCTTTACTGTTGTACAAACCAATACGCATTTAACTAGTTGAGACTCGAATAAAAAATACGGTAGCTGCTAGTTTAAGTGTTACGAAAGTGTCGTCGCGGTGTTTGAAAAATAGTCTTCCCTACGAAAGGATTCAAAAGAAAGAAAGAAAGGGTCCAGGATTGTTTTTGCATGGTTGTGTTAGGATGTTTTTGTGCATAAAGCTAAATTATCTACTGTAAACTTAGATATTGAATTTTCGTCCACCCAATTGTCATTGCTGTATGAATAAAATCAGCCGAAATATGTGGACGATAACTAAAAACAGCCTAAATATTGGATTACTTTTCGTCCACTTGCTCTGGAACATTTCACTAGTTATCGGGCAGCGGATTAAGTGCTTAGTAAAAAAAAAATTGTTTTCGTCCAGATAATACTTTGTTATGTAAATATGAATCATTTACTCAGTGTAGGGAAGTTTATCTGTGATTCATCACTCAAAACTGTTTTCAACCATATAGATTGTATATTATATTTTCTTAAGTGCCTGTGTGGTTGCCGGGTTAGAATAGTGCCACTCCATGTCTTCCTGTGGATTTCATAAGAGGCCACTAAGGGAATAAAGGCTTGTAGTACTGTTAGGCGATGAGCTTGCAACCTGTCACTAATACATTGGTAAACACCTTAGCCTACTTGTGCAAATTGTGGTTAAGTACAGAACTATCAACAAGTCTTTTTAAAGTTGTTGGTATTTCCGTAGCTCTGCCTACCTCACTCTGGGAATGAACGCGTGATGTTATGTATGTATGTAAGTACTCGCCTTAATTTTAGTAAAGGCCTTTATTTTGATACCCCATATGAAAATAAATATTTTTTTGCCTGTAAAGTATAGCACATAAAATCCACTATTTTGATTTTATTAAGTATTTTTTTTATGATTTTAGTAAGTAGTAATCCACTATTTTGTACCCAGTGACACTCACGTTATCAAGACAAATCTAATGAATTTATCAAAATTATGTTGAGTTGTTGAGTAGTTATGAGCTGACATAGAAATGGACATACATATATACATACAGGTCAAACACATAACCCACTTTTAGGGCTTCTCTGCAGTCAGGTAAAAATATATTGTTACCTATTTTACAAATGTATGGTCCTTAAATTTGTCAAAAATGCCCACAAATAAAATAAGAATGAAAAACCATCAAGAAAAGTGCTGCAGAGTAAACTCTAGAACCTTTCCCCCCACAGGCCATCAGTTCTAAGAGCAATGGGCCCTGCTTACAGCCTGTTCCTGTGGATTTCCTCATTCCTGATTTGTTCATACATAGATACGCCGAGCAAAGCCCTTTTCATTGCCCTATAAGTGATCTTGAGCTCTCTTATGAGGCCATTGTTAAGAACCACTTCTTTGTTCCCATAAGTCATCACCATACATCGTTATCGCAGGAGCAAAAACAAATCTGTTATAGAACACATATAACAGAATGTCTGTTTAGTAAAAAAGGACTATTATGCCTACGCATTCTAAACCTCTAAGAAGTTCTTCATTATCTTGCATGACTTTTTCTCTGGAAAAGGCATAGTTGGTCATCAAAACTTTCATAATAAGCCAGCAATGTGTTAAATTTTATAAATGGTTTTATTTAGCTACACCGCTTATGTTTGTTTGTTTGTGGCTTTTTGCTTTAAATCCTGCAACCATAATTAATCTTTGATCTTTAAATGCTGACGCTGTAGATGGTACTGCTTAGCTTAATGACATTGATACTAGATGTTTCATAAAAGGCTTTAAAACTGGTTTTTCGCTTTTTTAATTGATAATGATGATATCCCGGAAAGAGCACTCAAGAGGTACCATTTGTTTTTGAGCAAGGTATGGCAAAACATTATGGAATTACTATTAAAACAACCTCAAACCTGAAGGAATCACTAAAATATGTTTTGTATATTGTTCTCCATGCTAAGGAAATAGTTTGGTCCGATTTAGGTACCCTTAAAGTAACAGTGATATAAAAAAATAATTGAAACATTTACCGCCCTTCAATAGAGGAATGCATGTACTTGGTAGGCATTTAAAAATAATAACTTTTATTTTTAAAGCGTCTATTAGTCACACCTTTCCTATAGAGACGCGCCACTAAGCGAGTGTCACTTCTGTTATTGCCTACTTGTCATAATCTTTGAGTACTGTCACATCGTAGTTGCTCCCGCGATAACGATGTATGGTCATCACTGGCGACACACAAGGGTCAGACTTTTAACTTTAGACAATGCAGTTACCAGAACAAGAATAGGCACCATAACTTACCGACACATATTATCTATAATAATATGTGATGACAATGAGAACTGTTAAAATGACAAAAAATCACACTGCCTGCAGATAAGATCACAGTTGTCATATCGAAATATGGTGGTAGCTCTTGTTCAAAAAGCTTAGCTCAATTAAGTGCGTTATCCAAGTAAGAGCTCTAGTCAGTGTAGTGTATTGGTATGGTGAATAGTAAAAATTGATTAGTTGTAAGTAAAAGCCGTCCGTAAAAGCAGTGAACACAGCCCTAATTCTTAAATACCTTCCATATCCAATTCAACATCAGACTCCGGTTCAGACTCCTCATCGGATAAAGGTTCATTTTTTCCTGTATTATTGTTGGTTGAACTACTGTAAAATAAGAATGCAATGACAAATTAACACGATTTGCTTAAAAACAAACAAAATTATTATTTTAATTGTAATGGAAATGGTTTTCAAATTTCCTAAGTTCCTGACGCACGGGTCGCAAGGTGTAAACAAGTTTAATAGTTACCTATCTCCTGATGCAGTGAAATGTTTAGCACCAAATGATGCCGACGGGATCGTACCGCCTAGGGAAATTATGTAGTCTTTGAAAAACGCTACTTTAGGGTGGTGTAAGAGCTGAGGTTGGGTTCTGCAAATCTCAACAAACGTTTTCAGCTGAGCCAACTGCTCTTCGTTGATTGGGCAACTCATTTTGATCAGTTAGTTACCGGCGAAACTCCAAAATAGTTCTGTAATGATTAGTATTATGATTTACATTACTTTTACAAATACTATGCATCCAAAAAGTGAAATAGGTACAACTTGATTATAAATAAGTCGGTATTCTCACGATTACGAGACTGCAACAGTTAATCAATCAATTGATGCAAATCCTGTTAGCAGAAAATTTCCTATTTCTCTAGAATACGCAGAAGCAGAACAAGACAAGACCACAGGACAAGACAAATAAAATTTACCACAGATGACACACACTGATAGTGCAGATAGTGAACGGCACAGGATAGGTTATAAGAGAGGGTTTGTCGGGCACCGATTGCATTATAAATTTATAAAATATGGTGTAAACAAGAACCTCACTAGAGTCCGTCAAACGAAAGCTGTCCCAGAGAAACAGCGGCAATTTCAAAAACCTGCAGCTGTTTACACTGACTCTGTACACTGAATAAACGGAGTTGATACTATTTGATTTCCTGATCTTTTCACATCAGTGTTGGAGTATCAACTCCGTTTATTCAGTGTACAGTCACTGTAACGTTAGGTTTCATGGAAATCTCCTAAACCATAGACATAGTAAAACATAGACCGAGCATACAAACGGCTAACAGAATCGTACTCTTCGCACTTGATACAAATGCCCTTCGTTAAAGAGAGACGTCTTATATACGACCGCTTTCAAAAGTGTACCGTTGTTAAGGTTTGTTAGTGTGCGATCTCTTCATTAGTGTGCAGCCAGTGGTGTGCGATTTATCGATAAAGCACTATTACCTGCATAGAAATACATACCAATAATGGTAATAATAACAATATCGTGCGAATTTAACTCTGTTTATCTTCGATCAACAATACACAACTAGTTAACGGGTCAGAGAACCAAACACGGGACAGCGAATACATACTCACTTCAAATTGGGAGTTTATTTGAATTTAGTTCGTTGTCGACTACGCCAACAGTGACACGTGTTACTATGCCTGAGTAGGTTTTCAGAAACTGTAAAAATAATCACCGTAACAAAAAAATTACAGACGGAATATCATACTTTCGGTGAGGAAATTCGATTCCTTTGTTCTACGTCGGCCTAAAACGCATTATACCTTTGTCGCGTTTTGCCTAAACTTCATTCTTTGGTAGGATTTAGGCTATATGGTTAATTTGTCTATTTCGCTGTTGATCTATTGAGTACAATGCCTATTTCGGTAATGTACCTACTCCGCCATTTGACTAAGTCGCGTTTTGCCTAAACTTCATTATTATGTAGTACTGTACCTACTCCGCCATTTGACTAAGTCGCGTTTTGCCTAAACTTCATTATTATGAAGAATGTAATTTTTTTTATATAGTTTATTTGTTAATATAGTTTGTAATTTGACGTTGCTTTTTATTTCATATATTTTTTTTAACTTTTTCCAACTTTTTGTTTGAATATTACCAATGGAGAGTAAGTAAGAGGTCTGATCGCCTGTTTGTCACTCAAGCCATCTTGGTTAAGCCACCATGATCGCTCAATAATTACACTAAACGTATAAAATTGCTGGATGAGTCAGTCAGTGAGTGAGTCAGGACTTTTCACTTGATAAATAAAAGATGAGGGAGTAGCTTTCTACGTCCTTTCTACTAAGTACTTCGTTTTAGGGATTATACGTTTTAGGCATAATGCGTTTTAGTCTCAATCCTGACGCAGTCCAAATGCATTTCAGTCTTCCCACTGTAGTCCAAATGCGTGTTAGTCATAACGCGATATAGCTTGACAGCCATTTAGTCTTATTACCGATTAGTTCAACAGAGATGAACGCATATTGCTAATTAGGAAGTTAGCGTTTTATACTATTTACGACTTAGACTTTGTAGCCACATAGGCACAATCCGTTTTAGGTAGGCGGAGAACAAAGGATTCTTTTTATGACGTTGAACTGAAGCTAAGTAGGTATGTCACTAATGTCATAAATGATTAAAAACAGATTCTACCACTACGAGTAGGAGTCCTATGGCCACCCTGAGTCTCCATCATCAGACCTGCTCGATGATACCACATTATTATATTGTCATCAGAAATAAAGGCGTATGCTTTTCAGCTTATTGGAAACCGGGTTAACACATGCATACATACATACAGAGCAAGTTAAGTAAAAGCTTGTAAAATATCGTTGATTTTTTATATTAAACCCATACCCACCTGAGACGTCAAAACAGAAATAATATTTAGTGTAAAGCTACTCCATTTGTACCTACTCTGTTTGTCTGATGACATTGGCACTTCGCTAGTAGAAGCTGCATAAGGTAAAAAACGAGCATCTAGTCGAAGCCACATAAGTTGATAAATTGTTTCAAGCAAAATTAAGCATTGCGCTACCGACATACCTACCATTTAAATTAGAATGTTTTATTTTGACACGGATTTTATATAAGTATGAAGTTTGTATAGGTCGCGCTAGGACACTTTTCGAAGAGAATTTTGTATGGGACCCGGCGTCTATTGGTTAGTATGTCGATGCTGTTTATTTATTACCATTTTACGCCTAAACCACTGAACCCCTTTTTAGGAAGTTGGGAGATAGTTTGAACTCTGAGAAAGGACCAGATATTTTTATTCTAGATTTGTTTATTGTTCCAGAGGTAATAACAAATAACTAGTTTAAGCAGTACTAGCTTAAGTTTAGTACCTAACCAAAAAAAAGTAGTAAATTTATTTAATTTCAGGAGACAATCTTGCACAAATTAGCATAGTACCTGAGCTTTGGCTCATAGCATGATGAGTAGGTAGGTAGGTGGTACTTATACATAGAACGTCGAAGATTCTGGTACAAATACTCGCTCTCATCACCTTAGTATAATTTGCCTTACCTGGAATCGAACCGGGGACCGCTGTCTTCGTCGGCAGAGTCACTACCAACTACTAAGCTAACAAGTCGTCAAATAAAGGTTAGTTGTCATAAAAAATGGAATAATTGAAATGATTAAGTTAAGTAAATACTTGACGACACTACTTAATTCCAGAAAGAGTGCTAATTGCCGATTTCTGAGCGTTTATACTGCCCGTTACACTTCTAATCACCGTGTCGTTAAATAATGACTAAAATGAACTAGAAACGGAAATAAATATTGATAAATAGTTAATACAGGCTTGCATGCATTAAAATTCTCAGTAGTTGTCCCTATCGCCAATAATGAGGTGAAAATGTAATACGGATACGGAGATACTGTTTAGTATTTGGATACATTACCTTTGTGATTGATTACCAATTGGTTATTCACCTTATTATCCACAGGATTTAAGAGTCTTCTTATCCAGTGGTATCCAGTCAAAGAATGTTCTATTTATTTATTTATTTATTTATTTATATCTAAAGAAAAGACAAACAAAAGAAAATATCCATACCGCCATCTGTTCTGGCACTGCTTGTACGATCGTGTCCAGATGCATATAATATTATAAACATACAATATTCCGATAATGATGAAGCAATTGTTCTTCGTAATGAAGAACAAAATAAAAATAAAATGTTGTCAAATCTAAATTTAAATCAGGACATTTTACATTTAATTTTAGTGACAGCCCTGACTCAATTCGGAAAGTTACTATAATTCATTTTAAATATAGGTAATTAATTTACTATGTGATATATTTTTATATTTGGCTGAATGGTCACAACCGTTGACTTTTATAAAGTAAAATTGTCTCTTGTAATAGTTTATTTTATTTTTGTTTCATTCATATTTTTCGCAAATGTATTGAAAAACGTCGTTTGATAACACGTGCGGAACTGTCATTTTAACTCGTCCCGAGTCTTGTCCCTCGCTTGCCGCTCGGGCCAAGACACCTTGGGGCTCCTGTAAAATGATATCGCACCTACGGTGCGACACTGTCACTTTTGCAAAATTTTGAAAATTGAGTTAAGTATGCCATAACGTCGCTTTAAGTACCCTGTCCTTGAAGCAACATAATAAGCTAAAAGTAGCAGTGGGTAATCATATCAAAAAATCGCCTTTTCTAGATCAGTAAGTATAATAATTTTATACCACACTAAATCTTTAAATGCATCTCCTGCAAAAATGCTTTTTTGCATAAGTGACCGTAGGTGCGATATAGGTACCTACTTTCCGCACTTGCATCAAAATGTACTATAATTATTGCATAGATTGATGTTCTCTACCTACCTCACCTACCTGCCTTTTTTTAATCTGTAGCTATGTCACATAAAATAAAAAGTAAGGCGAAAAAATTGAGAAATGCTCCTTTAACTATTATTAAAACCTATTAGCGACGCCGCGGTTAAGTCACAGTAAATATTCTTCGTTGTAGTCGCTCAACAATCTTAATCGAGATATCTTATCGCTACCCTTGAAATAGGTGAGAAAATACCCAGAATTCTTCAAAAAACGCGACGACCTCCATGCAGGGCGCTCTTTGAGCTATAAGAATAGGCTCTTACTTCCACATTCCCGCCTAAAATTAACCTCCAGTGGTCCATATAAGTTTATCAATAAACTAAAACTAGAGTGCTATTTAACAAAGCTTATTATACCTACTTTAAATGAATATATGGAAGATACATTGTGATAATTAATGTTAATAATAATAATACAATTATATTTATTCGCGCTTATCCCTCCTCTCTCTCCTAATGTTGCTGTGCCCTTCAGGGTTCCTCACTGATCTCTCAATTCCTCACTGATCCCCTCATCAGATTCAGATTTGGTGACAATAAGACCACCTCGGAAGTATACTCTATCAAACCAAAATAGAAGTTTCAAAATCGGTGCACAATTGACGGAGTAATCGGTGAACATACATTAAAAAACCGGCCAAGTGCATGTCGGACCACGCACAGTGATGGGTTCCGTATCTGGGATGAACGGTCATGGTTGAAATTCATTTTTTTTTATAAGTCTCAAAAACTTCACAGCGTATCGTGTTCAAAACAATTTTGGTTGGAAGTATTTCGTATGTTCTACTACTGTAATTTTTATTAGAATATTCTATTTAACAGTTCAAAAGCTACCCACCCGGACAGAATTTTTACTACTTTAGAAGCGTATATCTCGCCAACTGTTCACTTACGTAAAAAAGTCACTTAAAAATCTCCGTATTATTTTGGAAGCCCTATCTAAAAATACCCCACACGCTGATTTGACTCAAAAAAAATTTTTTCGTCCCTTTAGTTACATGTATGGAGTGCCACCCCTAAATATATTTTTTTCAATTTTACTACATCATTGTATAGCGGTTCATAGAATACATCTATCCTCCAAATTTCATTTATATAGTGCCAATAGGCTCTGAGTAAAATGGCTGTGACATACAGACGGACAGACGGACAGACGGACGGACGGACGGACGGACGGAACAGACGGACAGACGGACAGACGGACATGACGAAATTATAAGGGTTCCGTTTTTGCCATTCGGCTCCGGAACCCTAAAAAAACAGTGAAACGTATAAACCTCCTTCTTTTATTGAAGTCCGTTACAATGTGTAAGGGTCTTCGATTAGGGAGAATGAAACTTGAAAATGTAGCTTATTTGTAATAGTAAAAATAAAATTGTTGTTTTAATGTATATACATACATACATAACGTCACGCCTTCATTCCCAGAGTGGGGTAGGCAGAGCTACAGAAACACCAACAACTCTAAAACAGCTTGTTAATAATTCTGTAACCACATTTAGGCACAATCAGGCCAAGAAGTTTACTAGTGTATTAGTGACAGGTTGCAAGCCCATCGCCTATATTATTATAATATACAAAATGGGTTTAATCTTGACCCTAGTCGAGACCAGAAAGTCAGGACAGGGTCGAAGATGAAGCGAGCTTACCCAGAAGGTACCTACCTACTAATCCTACTTTTGAAGGACATCGGGCCAAACGCACGAAATACAGGCGTATCATGAAGAATCTTTTAAGTTTTTTCGCATGAAAATAATACCCATTTACAAAATTATTTTTCTTTTAAACTATAAGTCGCAGAGACCTGAGAGTTTTAGTGTCGCATTATAAAATTCTAAACTCATCAGCTTCTGAAATAAAAACTATGAGTCCGATTTTAGGGCGTTTTACGACAATGCTGCATTGGGAAGCATGTTGCATGTTTTAATTTGTTCATGAAGCATGCTTTAAATTATCATTATTATCCAATTTACCATCTTAACTTATAGTTTCGTCATGCTTTTACATGTTATAGCAAATAAGATTTATCAGAGATTAGGTAGGTACCTAACTATAATCATATCGCGTCAAACCCAAGGAAAACCGATCTAAATACGAGAGTTAATTTACCTAGGAGTACCTACTTTTTTACCTAAAAACAATAGTATAGGGGTAATAGGGGCATACAAACTTGAGGGTAGATGGTACCATTGGTACCTAATCTACCTTCAAGTTTTATTTATCGTTATTAAATGTATTTATTCTGTGTGCATTTTTCCGTGATTTAATCAGAAGTTTTTTTTACGGTTTATTAAAGGAACCTTAACAGTTAGGAAAAACCTATCGTGCTCGCAAAATAGGTGTAAAATCCGAAAACTGGAAGTTATTAGTGTTAATGGCCTATCATTAAGCCACAACGTGTTAAAAATCATCATTAGGTCATTTTAATAAAGACAGACACGTCGCCTACGGACAAACTTATTATTGTAGAACTAGTTATACATTTTTGTCAACTGTGTTGTATAATTCAGAACTTGAATTGAATAATTTAATGTATTGTTTATCGAAAATGTTTTTACGGAAAGTGATACTGGCTTTAATGTTAGGTAAGATTTTCATGTTATTTATTAAGATGTTGAAAATGAGATTACTATGTGATATTTAATTCAGTGATTGTGCGAAGAAGTCTTTTTAATATTATGTTTGTATAATTATTTTATAAAAAAATGTACAGACGGCAACAAAAATTTGTTACAAAAATTCTCTATCTCTTATCGCCTCGGTTCACTTAATAGGTACTAAAAATCTGAAAAAAACTTAAATGAAAGAGCATATAACTAATTTTAAAGGAAAACTATCACGACTAATAGACATCATTGGTTCTTGAGATACAGGCGATTAAAGTGTTTATACCTACTAAAATCATCTACGACGGCACCAATTGACTTTATAGAAAATTTGTGATTACTTGATTTGTAGTACTTAACGGCTTCGGAACCCTACACTGAGCATGGTCCGACATGGTCTTGCCCGGTTTTTTATTTATTTATCTCCTTCAACATAGGGCTTTATAACCTCGATAGTGTCTAAATAGATAGTCATCATTTTAAAATAAATCATTTGATTGTCGACATTGCCATAAACATATGAACGGGCTGACAGCCTATCATCATAAGGGTTTTATTTTTACGTTAATTACGCAAAAGCCTAACATACATAATATATATTTTCATCCAAATATGTACTTGACTCTGCTTTACATGGTTCTAGTAGGCAACTTAAACTAGTCTGTTAAAATTCGTTGACGAATTAATAAGCGAGTACAGTAATACCTACTAAAAAAAGAACACCTTTATTACTTGTTGGTATCAATTTATTACTCTTTACATTGTTATAAGCATGTAAGCATAGGTAGGTAAGTACTATCTGGAATGTCTTTATCCAATAGTGGTGTTATCTTCCTCTACTACTGTAATGCTCGCTAGGATGAGTAAAGCTAGTTGTATTAAGCGAGCTCGCCTTTGCTGCGAAACACAACAATACCACAGTATTAGTGCCAGCAGCAATACATGATATAAACCTGCTACTTACCTAATTTGAATGCAAATATACTCTCGCGGTCGAATAATACGGGTCAGAGTGCGTTTTTCATACAAACGAGGCTATTTTGAAGCCTTGGTTCCTTTAATTGAATCTGCGGTTAACGCCGGAATTGTGCATGTTCAGAAAAACATCTAAAATGGAAATTAAATATAAGGAAATCCAAATGCTGACCCAAACCTTATAACGTATCTTAAGAACTTTAAACCTCCTCTATTGAACCTCGTTAAACCTCACTCAAAACAACCCCTGGTCAGGAACCAATGCTTCGAAATTGCCTCGTTTGTATGAAAAACGCACTCTGACCCGTATTATTTGACTGCGAGAGTATTTTAAAATTAAATGTGTGTTGCTTTTTACAGCATCAGCACTTGCTGATACAAAAGATGCCAGTCCGTCAACAACAGTGAAGACACCAGCAGCGGTTAACACAAGGTTCTTTGGACTCGATGGTATTTTGGGTAATCTATTTCAAGGTCACCATCATAACCCATCACATGGAGGTTTTGGAGGACATTTCCAACAAACTCCATACCCTGTTCAGGTACGATTTCCTGGGTTTTTTTTTCAAATAGGTAAAACGATATTGCCTTTGTTGGTATTGTTTTTAACTAGGCCGCCATTACCTTCAAGTAAATAAGAGCTATCTTAACGTTGACAATACGATAACACGTCACAAGCAACCCCAGGAAAGTTACGATTTCTTTGTTCAACAGTAGGTTCAACAATATTATGTCTATAACAGTAATTTTATCATGTCAAAAAATTGTTTGGGAAATTCATAACCATATTCTGTATTAATCAACTTAATTATAAATTTATGGCCGCAACCGTAAAAAATATGAAAATTAACCGGTTTTAGTTTTTGTAATATAGATCAAAAGTGGTTTAAGTATTATTTACTTTGCAAATATCAAAATAACTCATTTTATTTCGAAAGTTAAGGTTTTTAAGGCCTTAAAAACGTTAACTTTCGGTGTTCGTAAACGTTAATTATTTTGGCTAAGCCCATTCCCGCAAAAACGCCGTCAGGCAGGACTGCTTTAGACCTATCATATAAAAACATAACTTATATGCACACAAGCTATTTAACTATTGACCACAGGAGAGACAACTTTTGTTTTTAAGAGTGTGTATGACCCTGATATAAAATCAAGTCGCCAATTATTGACAACTTGCTTACATTGCTTAAACGACGATAGTTATTTAATTTAGTTATTTAAATTGTGAAAATAGTTTTGGGGGACGTTGTTTTATAATTAAGCTTGTTAATGTTGTGTTATAATAAATAAATAATTTGTAGCAAAATCCTCAAGACGACTGGCAAAATATACGATCTCCACAACAATTCCCAAATCAGGGACAAGGTTCTGAGCAGCAATCAAATGTGGAGGGACCAACGCAAGCAGTGAACCAAGGCAACTTTAATACAGCAAGCGGCTTTGGGCCTGGTGGGACTTTAGATGACATCCCGTCTCAAGGCGGTATGCAAAACCAAAACGGAGGAAATCAAAATGGTGGTCAAACGGGGTTCCAAAATCAAAATCAATTCCCTGGCAACCAGATGGGATTTCAAAATCAATTCCCTAGCAATCAGATGGGTTTTCAAAATCAATTCCCTGGTAATCAAATGGGAGTCCAAAATCAATTTCCTGGGAATCAGATGAGCTTTCAAAATCAAATCCCTGGTAATCAGATGGGATTCCAAAATCAATTTCCTGGCAACCAAATGGGATCCCAAAACCAACAAGGCATTGGGGGTAATGACCCCGTGGCTGTGGGGAAGCCAGTGGCTGTCCCACCCACTTCGGGTTCCGATAGTATTGTTTTTCAAGACGGGTGGGTATAGTTACATTCGGGCAAAACTGTATTATAATCATACCCCGTAATCGAACCCGCAGATCTGTAGCAAATGTATGTCAGGGTTGTCGCTATGTAGGTACCTACTAGGAATACATAAAAATACAATGTTATTTAAATCATCAAAATTAAATTATAAATATCTTATTTCCCTCGACATTATTTTGAAATAAACTATGTTCTTGTGTATTTACGTCCTTATCCATATGAGGAATGGATGAAAAGCACCATCATGATTTATATTCAAGCTGTGGTCCATCTGAACCTGTTCTCTATTGTACAATATTATGGTCACTTATGTTTCCACTTCACATGGCTAGGTCCTAGGGCCTAAATGCAGTAAATTTTGTTGCCTTTTACCTGTAATCCTGGTTTATCTTTTAAAAGAAAATCTAAATGTGAAGGGTAACCATCTTTCTTTTCTTGGTGGCTTCTACTAGCAAAGTGTTTGACGACGTTGTCTTTCTTTGATTTTATATTTACTGCACATACAATACAACAAATATTTTGTCAGTTTTTTTGCAGTACACCAATGTTTTCAAGTAATAAAGATTTCATATTAATATTTGAAATGACATGGAAATGTAAATGTAAATGTCATCGATGTTAAATGTGTCTGTATGATTAATAAGTACATTTTAATGATGTATTGACCTATTACTCTAAAGAGGGTCAGTAAGGATATCAATACTTATCATTAAATTGTACTTATTAATCATACGTACAATAAAGTAAGTAAATTATTCATCGTAATCGCCAACCCTAAGATCAAACTGTCAAATGCTACGGTTTTGCTACATCCGTTGCGAAGTATGATTATAATATAATATTTCAGTTCTTATTTTATATTGACGTCATAATTATGTTAGCGTTTATAGCAAGCATGACTTGATTAAATTTAATTGTATTGATTTATATTTGTTTCTCTTATTATTATTTTTACTCTACCGCATTGGAACAAACCTTTTTTTTTGGTAACACAGTTCTCGAAATCGGTAAGAGTGCGTAAACGGACTTGACAGTGGACTAATAGACGTATCTCCTATGACAACGTTTTTTTTAATATCTCTGTTCACAGTTCAGACACGCCTATCCAAAGACAATGCGTGCAGGAATGCGAATCCACCTCGGAGTATAACCCAGTGTGCGGGTCAAATAACATAACATATTTTAATCCCGGTAGATTTGTCTGTGCTCGCAATTGCGGACTCGGTAAGTTTCCAAGTCGATCGCTATTCTGTCTGAGACAAAGCTAATATTAACAAATTGAAAAAAATGTTTGATGATATTAAAAAAAGGTACCCAGTTTCCCAGGCGTAGTATCTACTCGCTTATTGCTTTTCCTTCGTATCTTTTGTGTTAATCTAGGTTACGGACTATCTGGGTGCCGTTAAATTTGAAAAAAAAAAAACCTAAAGCTTAATTTCATTTACCTCGGTACGTTAGAAAAGTGTAACAAACTAACAAAACATATTTAAATTCAGTGTCAAATGAAATGGGTAAAGATGCAAAAAACCTTGCAAAGCCAAACGAACCAACTTATATACCATTAGGTCCTAATTACGTAGGTCGGTATCTACTTCTGAAGATCAAGTGAGGTATTTTTAATTTAATAATTTTGGCACCAGACCATATTTTTCTGTAGTGTTTAAGATAAAACGACTATTAATGATTAGTTTTTAATAAAAACACGCTCGATGACAATTTGAAATTCAGTGCCAAACAGTACTAATTTGTTTACATCTTTGCCTATTCTGCCGTAATTCTAGAGAAGGCGGCTTACGGCAATGTAGTTGTCAAAGCACTCTATACTCTAATTGGTGCCCACATTAGATTTAAAATGCTTGTATTGTTGCTATGCAGTTAGCTACCTTCGTTGGTATTACGGCAGCATTTCAATTCACACCCACTATATTTTTTTCAATAAAATATGCCAATTTAAATTTACATACTTTAATCAAAAAAGTAGGTACAATTGTTAAATTGTAGATAGTCATACGTCATTCGGAATTATATTCAGGTGATTTATTATGTTCCTCTTATTTAACAGCAAAGCTCTCTTCCCATCCACAATACATTGCCTTTTCCTTTACCGTCATTATAAGACATGACGGCAATGATTTATTACATTGGTGAGATACCTGTTATTTATCAATCATTTTTTTTTATGTTGGAGGAGAAGACACACGAGCGCTCAGGGCACCTGATGGTAAGTGGAATCTGAGACACATACACATTAGAATTGTCAAGGCTATGATCTTAAGAACTCAAATGCGTTGCCAACCCTGAGGACTAAGATGGAATGCCTCTATGCTAGTAATTTCACTGGTCACAAATAATTACAATGCTATGTATTTCAAATAACTAATTAAGGTCAGTCTCACATCCATAAGTTATTTTAGCCGTCCGGTAAGATCGTCCGCGAAGATACCGAGCCGACTAAGTAAATGATCTGATTTGTCGGCGCGGTATCTGAATTTTCTATCTGAGCCATGCACAGGGGGGTGATTCTCTCAATACAGCGCTGCGTAGATCTTAAAGGTGAAGTTTTATCCGGCAAGTTTAAGAAGTCGGAGTGTACAACACACATTTTAGCGACTTCTTAATTAGGAAGCTTTATACGACACTGAACTCTACTCACCTGCCTGCTGCCTAATTGAGAAGGCACACGCTAAAATGTGTTTGGTACGCTCCGACGGGACTTCTTAAACTTGCCGGATAAAACTTCGCCTTTGAGATCGACGCAGCGCTGTGTTGAGAGAATCAACCCCTGAATTTTCTATCTGAGCCACGCACAGCAGACACTTCCGTTTCATTCCGGGATCATTTAAAAGTCGCTCAGTACAGAATCTACCAAATCGGTACAGAACGAAATCCTTACCAATACCGCACCGACAAGTCAGGGAGAAGCCTGAATGTGCTAGCGTACCACCTATTTTTATAAGGACATTTTAAAATTTTACCGTTAACAATATTTTGCATTTCAGATGTTTTTTTGCAACAACGTGGTAGATGTTTTTAATAAAACATATAATAGATGTTAGACCAATGAATACAAATATTGTCACCTACGTATTGAACACCTGAATCTCATAAAAACATTATTAAGATCACGTCACTTTTTTACGAACACTTTTACAACGCACGTGGCGAATTGCTGCTAACTATATGCAATAATAATTATTCAAATTATTGTAATAAAAATAATAATCACTACAAACTTTTTTGCCTGTGTGTGTATTCAGTGGATATTTTAGTGTTCAATCCACGAACACGCACCTGCAATCCTGCAATGCAACGCCAAATTCAGTGGTCAAAATTACCACAGAATTTGGATTGCTTTAAAAATGTGCATAACTACGTTCGGTTAGGTACGGTGCGTTTTCGTAGATTCAAAACACTATGTATACCTTCATATTGTTAAAAATCATTGTATTTCCTTTTTTTGCAGTTATACCTATTCATCCTCAATAAAGGAAAAAATAATAATCAAAGAATCGCTAATATTAAATGCAACTCGTTTGTTTTTTAAACTGTCGTTTCTATTAAAAGAAAGGCCATTTTAAAATTAAATATCAACATTGGACCGGGTCGTGACAATCTGTTATGGAATTTGGTTATCTTGTTCCCGCCAAATCAATTATTTAAATTTAAAGTAAACGTTTGTCACGCTGTGCTGTTTAAATCGTTCGTATCCGTCTGGAACCAAAATGATTATTAGAAAATAATGTTAAGGATTAGTTACAATGAGGACTGGTGTTATTAATTTACGTTTGATTTTTTATTATTATTTTATTTATAACCTGAGCACTGTACCGGCGGCTTTACTTTGATTTGGATTTTTATGACCACTGAAAAAACCGAAGTCGATCGAATCGATTTGATCGTACTAAATGTGGTTACAGAATTATCAACAAGTTTAAAGTTGTTGGTATTCTGTAGCTCTGCCAACCCCACTCTGGGACTAAAGGCGTGACGTTATGTATGTATGAATAAAAACCAATTTAAATACTTACTTACTAGGTTTTGATCGCAATTATTGATTGAGATCTTAACACTTACTGGGGCGGTGACGCTGACGTCTACATAGACGATAAATTGATAGATAATTGTATGGGTAATTAAACTTTAAATGTATCGCACTTAAAATTTTCCTATTAGAAGTTAATTTAAAACTGGTCTTGTAGGTTTTTCGTGAAGGTCGTGTAGGCCAACCTGCTCTTCCGCCGCACTATCCGACGACGTGAGACACATGTGGCTGGATGTTTGTGGCGCACCACCGCCTCGGTCTTCCGACGAACAAGATGAACCTACCTAAATGTTGAGTTCAATTAAAAATCGCCAGCCCTCGGGTGTGGTTCCTTTGCGAAGGGAGTTTAGCCTTCACACATAAAAAGCAACCCAATGAACCAATAAACATTATTAAATAAAATAATGGTACTGGTAGCGGTTCATATAACCCAGAAGCCAATTCATTAAATAATCCGGTTCTAAAATAATTAATAGACGACGCTTCGGGCTGAGGTTTTGTCTACTAAACTTTTGTAACTCTAAATTAAACTGAGATTAACTAAACCTTGTAAGTAGAATAATCCCAAAAACTTCATCCAAGTGAACAGCGCTCAGTGAATACGTGCCCCCAAGTGATTTCCTTTATACGCTTCAAGACAAGAATAACAGCGTCATAACGGTTATCGCTTACAGCTTTCTACATAAGAGTTCTTGGAATGTTTTCAGAAACACACGAAATCTGGCTTGGGCATCGTATAAAAATATAGATTTCATTTAAGTGGTATAGAATCTCTTTTGATGTGAAAAATAATCAAGGCCCTGATTCGTTCCTTGATTTTTATGGTATCTATATACACCGCCAACTCCCGCCAGCAATCCGCGCGTAGATACGTATAGCGGTATTGTCTGCACTAAGCGATCCTACGCGTATTGCCTAAAGTAACTATGTCAAGAAGGGCCTATTGAAATTCAGGCGATCGGATTATAATTTGTACATACAGCATCAATGTTAACTGTCCATTAGTGAGCCATCATAGCCTGATTGTGCAACAAATCTTTTTTGAGTTGCTGGTATTTCTGTAGCTCTGCCTACCCCACTCTGGGAATGAAGGCGGAATGTTATCCATTTATGTATTTATGTAATTCACTTCCTTGACATTGGCGAAATCACTACAGAACCGCCATTAATAAAAAAAAGAAGAAAAACAGCGACAAGTAGAATGGCTGTAAATATTTGTACTTTTATAAAGAATAAGTATTAAAAAAATATTTTGCAGTTAATAATTGTTGATACTTTAAAAATTTTGGAGTCAATAAAGTCATGTAAAAGTTTCCATCTCATAATAAGTGGTAAACTATTGAAAGTCTGAACTAATATCCCGGGCAACTAACTATGCAGCGACAGTTCATTAGTGGTACCAGTTTATTAAAATACTTACCATAAATTCTTAGAGCGGCACAGATTCGCTCTGCAGTGCTAGGTACTTGTTTATCGTTATTAAATTCCTCAAAGTTGCATATCATATCGGATATTACAGTTTCTTCGCGTTCGAACGCTAAACCCATGACTTTATAAAAGTGGGATATGTTTATGGAATTTCTCATGCTTTTTAAAAGTCTGATTTACCAGGAATTACACAGCAGCGCCATATTGCGAAAAGATATGAAATATCTTTCCCATTACAATTGAAAAGTATTAGTGGTGCCACCAATTCAGTTTTTTTAGGCTTAGTAATTTAACGCAACATTTACGATGTGTTTGTCAATCATAAGACAAATATTACCGACGATCGAGGTGTTGCCAAATCTGACTTCTTTAACACACATGCACATGAGAAATGGTTTTCCTTATCTTGATTTGGCTTTTATAACAACGATACTATAGTCACAAAATTACAAACATAAAGGATTAAACGGCTATAGTTTGTGTGGGATTATATTGTACTTTTATGCTCTCATTGTGCCTTGGCCAGAGTAGTGAAATGTCTTAAAATAAATCAACTTTCATCAGACCTAGGTAACCTTTTTGTGTATATTATACAATGTACACTAGCGGACGTGCGAAACTTGCGCCAGTTATGTTGCCAGCACGTTGCAAGTCCATTAGCCGGATAAAGCTTTTATGCCGATAGTTACTCTCTGCCTTAGTCAAATAGGTTCGCCGCTCACGGGAGTTGCTTTTTAATACGGATACCGTACGAAGGATATGTATCAGGAATTAATGAACTACGTACACTTTTAAACTGTACTTTTCTACTTCTGCTTGTCCCGTTTTATTCCGGTTGATTAATCAAAATACAACTATAAGTAACAATTTCACCATACTCGGATTTTTCGGATTGGGACTAAGCCGTGCATAATAAAAACGGTGGAAAGGAAGAATCACTTAAGCGACACTGAGTGAAATTGAGTTATATATTATATCGTTGAAATCAGCACTTTTCTCTGTGTCGTTCTACCTAGGCTTTAGGCCATTATGACGGCTTTGATTTTGCTTAAAGTACCTATCGCAAAATTTGGCATCAACTCTAAAAACTGTACCCTTATGCGACACGCAATTTGCGCACATCTACACAAAGATATTCGTTTAAAGTATGTATTAAAACACTTGTTTTTTTAAATGATGGCACTAAAGTGTTTTTTATAGGTTCTAATTTTATGAGATATGATGCTTAAACTTTTTCCGGATAGCTTAATAACAACTGCTGTCGGTTAAATGAACGGTCCGGATAAACAAATGGGTCAGTTACAAACAGTCGATTCAATGCTTTATCCTATGACTATTTACTATTATTATGTTGTCGTTTAAAGATTTCTTCCGGGAACTTTTTAGTGGTCATTTTGGTTAAGCGACATTTATTTCAGAAACTATCTACTTCTTGCTGTACGGATAGCACTAGTTGTATTATCTCGCTTGTCGCTCAGTGCGTCTCTATCGTTACAAAATAGTTAAAAAGGGAGATCCGAGCGACAAACAAGTCGCAAACAATATGTGCTAGCCCTACTGATGATGTTGTTGCCTTTAAAACGATTTTTTTTTTTAAAAAACACGTTAATATCTTTCTTAATTTACCACAGAAATGTTAGGTTTTTTTTAATAATAATTCGTCGGTGCCATTATATGTATTTCCTTTTTTACCTACCTACTGCAAATATCTATGTACAATACTATAAATAAATCACGCATAGTTTCTCGATTCCTTCTAACAAATTTGCAAGAGTTCTTAAGTCCAAAATTTTGGTATAGGTAGTGAAGTGGCCTAAACACACAAAATGAATAAATTTGATGAGGACAAATACAAACCCAGCACTCATTTAAAGACATGTAAGAAAGGCAAGTACTTGCCCTTCTTTTATTATGAAAAAAGGTGAAGAGCTGAGGGGCGAAAAGGTGGAGTGTGGAAAGGGTGTCGGGAAAATTGTGTGAAAGTGACTTGAGTGAATCTCGACGTCTAGTGCGTTTGTATTGTGCCTCCAATACGGCGATGTTCATTAAATTACCTGTCACTTGGAACATCTTGGAGCGATTGTTGAACTCATTAAAATGTAGAGATGAATATGTTTATTTAGTAATTTGGCAGCACCGGCACCTTTGCGTCTAACTAACTTCTACTAGTTCTAACTGTTAAGTAGATAAAACGCAAGTCGGACTCGCGCACCAAAGGTTCCGTACAAACTTATAAGAAGGTGAAATTCTATTGAGGGACAAACTTGACTTTACCGTTGAAAAACTGTTGTCTCTATACATCGACATCATAGGTCGCGATTAGTTTACCAACTGCAAATAAGTATGCAATCGCAAAAAATGTTTATTTTTGTGATGGAGCTACAAATTAATGATATGCGGATTTTTTCCTTTACTTGTAAGAAAGACCTGCCGTCTTGCCAAATTTCAGGATTCTAGGTCTATGGGAAGTCCCTATAAATTTTCATTCCCTTGAGAGTGGCGAAATATACTTAAATTAGGTTATATTTTCGAAAAATATATTAAGCATAGGGCCAAGGAATTCAAAAAGATCTTCAAGAATATGGATGGTTAGCGCAGGACCGCGAGGATAGTGGCGTGATAACGAAGTGGCCTATTATAGGTACCCAGCAGTGGATGGATAATTGGATACAGGCTGATTGGATGGATATAAACTTTGAAAACCGCGACTCTATAAACCCGGAATTACTTCATCGCTATTTCCAAGGCACTTCCAAATATTTCCAAGTGTATTTATATTATAACCTACCTATTTAGTTGTTTATTAGAATAAAGTACCGTATTTTTTAACTAAAGCTTTCGTCTAAAACGAAGTCAACATTAGAAATGGAATATGAATGTAATTGTAAAAGTAAGTAATTAAGAACAAGAACTAGAAGATTTAGATAAATATTTTTTACTTTTATCGACATCAGTAATTTAATTTAATTTTAATTTTACAGACTTGCGCGAATTCGGTTACTATTTGAATATGATAAAAAACAAAGTATAAGTATTAACTATTATTAAAACCGATCCCTAAGAACCTGTTGTTTTATCAGTCGTTGAACTAACAAATTGTTAAAAATCGTAAATGATGGTTAAAACTCAAGGAACTGTGTCAAAATTTCTATTCTCTTTTCGAATTTTAATCATTAGTCCAGTTAACTACTGATCAAACATTTCGGCCTAAGACTATAATTATCTCCCTTACATAAGAAATAATTTCAAACACTCTTAATCTTTCAAAAGAAAACAGGATTGACTCAGTGGCTTTGGAAGATAGTTATGTTGCTCTATGTAATGTTGTGGTTACTAGTACTGAGAGCAATACTATGTTAAATCGTAGTAACACGCACTAATGATTTTTCCCACTGGAAAAGTATTTTTCCCCACCAGAATAATTTCAATCTAAACTCACAACAGAACTCATAAACTAATTGTTAACAAATTGTTTTGAATAGGTAGCTGTAATTACGAACGCATTAAACTGTTATTAAGAAAATTGTCATTAGGCTCGGAACGATTATTAATTACAAATCGTTGTTTTGTGAACAAAACTGACGTAAGTCGAAAGTTTGATCCAATATGATCTCAACCATAAGATGGCTTCATTAAATTTAGAATAGAACGCGCTACTGGTTTGAGTGATATCGATATTATTCTGAAGCTGAGTTCCCCATGTTATGGGCAAACCGGTCGATTCCGCGGTTGTTAGCGTTAGCGTAACAACTTTTACGCCTTTGTTTTGTGGCGAATTTCCTGGTGAAAAGTCGGAACAATACGGTAAATAAATGTTACATTTGTTTTTAGGGTTCCGTAGTCAAACTAGTAACCCTTATAGTTTCGTCATGTCCGTCCGTCCGTCCGTCCGCAGCCTAGCGCAGAGACTCTTAAAACTACAAATACAAAAAATCAGAAATAAAAGCGTATATAACGAATTGGTTCATCTACGACGGCGCCAAATTACTTGAAATAAAAAATTACTTACCTATTACTTGTTGTTTTCTATGTTTGCAGTACTTAACGGCTTTGTAACCCTACACTGAGCATGGTCCGACATGCTCTTGCCCGGTTTTTTATGGCATGGAAAAGACAAACGACACACAGGCCACCTGCTGGGTTGTAGCGTTTAATGTATATTTTGAAGTTCATAAGTCTACCAAAATGCTTTAGAAAGACGTCCGCATGTGATCTAATATTTTCGTGCTTAT
The DNA here is from genome assembly GCA_949316455.1 of Acleris holmiana. Lineage (NCBI taxonomy): Eukaryota > Metazoa > Arthropoda > Insecta > Lepidoptera > Tortricidae > Acleris > Acleris holmiana. The sequence goes on along the minus strand of OX438765.1, from coordinate 9,821,981 downwards.
AGAAGAACGTACATACAACAGGGTATCCCATGACTTGATGTTTATATTACGGTATATGAAAGCTTCTATACTAGTCCAGAACACTTCCTTTAACTTTGCAATACATACTCGTAAGCAAATTAGTTTACGAGTTATTTAGGTTTTAATAATGCTGTTAAAAACGTTACCTTGCAGAACACCTTCGGCTAAAAATAGCTATAATTTGTATTTCCATTATACATACACCATAGTTCAAAAATGTATACGCGCTTCGTACCTAACATTTTGGAGAGTAAAACTATGTCCTGAACCGATAAAGAAGGGGCTTTCTTATCCCTTATTATTAACGTCAAGGGTTGGGACATCCTGTAGGTATAGCTTATGACATTTAGGATTAAAATGCCCATATCTCATTACTTATAACATCAAAGCAGAATCATCGGCAGTAACATGCCGTAATCTGGCTCTAATGTAGTAAATGCTGTAGCAAGTCAAATACGGAACTTTGTGAGGCTATGAAAATGGCGTGCGTATTTAACTAGTCAGTCTTTAGATTTTTAAGAAAGTTAGGCTACGTCCGCAATGACAGTCAGCTTGCTAAGCGCCCAGAGTCCAAGCCAAGCCTTTTTTTTTTCTAATGTCACTCAAAATGTATCGGATGTCATTTTTTGCGTTATGAAATGAATGTTATGATGGATTCCGGTAACCTTCGGGGAGGGAAGATGGCCGAATGAAAAATGCCCGGCTTTTAATTTTGATTTATTCTGTTAACTGATTTACTCTATTCACTTGACATTGGCGAAATCACTGTGTGGACCGCCATTAATTAAAAAAGAAGAAGAAGAAGAAGAATGTTATGATGGGTAATCTTCGGGGAGGGAAGATGGCCGATTGAAAAATGCCCGGCTCTTACTTTTGATTTTTTGTTAGTGGTGGTAGGACCCTGTGCAGGGTCCGTCCGGATCGCTACCACCATCTTATCCATTAACCACCCGCCAAGCAACAGTGTTTGCATTGTTGTGTTCCGGTGTGGGGATAAGACAACCGGTGAAATTACTAGCATAGAGGCATTCCATCTTAGTCCTCAGGGTTGGCAACGCATTTGAGGTGTAGGTCCCAAATGTCTATGGGTTTCAGATTCCACATACCATCAGGTGGCCTGAGTGCTCGTGTACCATCTCCCTAAGAAACTCTCCATAAAAAAAAAAAAATATATTCTGTTTACTGATTTACTCTATTTGACATTGGCGAAATCACTGTGTGGACCGCCATTAATTAAAAAGAAGAAGAAGAATGTTATGATACGTTATGAAATGACTGTTAAGCTATAGACATTTTGAACATCAAAAAAGAAAAACGTACATTCAAACGTGTATTGCGAGTAGCTAAGGTGACAGGCGTGCAGGGCCTCTATTCTACTGCGTTATAAAGATATCGTGTTTGACGTGTTTTAGGATCGTTTATGTCACATTTGCCATTATTGTAAATGACATAAGACTTATCAAAACGTTGACAATACGGAAACACGTCAAAGACGATATCGTTTTTACCGTGTAGAATCCCAGCCCTGGGGCCCTAGCCAAGATACAAACTCTCCTAACGTTTTTCTTTTCTATCGATCAAAATGTATGGTTTGACATTCTCGAGCGTTTCGATAAACCACGTGGTCGACTGTCATCCCATACATTTTGAACGATAGAAAAGAAAAACGTTAGGAGCGTTTGCATCTTGGCTAGGGCCCCTGTGTTGCTGGTTGCGAAGATTCTAGAACGTTTGTTTCACTTCGCTTCGCGCAAGATGACACGCTAGGCTCCAGGGGCTAAGCAAGTCGCCTGGGCCTCTATTCTACTAAGAAAGGAAAAAGAAGGAAAACATTTATTTATTTGTTACGAAATGGTCCCAACTCAGCATGTGCCGGCGGTTACACCAGCGCGTGGTCTTCCGTAAAATAATGTGGTGAGCAAGGTATTCAGCATGCAGCATAGCCATCAGTCCTATCATCACGAAGACAACCGAAACAAATTTGGAGAAAAGCTCACACAGTTTACTTAAGACAGTGGTTGGTCGGATTGGTTCAGTAGTTTTATGAGCCCCAGAGCAAAAAAGCCAGTCCTCGACTCCTATGGTGGTAGTACACATGCGATGCTATTTTCAGTAAATAAATAATAAACGATCTAATTGTCTTACGAGTAGATCACGGCTGTATGTGAAGTGCGTATGGTGTAGTGTCCTTGTAGTAAGTGGATAAAAGTTTCCAGATTTGGGAAATCTCTATGATACTCGTATATAGCGATAAACATATTTATTACTTATGACAAAAATATGCAAAAACGAAGTGAGTAAGCTGGTATCATTGTTGACTATTAATCCTGAGATTTTTCAGCGACTTCACGAGATTCAAGCCGAAGCACCGGGCGAGGTCTGCAAAGCACCGCAAGGGCATCGCGGAGTTGCCCTCTTGCTTCTTAATTAATCCATTCCGGTCCGGCCCTGGTTGAACTTGCTCTAGCATCTCGAAATTATAAATGATTAGCTCATTGAAAAATAATTTCCGTGCTGGGCCAGCTATTTCAATATCAGACGAGGCCAAATTCCGTCTGGCCTTAGGGGCTTCATCGTAAAGTTCATCGTAATTAGTGAGTCGTAGCAGACGAAGGACTAGGGCCGTGGGATTTCAGGAGCAGACCAATCCAATTACGGTGCGGGCCTATTACTCTTGGCACGAACTCAATATCCTCTAATTTTAGGTTGTAACCTATTTTAATCGCAGTATATAAAACGATTTTCAACATCTTGGGCAGCTTCAATTTTATTTTGGCCTGGTTACGAGTATTTATTTACTTCTTAAGTTCAGTCATTTGTAGTTTGAGAAAAGCGTTTCCATGTTCCTTCTCTTCCACTGCTTTAATTTTACTGTTGGACTTCACTACTCTCGACTCTAATTCATCTATGCGGGTGGTGCACCTTGTAATGTAGTCACTTAGGTGTTTTAAATGCTCTTTAACTTCCCTCATGAGAGTCGTAAGCCCAGCCACGGGGTCTGGATTAGCCTCAGCACCACCCGCTTGCGTGGAGCTCGGCAATGCGGTTTTGTGGACGTAAACAAGTCACATTCGAAGCTATAGATCGTTTGCTGCAGAGGACAGCCTCACGGGTGTATTTTAATGCCCTTTGATGGTTTTTACACAGACAGCCTAGGCATACCAAATATTCTCGCAGTTCTTTAATGTTCACGCAAGCATAATGGTAGTATTATTACATTTTGAGCAGGTTATGCACTGTGCATTGGTTTCAGGGGGGTTATCATGACATAACAATGCAGTTCTGTTTACGGCCAGAGAAAAGGACAGAGCTATGACAGTTATATAGCTCGGTCCTTTTCTCTGAGCGTAAACAGGGCCTCTATTCAACTGCGTTATAACGATATCGTTTTTGACCTGTTTCCGTATTGTCAACGTTTTGATAACTCTTACGTCATTTACAATAATGGCGACTGTGACATAAACGATTCTCAAACGTGTCAACTCCGATATCGTTTTAACGCACCTGAATAGAGGCCCTGAACTGCATTGTTATGTCATGATAACCCCCCAGGTTTGCGGTAAACTGTTTCGCAGTCTTTTGGCATTAATACCAGTATCACACACAAGTTAAAGTAATTAATCGTACTTAACACCGAATTAAATTATAACTACTAACCTCAGTACGGCATAAAAGGAACGTATGATATGCGCTACGACAAAACATAGCACATAACTCGTAGCACCAAAGCAGACAAACTTTTAGCACTGAACTCAGGGCTCTATTCTAAGTTATAACGATATCGCGTTTGAAGTGTTTTAGTATCGTTTGACTCGGTGTAGAAGAATCCCAGCCCAATAGTAGTGTTGGTGTATTTCGCGGCGAGAGGCTACGTTCTTGGTGGTCTAGTGGTTCAGGCGTCCAGCAAATACGTTTGGAGTATCTAGCGGCCCCCTCTTTCGCTATCTTGACAATGACACGTGACAAGTGACAATTCGGTAAACATTGCAAAATTATCACGCTGATACATCACTGGGTTTTATATAAGCTGCGCCATGTACACTGAAATGTTACTTGTCACCTGTCATTGTCAGGATGGTGAAATAGGGGGCTGATCCCCGCTAATCCCGCTACTCAGAAACAGATAGTTGTCAATGAGCAATTTCGGAGGTATCGCTTGCACATAAGAAATGCTAATACGCAGGTAATTCCTGAGAGATTTATTTCGTTCTTCTTTATTATATCTATGTTTTGAAATTTTACGCTTATTTGTTTCATTACTATGCCGTCCAAAAGAAAAAGGCAGTATAAAAGTATGAAGTCCATGCGCATACCGCCTTTTTGTTATGATCAGAAGTGTAATAGTCTAGCAGTGTTGCTTAGTGTAGATTTCTCTCTTGATTTGCATTACGAGTGTTTACTCCGATGACCCTATAATTACGAATTGTACGCGGAAGAAGTCGAGGAAATATCTAGGAGATAAGTTTTTTTCCTAATTACATTTATAGAACGTGACATTCTGACTAAGGTAAATCTCAGTATTTTTCTTAAAAAAAATAAAATGTAATGTACCCTAAATAGTATTAAGTAGTATTATTATTGCGGTTATATTAGCAAATTTTTATTTCGACTGATGAGACAAGCGATGGAATCGGAACAACAAAACTTTTGCTACCGCCATCGAAACTTGGTTCTAAAATGGCGCTCTGACTAAGTTTTTGTCTTAGCTTTAAGCCTGTGTCTCGAACTAAATTTCCATAAACACAAACGCAATTAAAACGGCGTCTCGCGTGTGGACTAAATCCAGCGGATTTAGTTGCTCGAGGCTTCATGCTAACCTACATTTAAACTGCTTACAATTTAGGTATTCAAACGCCTCGCAGCTGAAGTTCATATTTCAAGCGGATACGATGTATGCCTGGAAAGATCCCTTGTAAACTAGTTTGTACACTAGTTTGGAAAACATGTGGGTAGGATTATGATGGTTATATTTGGCTTTAATTCCCATAAATCCATTTAAGTACATAATTAAGCGCTTAGCCTGAATTTTCTATTAGTGTAAAATCATTACAGGAGAACGAAAAACACGTTCATTGCAGTCTCATTTCACTCTGTTATAATTTAATTTCCACAATCAATTCATGACGTCAATCTGTATGGCGATTTTAACTTAAATCAATTCAACTAATCATGCGTGATTTAAGGATAAACATCACACCAGTTTATTAAAAAGCAAATTTTAACGAGCCGAATATATTTTAGAACCCGATATTGTCATCAATGTACTTACGTATATTAAACACCCATGTTCAATATTTTTAAATCCGCTATTTTGGTACATTTTAAAAATAAACTAGGTACCCGAGACACTCGCAACGCTAAGGTTAATCTAATGACACCTTGTTGGACTATCCGTTTAGCCTCTATGAGGAAACAAATAACTGAAAGACGACGACTTCACAAATTAATTTCAATTTCAATTTCAATTATTTATTGCACTCATAATAATACATAATACACTTACATAGGTGATATTCGTACACTATGGACCCTGTTGGGCGCAGCAATATAAGAGAGAGGAGGACTATCCAATTAATAATTAATCAATATTGAATATTTCCATTTTTCTATATATCTATCTGTTTATTTCATAATAATTACTCAGTGTAGTATAGTTTATTATGTTTATACTCTTATTTATTATATTATAATTTATCGCTTAGATACTCTGTTATATTCACAGAATATAGTTTTGTGGTTATATTATAGTAAGCTTTTTCATATCGAATATTTTTTAGTTTATTTATTATATACGTGTTGATTTTTCTATTTATCTATATATCTATCTGTTTATTTTCATAATAATTACTCAGTGTAGCATAGTTTATTATGTTTATACTCTTATTTATTTTATTATAATTTATCGCTTTTTTTGTGGTTACAGAATTATAAACAATTATTTTTACAATTGTTGGTATTTCTGTAGCTCTGCCTACCCCACTATGGGAATAAAGGCGTGATGTTATGTATGTATGTATGTATCGCTTAGATACTCTGTTATATTATAATAAGCTTTTCCATATTATAGGTGTTGATTTTTTTCTTTACGTATTGTTTCAGGTAAGTTATTATAAATGTTAGTCACATTACGACGGGACCGGAGGAATGGATTGTCAAGCGAGAGGAGGGCAATAATAATTGGTGTTAATTTTTGTTTCGTAATAATTTATGTTTGGAATTACGAAGTAGGGTATAAGTTTTAGTTCAAGAAGGATAGATTAATGTTACTCGGCATTGTATCCTTACCCCACTGTTCTTGTGCGTTAGCTGCGTGGAACCAGCCTGTCCTCGCCAGACTCATTGTGGTTGGCAGAAGGTTCAGACGGCGCTCAAACAATGGAAGTCTCGTGCCTGGGCACGTGTGCCAGTCGCTATCTTAACTGCGGACGGCTACTTTCGTTTTACTCTCGTGTCTGTATCTCGGCTCGCCTCAGCCAACACAATTCGCGATCAGAATGGGAAAGGAACTTAAAAGTAAATTTTACAAAATTATACGGTACAGTGTAAACACTTTTTTTAGTACGATCAATAACCAATACTAGAAACATTAATGCGATGAAAAGTGACGAGATCAAATAGTATATGTATTAAATATGATGTAATCCATTTTGACGGAATTGCTCCACTTGATGATTCATCACTTAAGTTTCTATTCGTAGTTATCTTGTGATGTTCACTCTTATAGTTAATAAATCGATTTCTATGATATTTGGCTAAGAAGCATTTTTTGTAGTCAGAATAAATAATTCATTCATTATGTATTTAACATTATTCATAGGTACATACCAAAATTGTAAATAGGAACCTAAGCTCTGTCTATTTGTTATGCTTTCACAGCAAAACCGCTGAACCGATTAATGCATTGATATATCGGGTATATTTTATCCTGAAAATTTAGACAATTCGTAAGGGAAGAGCCAAAAACGACTTATGCGCTAACGGAGTGCGGACAGTATTTAGTACTGTAATCATGGGAAAAATGGTTTACCATTGAATTGCCGGGAAACCTTTTACAGAAGAAAAAACCCTATATTTTCATTTCACCGACAGCTCAATACGTTTAACATTTACTACATTTAATTCAAGTTTACCTAAACCACCTAACCTAAAAAAAAACACATTTAAGTTAATTTAAGTCAAATACTATTCAAAAATTTGACTCAGGGCACCCCATATCCTGATGCTCTTATGCCCAGCGCAGTGAGCGAAGCTCGCGGAGCGGTGGTCTCTCGTGCGAGTGTAATGTTGCGAGAGTAAAGGCAAATAAATAATTTACATCATGTATTAAATTATTAACTTACATAATAGTAAAAGAGCTCAGTTCCTTATAGTTGTCATACAAAATTACGGATTAAAATCAATAAAATAATAAATTATAAGACCAATATACCGAAACAATTATAATCATGGTTTCTTAGTCTGATATTATAGAATGTATACTTGACTACGTATTACCTTAGTTTTTCTAAAAAACGTGTTAGTTAAAATGAATAGAACCAAATTAGTTATAGAACTAAATATTTTATGAAAAGTTCGTCAGTTAAATAGGGCGAAATTTATAATTTCCGATAGAATAGTGGAACAAAATCGACGCATACTAAGTGGCAAGGTGGCAAAGTAATTAAACAGTGGCGTGCGTTGTTCAAACGTAGAGGTATAATCAAGAGTTGAATTAACACGATGATGGTTGTGAACAGGGCGTTTTCGTTGAATTTCAAACTATAAAGTTTTAATAGCAGTTCGGTTTTGACTCTCTTGCATGAATTTGTTATATGTGATTGTTCCTTCTTGGATTAAAAAATACAACTCCAGGCTCTTTCGGTTCGTCAACCGATTGATAACTTTTTTGCCTTTCCATAAAGGTATCAGCGTGGAGAGGCTGGCTTTTTAGCGACACTCGATCTTCTTCGATGTATGCTAGGTACATCTTCTGACATCTATAGTTATCCTTACTTAAACTCAGTTAATGACCAACCTCATTTATTGAGTTTTGATAGCTGAGGTGTTATGGTCTATGAGAATGTACGCCCTGAAATGCGGTTAATATCTGGTGCGTCTAGTTCAAGAGCGAACTGACGTTGGATGAAGAAAGGCCAACTTAAAGTGGAGCATGTTAACAATACGATAGCTTTACGGATAAAGAAAATGTAGAGTAAGGCCCCTGAGCACACGTCTTCGAACGATGGACAAAAACGACTGCTGATTGCAATCGGCATCAGATATAAACCTATAGGAAGACAAGGTAGGTCGCAACATTCACAAAATGAGTAGAATTGAAAGAAAAGAGCACGTATAATGTATTATGGCCTGATTTATTTTACGAAAAGTACATCTGTGATGAAACGTGTTTTATTCATCTAAACTTATTAGTTTTTCACAATAAAAGGTTTAGGTTGCTGAAAGTCGGTGCCGGCGACTTGCTCATCGCGCGGACTTATCCGCTCGCTCCTACAAACGCTATTGTTACGTTTCCAGACGACTCATAACGGGCGGATCTGGCTTTTATTGCGATTTTTTGCTGTTGTTATGTGCATTTACCTGGATGGGACTTTTCAAATATTGACTTGGGCTTAATTGCGATTTTATATTATTATGTACATAAAGTTTGCTCACACTTCTGTTTGGTCTTAAAACATCGGAAGAATTAACTTTATAATGTTTGATGGAAAAAACATAATAAATATTTATGGGTCAATAGTATAAAAATTAAAGTAAAAAAAAACAACAAACCGCCTTCAAAACGCAAAAAACTACTTCTTTTCTAACGGTAATAGGTCAGTCAAAATAAATTGGGCTTTTAATTACAAAAAATTTGGGACGCCATCTTGAGTTTGACTAATTTCTATTTAAAAGCAGGTTATTTTTTGGGTTCTTCTAGTTCGTTTTTGGTTTTTTTAAACATTTAATTGAGAATTATTAGACTTTTTAGTGATTATAATCCCACTGAACTCTCACTTCTCACTGAATACCTGACGATATTTCACGCTCGCCGCGGAAAGTCATAGTGCATAATTATAATTAAACAAACCATTCAAATGTGCTTCGTCATAGCTGCTCAAGAATTTAAATCAAGATATCTTATCGCCACCCTTAAATTGAAAAAGGTATTATGGAGTTCTCTCAATTCCTCACTTTTCCCCTTATCATATACCAACTTGGTGGCAATGGGACTACCTTTTGAGCACGCCCTATCAAACAAAAAAATCTTTTTAGGGTTCCGTAGCCAAATGGCAAAAAACGGAACCCTTATAGATTCGTCATGTCTGTCCGTCTGTCCGTCCGTATGTCACAGCCACTTTATTCCGTAACTATAAGAGCTATACTGTGGAAACTTGGTAAGTAGATGTATTCGGTGAACCGCATTAAGATTTTCATACAAAAATAGAAAAAAAACAATAAATTTTTGGGGTTCCCCATACTTAGAACTGAAACTCAAAAATTTTTTTTTCATCAAACTCATACGTGTGGGGTATCTATGGATAGGTATTCAAAAATGATATTGAGGTTTCTATTATAATTTTTTTCTAAACTGAATAGTTTGCGCGAGAGACGCTTCCAAAGTGGAAAAATGTGTGTCCCCCCCCCGTAACTTCTAAAATAAGGGAATGATAAATGTAAAAATAATATATGATGTGTATGTGTTATTTATTTATTTATTTTATTTATTTATGTACATTACCATGCAAACTTCCACCGAAAATTGGTTTGAACGAGATCTAGTAAGTAGTTTTTTTTTAATACGTCATAAAAACATTGATCAAAGCTACAACGAACTTTTATATTATGTTACTTGCTGCTACGGAACCCTTCATGGGCGAGTCCGACTCGCACTTGGCCGCTTTTTATTTAAAATCGATCAACATTTGAAAGGAGTCATCGTGTAACAAACACAAAAAAAGCAACATACAGTCCAAGCAATAACCTCCTCCGTCTACGAAATAGGTTAAAAAGCGGAGGTGATGTACAAATTGACGAAAAAATTAAATGATTATAAAACGCATTTCAAAAAATGAGCAAATAGTGTTTTTAAGCCTCGACGGCACGCTTCGCCACTCAAATTAACGTTTCACGGTTGCGGCAATGTACGTAAACCATGTATTGTAGTAGGGCGCATCTTTGTGGATTGAAAATAGTGACATGTAAATGTAACAGTATGATACGGAATTTTAAGACGAAATCGAGTTTAAACATGTCAATAGCTGTTTTAGAAATTGATTTTAAAATACCTACAAAGTCGTAACGCTTTTAAAATTCAGATGTCCATTAAGTCAATAAACTAAAACAAGCTTTTATTTAACAAGTTAAGTGTTCGTATGTAGGTGCCTAAGTATTTATGTAAGTGAGTAAATTGTCCGTCAAAATTTGCAAATTTTTCAGTCACTCGCCGTTATACGATTGAGATGAAATTTGGAATACTTATGTATTTATGACAATGCAACAATATGGCACCATGATAAGCAGATGATGACTATGCAAAAAAAAAGTACAGTCAAACATTTATTTGGTTAGGTTATTAGTAAATTAACTTCTCATCCTCACTCAATATTGAATAGTGTTTATTTACCTAATACTGTATACTTCTAATTTCTCTTTATTTATATAATTTTATCCTATTATAAACCATTAGTTGTTTCTTCTTTTTTACTTATTGTTTTGTTCTCTAACAACTGAAATGAACGGGAATATTTAAATGCTTCAACCGTAGTTCGTGTTTTAATATTCTTCAAACGTTATTTCGACGTCCATTGCTCATGAATGCCATTGCAATATTGAATTTTATTGATAGACTCTGAATAAAAAATATTTTATTTTACAGCGGACAGGGCTGAGATTCTACACGCTAAAATCTTATTGCTTTTAACTTGTTTCCGTATTGCCAACGTTTTGATATCTCTTATTTAGGTACTTGAGAGTCGAGCTGAGATAAAAATAATACTATGAGACGTCGTTAGCAATACGATTTTACCGTGTTGCATAGAGACCCTGCTCTCTATATGTAGATGCAGGGTGGCAGTCAGTACAGCGCCGATGGATTCCAGGGTCAACATCTTACCAACCGAACCTACGAGTCTACACAGTAGGAACAATTTTGTCGACAAGTAACAATTGAAATGTGGCATTTGTGTCGAATTATGATTTATGAAATTAAATTGTTGCTTATCGACAAAATGATACTGTATGTGACATGACTTCTATTATGTTATTCTCAAGATTTCGTAATTATATTGGTCGCGAGTAACGTAAAGTTTGACCCCATCTTGCTTCTTTATCCTAATGAAATCGTTATGAAATATAGCAGTACATAATCAGCGTATACTCGTATACGTTCTGCTGCCGGACCAAAGCCACCTTTCGTGATGAGAGGTCTTGCCATAGTCCCTACGTAGGCCCAGTACGGATGGATCTCGCACACATAATTATATTTTTTTGCAAATGTATGGGTTTCCTTTAAAAGCTTTTTTCCACATATAAGTTTCGAATAATATGCGAATCGGATTTAAACTGCGTAAGAGGTGTCCACCAGGACTTATTGTATGTTTATACACGTAATAGTAATTTTATGAAACACCGCCAAGTACCCCTGGTCAAAATATTACTCTTCAGAGTAACATTACTCTGCTGCAACTCAACTCCACTGAAGGTATATACTCGTAGCATGAAAATGTGTAAAATATGTTTATTACTTAAAGAAAAATGCAGCAAAAAATATCTAAAGCGATAAAATGAAAAATCATGATTAAAATATAAACTGTAAAGATCAGAAAACGATGTAAAGATAAATCAAGCACTAAACTCAACCCGTCCGTGCTTAGGACTACTTTCGAGAACGCCGCGTACTCCTAAAAATTTACCACTTCATCGAGTGGATTTCATGAATCGTACGCGTTCGGCAGGGGTCGGAGTCACTCGGGGAAACTCGGTCGCTTAAGCCGGTGGCGTTTCAGTCTTCGAAACGCTCGGGAACTGGTTCGACGCAAAATTCACCCATGAGTTACATCGTTTACATTAAATTGCGACTGTAATAAACATTTTCCAAATGAGTGGACACGTTCGACAAACCGCAAAAGTAAATGCATAGGTAACTAAAAATCGTTTGTTTTACTAGTGAGTGGTGATTTAAAGTTTGTAGTGCAATTGGTTTGTGAACGTTTGTAGCTGAAATAACGGCGGGAAAAATGGTTGGCCAGTTAACTCAATGCTTGGAGAATACGGTGAGAACATAATTTAAAATTCAACTAAAGTAATTGACGTTTTGATAAGTAAATTACAATAATATCTCGTGAGTTTATGAACTACCTACTCTAAAAACTTCCGTAAATCGAATAAGCTTAGTAAAATGTTATTAAAACGTTAATTTTAAAGATAAAATTAGGCGCTAAGATGCAAGAAGAGTGCAAGCTGTGGCAATTGAATGAGACCCTGTCAAATAACCTGATAATATAATCTGAATGCTCAGAAAAACTTTCGGGGGTGCTTAACTTTTCGTGTCGGCCGAGTCCTTCGGGACACCACCATACTCATAAAGGTTTGTTTTTACCGTTTTGTCTCGTTTTTTTTAATGAAAAGAAACCTTTTCGACAAACGTTTACGAGCAAACATTTTATAAAATATGCGGGTAACGCCACACAATGGAGACGTATGCGTACCTTCATCTTTCACAGTGTTTTTGTTGACTCTGGGCACAAATGAAACACGTAAATATTAATGTCCGTTTTTAGGGTTCCGTCATAGAGACCCTTATAATTTTGCCGTTATATCCGTAAGTCGTTCAGTTGATGGTGACCGCGATAATGTCGCGATGGAAAATTAGAAAATAAATCGACATGGTCCGGGCTGTTGCATGTTTCGGTGTTTTATTAATAGTAAATTAACAAGTTAATTTTCTGCTTAGTACAAAAAAATCAACAATGCGCTCAATACGATTTTGTTAAAATTTAATGGTTAAATGGTTTTTATCAAAAAGATCTTTTCGTTGGGGAATTAAATAAAAAAATACAATTCGTTGAATATTTTGGTTTCTTGTCTTTTTTAGGGAATCATAATCATTAACATGTTTAGCAAAGCAGACGGAATTTTTAATATGAGTACATCCATACATGTTCTTTCTTTAAGATTTAGTTATTAATAATTCGAGGAGACGCAATAAATTATATGCAATATGTTTATTACGGTTATTAGTATAATAAATCAGTATGAAATCAGGTTACCTACCTTCCACAAGGTTAAAATTCCAAGTTTCGGTCTCGGAGTGCTGCCGCGGACACCGCCATGTCCATAAAAGAACGTAAATTTTCTCTTTTTTAGTTTTCATGAAGTATGTCATAAAATTTGAATAGCAGAGCTGTATTTAAAATAATAAATATAACGAATAACATCAGAATGCTATTTTGCATGAACGAGGCAATATCGACAAGAGGTTTCAAAATCTCTCTTTAAAATTTTCAGCTTTTTTTACATTCGCGTCATTATTTGGTACTATTAATTTGCTGTTACAAATACCGCAAAACGTTCAATAAAAGAGCTAAACTTATTCAAAACCAATTCATGGCGAACGAATTCAGGAAGAAGTCATTGGCTACAAAATTGCAATCAATGTAAATCGAAATGCACGAATGGGATGGAATATTCCATCTCATTTATTTGGACTCTGTAAGTTTAATCATTAAATATTATTTTTACACTAAACTGAACTTAATATCACATTGACGTGACACTTCAATAAAAAGTTAACTAACTGACTTCTTTAACCTTCTTAGTACGTCCCTTTCCTATAACTGGCAAACTCTTTACTCACAACATTTTAAAAGTAACTATTGTTAGGTTTTAAGAATCTTTTACACTGGTTTAACATCCATAACTGATTAAATTTAATTATTAAATGTCTTAAAAACAGAACGAGGTCGGATACTAGCTAGTATCTAGAAGAAATTAACTTTATTTGCTATATAATTAACATAAAATTATTGTTAATCTGTACACTTTATCAGCCTGCTTCAAGTTACTGGATTTCAGTTTAAAGAAATCTTTTAAGCGTGAGTTCTCGAGAATCTTTGACACGTTATTTCATTATTTTTTTTTACAATCTAAATTAAACGCTATTAAAAATATATTAAAGAGCATTCGCAAGTGACAAGATAAACATTTTTAAAGTGTCATTTTTTTCTACTGCCTAAAAATAATTCAATTTTAAAATCAGCTACAACAGCTTTAAAATAAAAACGATCTTTTCAGACATATCAACAGACGCACTATAAAGTAAGTAATTTTAAAAGGGTTTCCTTTGTCAGTAATTGGTACGGAAAGCTAATAAAGACTTGCTTCGCTGGTGATAATGTGCCTATTATGCATAATTTACTTTTAGCCCTTCTATATCAAAACGGCTTACTATGCATTAGTATCTATTGAAGGTTTGTGTAAAAGTAAATCACGGTCAAACTCTTATCATTATTATATGTTTTGTTTATATAAGTAACAAATGAATAAATATCACAAAACTTGATCTAGTCCCAAACTAAGTTCTAGGCTTGTACTATGACTACTAGACAACGATAAACTTACTTATACATATATAGATAAATATACTCTTAAATACATAGAAAACATCCAAGACTCAGGAACAAATACTCGTGCTCATCACACAAATATTTGCGCTGAATTTGAACCCAGGACCGCGAGCTTTGAAGACTGGGTCACTACCAACTAGGCCAGCAGCGTGTCGTCGAATATTTCTGGAACATTGATTGAATGATAGATACCTACCTTGGATTTTATTCTTTTAATTTCTATTATATGATTTGTTAGTCACTATTATGCCTACTAGGCAGTACTAGAGATATGTTTTACAAATGTTTTTCCGTTTAATGTACAGAAATAATAATGTACCTGCCTAAGTCATGGGAATAATTTATCTTTAAAACAGATACCGAAATTATATACATATATATTTCATTAAACATAACTATCCCTAGTTTTCTGTTTGGAAAGGTTTGAAATTGTTTGAAAGTTGCCCATCAGTAGCCGTGAAGCAGCGAACTAAAGCAATTACGATCCACTTTCATTATTCCAAATAAGAAAGCTTAAGTTCTCTCTAGTGGCCGCGTATATTGAATTTTCTAACGCTGGCTGCTGGCTAATTTTGGTTCCTGGCGAGCGAAATAGAAGATTACGTATACCTAGGTATTGTAAGTTAAATATTATGATATGTGTTATAATAGTCTTGTAAGATACTATTTTAAATCAATACAAGTTTTGTTCAAGTAATAATAAGTTAGGTCATTCTTGACCGTTTGTTTTACTAATTGTTCTTTTTTATTACATAGTTGTAAAATTAATTAATTATACAACTATGTAATTAAATAATTGGTACATTTTTAAATACTTAGTGCAAAAACCAGGGAAATGGGTTTGTTTGACATGGCTATCTTTCTATTTAGAAAATGCCTTTTAAAGATGTTTTAAATTTTGACTAAGCAGTTTAGTGGAGGATAATGGCTACCTTTCCCAAGCCGTGCCCTTAGTCATACATACGGTAGGTACGATGTACATACTACCTTTATTAGACGAACGATATTGCGTATTTAACGTGTTTTTTTTTTAATATTTTTGTGAAGAGTTTACATGTACTTCGTTTTTTTAGGGTTATTAGGATTAGAATAAGTGACCGTTATTTTGCACAAATATTTTGCAGTATCATCTGGGTCATTAAACCTGGACCATTATTATTCTATTCTATTCAAAGTTTACAACCTAATTCAGTTATGAAAGTCAGAAACATACACACTTAAAATATAGGTAGGCAATTTTATATTAGGTGCTGAAATAATAAACTTATTAAAATTTTCCGTCATACATAATATTAATATAGTACCTATGCTTATGACGAAAGCCGGAGTTTTGCTGCGCACCTTGGTGGGATGGAGCCCCTTCCGAACCAATTCCCCATGCTTCATTACCTTGTGACATGAAAGCATCGAATTGCTGTCGAATTCAGAGATCCAATTGGGTTACCATTACTTATACTTTTTTATTTATAAGGACCAATGATTTTTTGTTGGCAAATGTAGCTTCTCGTTATCGAAAATAACTTTTGGTGGGTCTATATTGACTGCCGTACCATAATTATTTTTAGTCATAATTATCGCAAGGTTTGAGGTTGTTTTTTAAAAGCTGTTACTTAATTTGGATTTTTATAAATCAAACCTAACCTAACCTAACCATGTCTACCTACGGGTTAGATATTTAAGAAATTAAATGTTAACGGTTTCAAAAAAATTAAGGCGATCAATAATTATGTCAAAAATGACATTGTGAGCAAACATAAAGAGAAACAACGGGCTCCCACTTTTGGTACATACCTAGGCATGGAATAAACCAAGCAGATGTGGTAAATGCTTCAAGGGATATTTAAAAGAGTAGTTGTTAATCAACTGAATACTAATTCGACGGAGACATTCATGTACGTGTCATGTGTATGCTATGCGGGTTAACCAATATATCTTTGTCGACAAGTTCGCTAGGACAAGGATGATGAGAAGACATCTGACGAACGATCCAATGGACTTGCTGCAATATTTTCAGCTCACATAACTTATGGCGACCCAATGACGGCTTTTTAATAAATAAAAATGGGCGAAAATAATTTGGCGGTGCTTGGCTAGGTTTATTCAAGCAGAGATTTGCTGTTGGTCCTTTAACAATTCTACGTTGGTCTTACTAGGTCTACCCTGTGTAATAGTGGGATCTACATAACAATGACAGCCATACTAACATTATGATTCCTTGTCAATCTTTTAAATAAACCGAGTACGCATTCGAAATTATTGTGTTTAGATAGGAATATAATAAAATGTGGCGATTAAAATATAATTATTTATACGAGGATGAGCAATGGCAAACTTAGCCCTTGGTTGAGGAAGTTTACCGAACTCCACGCGTCGCGAGTTCTATTAATGAAGTGTGGTTTATTTACAATCTGCAATAAAATAATAATAATAATGCATGTAAACTTATAACTGACTCGATACTATCCCGGTTGTATAATTTTATTTTATAAGGGTAAAGTTTCAGTTCAATTCTCGCGCGTAGAAAAACCACAGCTTGGAGTTATAAAATGCATGGTCACGTAGGAACGCGATCTCTATCTACAAAGGCGCGATAAAACGGTTGAGTGCGTGCCGGACATAGGTGAAGGTTTTCTGTTCATTTACATTTTAATCAGGCAATTTATAATACCCTAGGCGTAGCTTAAAATAAAGTCTGATAAACCTCTTAAGTTTAGGCAAAAAAAATAGCTATCTATCAAAAAAGGATTCAGTGATTCAGAGAATTGAGTTTTAACGTTGATTATATTTATTATGTATAAAGGTAGTAGAGATGAAGGCGTATACAAGCGTTTTGTATAAAAAAGTAAAATAGGCATCTATGTACTAAGTAGCGGAAATGGTGTAGAAGGAATAACACGAAGAGCTCACCTACGCTCGGCTACCGTAGAAAAATATTTATCTGCTTACTTATCAATATTTTTTACACGCAATGAAATAGTCTTAAACCGAACTAACAAGTTTCATGCAGCTTTGATTTGCTGGCTCATATTCTTGAAAATGTGTAAAAATAAAATTTAAAATAGCGTTGTATGTACCTATTTACTCATTACGTTTCGAAACAATCCGGGAACTGCACCTCTATAGAGAAATTAAAGCATGCACATTTCTAATATTTTCTTTAATTTCATAGTTTATATAAGTCGTAAAACACAGAAACAAATAAATAGTTTAATAATTTTAACTTGACCTTTATTCACAAAACATGTCTTACTCGCTTATTCAAAATAAAAAAAATGTTGAAGTGGACTAAGTAAATTCTGACGATAAATGACATCTATTAATAAAGATCAACTTTGTCTTGCTTCAAAATGAACAAAAACGGTCTTCGTAAGTCATGCGATTATTTTTCTCGGGCTTCAAATTCTCTTACAATTGTGGTTTAATTAACACGTTAACAGTTTAATTTTACTTGGATTTATCATTAATTAAATTTTAGATTCAACTAAGCTGTAATGTATTAATGGGCGTTTTCAAAAAAAAAAGTGTACTACACATACATCGTTAAGGACAAAGTTAAGAAAATTTAACTTTTTCTATTTCGTCACGAAAATTTGCCATACATGTAGATACGTTAATTTTCGTGACAAAATTGATACCTAACGTAAAATTTTCTTAATATGTCTATAACGATGTACACTTTTTTTGGAAATCGCCCACGTACAGACCTAGATTTTATAATATGTACAAAATATTCAAAAATCGTGGAAATCCGATAAGATTTAGGGGGTGAGAAACGTTATCGCCCGGGGCTAAATTTGTATGGATTATTTTTGTCAGCGACGCGATTTGAGCATTGCTTCACAATGCTGTTATCGGAATGCCACTTTTGCCAGTCTTCCATCTCTACAATCATTTTAGTTTCGAATCTGTGCAAGGTCCGTCCGGATTGCTACCACTATCTTATTCATTAACCGACCGCCAAGCAACAGTGTTCGCATTATTGTGTTCCAGTGTGGGGATAAGACAACCGGTGAAATTACTAGCATAGAGGCATTCCATCTTAGTCCTCAGGGTTGGCAACGCATTTGTGGTGTTAGGATTGCAGTCTTATGATTATAGTCTTGAGAATTCAAATGTTTATTGATCTCGGATTCCGTTTACCATCAGGTGGCCTGAGTGCTCGTGTGCCTTCTCTTATCAAAAAAAAAAAAAAAAATATGGCACTGTGACAGTAAACTATGGTGGTGAATGGGCTCTGAGTCCCTTACATATAAAAAAAATCGAGTATGGATCCTGCACTAGGTCCTACTGATTCTGTGCCAATTTATCCACATCACTGTACGCGTAGTGTTGCTGCGAATGAAACACTCGTAATAAGGGAGTATGCGATGGAGATTGATAATCAGCGGTCTGATTGGTTAAAAGCGTGAAAAAAAGAATTTTACATATCAACCTAATTGGTGCAAATGTTTTCATAATGACTCCAATTTTTTTTAGCTTTATTGAAAATGACCAGGGCCTCTATTCAACTGCGTTATAACGATATCGTTTTAGACGTGTTTCCGTATTGTCAACGTTTTGATAAGTCTTATGTCATTTACAATAATGGCGACTGTGACATAAACGATTCTTAAACGTGTCAAACACGATATCGTTTTAATGCACCTGAATAGAGGCCCATGCGTCGACATCGCGTTTAACGTGTTTTAGAATCGTTTACCTATGTCACAGTCGCCATTATTGTAAATGACATAAGAGTTATCAAAACCGTGTAGAATCCCAGCTAGGGCTTCGTTTTCGAACAAATTGAACTGAAAGTCCCATCGGATATGTTAATTGCTTACAGGGTGCCTCGGCTTTCTCAATTAGAGTAAAAACCCGAGCATTCGTGAATTTATTTATCGTGTAACATTGTCTGCTGCAGTTTGATTTAGCCAATTAATGAATATTCACACATTTTACAAATAAACTTGAAGTGGTCGTTTGTTAAGTTTTTTGTTGTAACATAATTTTGCGGGTAATTCGATACTAAAGTGATAAACTTTGAACAAAAACGAAGTTTGTGTTAACGAAGCCCCAGCCCCAACTTTCCACACTGATTAATCAATTTTAAGGAGTACAGAGTTTCCAATTAAAGGTAGATTTTAGGTAAACCGTATAAGCGTAAGGTCCAAAAAGCTAATACCTACATTGATATAGTCACAGTTTTAACCTCACCCCGAAAAGATAACAGTTTTCCAATTAGTTTTCGGTATAACGTTTTTCGAGATTTATAAAACATAAAGTTCAAGTACCAGCCTTGAAAGAGCATGATCAGCAGCGCAGCGCTGCGACTGCCATCTCCTTAATTCTTTCTTATGTTCCTATCATTAATACGGTCAGGGCTGAGATTCTACTCGGTAAATACGATATTGCTTTTGACGTATTTCCATATTGTCAACGTTTTGATAACTCTTGCGTACTTGACAATAATGGCGGCCGAGTTAAAAACAATACTAAAACACGTGAAAGTCATTTTAACCTAGTAGAATAGAGGGTAACTCATCACTTCATCGAATTTCAAGTCATCGAATGTAACATTTCATCGAATTTCATTTCATCGAACGCTACTGCTGAACCATAATCTTAAACATTAATAAGTGGGTTAGGTTAGGTTTGATGTTTAAGATACCCTGAAAACATAAAGGTTTCAGCAGAAAATAGCGTTCGAGGTAATGAATTTCTAGAAAATGATACATTTGAGGAAAGGTGTTTCGATGAAATGATAGACACCTAGAATAGAGGCCCTATTGCTTAAGTCATAAATGTATAAATGATTCTGCTTCAATATTCCTTACTCTCGTATTCGTTAGTTTTAGTTAGCTACCGTTTAGGGACACTTTACGAACAGATTAATTATCTTACATTTATTTAACGTATCTATTACTCTTAGGTCTGAGATAATTACATAATACTACGCGACTCCATGTCCCATTTGTTGAGTAGATAGCTCAAAGTGAAACTATAAATTGGATTAGTGAAGGGTTTATAAATCAGGGCTCGCGTCGGGTGATTCTCTGTTAGACCGAGAATAATTAAAATGTGTTTACGACTAAACGCTGGACCCTATTAACTTACATGTATAACGTTGAAAAGGGACGCAAAAGTTATAACATGAATTGCAACGTAATATTTGTGAATGAAGTTTAAAATATCAGTGTGCGTATTGCTGTGTTCCGGTATGCTGGTAAGACAAACGGTGATATTACTAGCATTGAGGCATTCCATCTAGCCCCTCAGGGTTGGCAACGCATTTGCAGTCTTAAGGTTGTCATCTTAAGATTACAATCTGGAGATTGAAAATGTGTATGGACTTCAGTCCACTTACCATCTGTGGCCTGTTTTGAATTCTCCATGCCATAAAAAACCTGTCAACTGCGAGTCGGTCTCGAGGGTTCCGCACCTAGTCTTTCGTGTTATTTGAAGGGAATATTAGAGGCTCTATTAAGTCCTGTTGCTGCTGCTTCTGTCCTCAGCTTTTAACAGCTCTACTATACGGGACTTATATCTACCGGTTTTTAGAATAGAAGGAACTTCCAATTCTAGTACACTCCTAGCTTTTTGTCGACAAACTATTTTGTTGCTAATTCTGCCCTTTGCCATTTTTGTTAGAGTGAGTAATATTTTTTTATTGGAATTATTCTATAAAAACAGAAGTTAAATCAATTAGTCGGAATAATGTTTTGTTGGCAATAAATAAGTAACCGAGCGTAACACTTGGTCCGCTACTAAATCAAATATTATCGGCAAAATATTCAATACTTCACGAAGACTGCGATTTTGTACGCATAGAATTAGTATTCTTTGTGCACCCCTAGGATATTCAAGGAATAACCCCTCCAAATTTCAAGTCCCTAGATCCAGCGGTTTCGGTTGTGCGTAGTCAGTCACTCAGTCACGGTACTGTTTTATACGTGTTACAAAATAATCCGTAAAAAAGAAATTACAAAAGTAGTGTAAACCCTTATTAAATAACGTCAGGGTACTAGGGACACGTAAAACGGTAGTGCAAAATAACAAAGGTTGGGGGTATACCGAGCCTATTAAACAAAATCAACAATCTTACAGATCTTCTATTTTCTTAATGTATCTCGGCAAACTTTGCTTTTCTCTGAAACACGAGAGACAAATATACTGCTAGATGCGATTGTGAGTAAGACAGCGATAGCTAGCCGAAAGACATTAACCCCCTTACTTATAAACGTGGCATAAGCTTGAAATAGTTTAAGCCATGGTTTGTCCTTATCTGTAATTGTGACATTAGCATCTGACAGAAAGTGACAAAGCATGGCGTAAACTATTCCAAGCTTATTCCACGTTTCTAAGTAAGAGGGTTAGACAATAGAAACACTAAACTGTATATTTTAATAGGTACTTTGACTAAACAAAAAATGCAAATATGTAAATTGTACTTATGTTACAAACAAACATTAATTTTAATAAAGTAAATAACCATAATATTTTGAGCTTTTGCCCAGCAGCAGCTCGGCTAGCACACGACGGCGCGCGAGCTATGACATAAAACTGCGAGTATTTACAAAATAATAATAAAAAAATACAAAATGCGTAAAAGGACTGAAAACCTTTTTAAACCGGTGTGCCACCACCTTATTTTGGTAGCGTAGTAGTAGTGGCGCAGTAATTTCGCAACCGGTGTTGCAACAGTGACGTAAAAGTAGCGCAAAAGTAAGTATGGCGCAAAAGTAAACAATCGTCATCCAATATTTTCTATCAAAATAAGCACTATTAGACGTCCCACGTTTTCAAGAATCTAGCGCACCTTTAATATAAACGAATAACTTGCTGCCGTGAACCTTGACCACTTCACTCTACCACAAGTTTGACATAACATCTTCTTCATTATGCACCTGTCATTCTGGCTTCCAAAAACAAGATGCACTCTGTTTTCCATCTAAAAATATATAAATCTACTAAAACATGACCACAAACTATTAAAATGAAATACTGGTAGCGATACAATAACTGGGGTACTGGTGGTAAAAATATTATGACATAAAATTATAGTTAGTAAAATTACATCATTAAAATAGCCTGTTGACTATAAGCTTTACTTAATAAGCGCAGATTTATATGTTTATGCCTTGGAAATAAATAAGTGGCCAGTAACTAGCCCAAGTTTAAAGAAAAAAATCCTCAACGTGCACAGGGTACCAAGTTTTACGCCGATTTTATCTAAATTTTCTCCATTATTTCACAAAAATATTCAATTTACTCGACTAAGTGCCTTAATATTGAAACTTTGACATTGGATATGCTTAATAATATTCTATACTATAAAAATGAATCGCTGAATGTGTTGGTAGCAAAGAGTTGGTCAAGAGCTGCTGAACCGATTTCGCTAATTCTTTTTTTATTGTGTTTGTTACTGTCAGGAGACGGCTCTTACGAAAGAAACAAACTGAAAAATCAACCGGGAAAGTCAACAATTTGCAGCGGGGCGAAGCCGCTGGCGGGCCGCTAGTAACAATATAGTTATACAAAAAAATATAAAGGATCTGTATGTTTGCAACTTTCTTTGAAAAACACACGTTTCTTTGGAGGTCATGGAAAAGTGCCAAAATTTGCAGCCTCACCCAATGTCGATAGGTAAGCTTTAATTATGTGTCCCCTAAAATAACAACTGCGATAAAAATAATTATTTTATACGCAAAACGATTAATTGGTCAGCAAGACCACACAACTGGTATTAAGTAAAATCTAAGTGGCCAGCAGAAATATCGAATAGATCAGCTGAAAAATCACAAAAAATAAAATTAATAATACTAAATTGAATATCGAGGCACTTTAGAAAGTTATTAAAGGATCCACTTACCGAAGGGCCCCCGTTTTCACGTGGTGCTGTCTGGCCTACTCCTAGGGTGTTTCAAAGCGTGGAACCAGAAGATTACAAGCAAGCCTGGAGCGTTTAAGTGCACGAGACTCGAGTTATCCCTTTTTCCTACTACGTAACCAAGTTTTGTAACCAGCTATGTACTTAGAAATATTTTTCCCAGTTTGTAACCGACTTACATATTCAGAATTATTTGTCTCGTTTTGAACCACCGTTACCCTGTTGATGACCAGCTAAGAAAAGGAAAACATTTTTATTCGTTGGTAACCCAGTTACACATTGAGAGTAAGTTGTCTCGTTTTGTAACTTCCCTTTCCCTGTTGATAACCAGCCGCGAACAGGGAAATATTTTTATCTGTTGGTAATCCAGTTGCATATTGAGAATAAGTTGTCTCGTTTTGTAACTACCCTTTCCCTGTTGATGACCAGCTACGAAAAGGAAAATATTTTTATCTGTTGGTAACCCAGTTACATATTGACGACACGCTAGCCTAGTTGGGAGTGACCCTGCCTTCGAAGCTAGGTGTCCTGGGTTCAAATCCCGGTAAGGGCAGATATTTGTGTGATGAGCATGAGTATTTGTTTCTGAGTCTTGGATGTTTCCTATTTATTTAAGTATTTATTTCTCTATATACGTATGTTTATCGTTGTCTAGTACCCATAGTACAAGCCTAGAGCTTAGTTTGGGACTAGGTCAATTTGTGTGAGATTGTCCTGTGATTATTATTATTATTATTATTATATTGAGAATAAGTTATCTCGTTTTGTATCTACCCTTTCCCTGTTGATAACCAGCTACGAAAAGGGAATTACTTTTACCCGTAGGAAACTCAGTTACTGTGTTCCTGTTCCTGGTCATACCGATATCATGTCTGGTTGTAGCTCTGATGAGCAGTAATGGGAAATGTTTTTAATTTAAATGATAAAAAAAATGTTATTAATCAGTTAGAACTGGGTTCGAATTAAAGTTAAAAACCCTTCCGACACATAAAAAATCTTTGAAAAGCAAAATATCTTTTATTAGTGGAATAACTTAGTCGTGAATAATTTAATCAAATAAGTTGGATTGTAAACTTTTTGATAAAATATTTCTCAATTGAGAGCTGGTTACAAACGATTTACAAGACGGGACTAAAAATCCTTAGTGTGTAACTAGGTTACCAAGTAATAAATATATTTTTAATTTAGGGGTTTTTTTACCAGGGAGTTTATTATGACATAACTATGCAGTTCTGTTTACGCTCAGAGAAAAGGACCGAGCTATATAACTGCCATAGCTCTATCCTTTACGCTCACCGTAAAATGAACTGCATAGCTAGGTCACAATAACTCTCCAGGTTACAAAAGAGTTTCAAAATCAGACAAATAATTCACGATACCTAGGTAACTTGGATTCGATAAGAGAGAAAAAACAGCCAGTTACAAAACTTGGTTACGTAGTGGGACGAAGGGCGATGAGTAGGGAGGAGGTGAGGTGGCAAACGAAGCTAGCTGGCGTCCTTCCGAGCGAAGCAAGAGTCGAGTGTGCGAGGGCGCGGAGGAGCGACGAGTGAGAGTACTGGCGGCTTTCTGTTTTCAGATCCAGATTGTTGCAATCATAATTTTGAATTATAGTGGCATCTACATAATGTCGACTAAGATTTGGGTGTGCAAATTTGATTTGCAAGATTTGTGGCACACAGTAATAACTAACAGCTTTGCAATTTAATAAATTAATGTATAATTTAATAACCAAGAAAATATCCCTCAATCTATCCTGCAAGAAGTTTGCGTTAATGTTACGCTGAAGAAAAAAAACTTTTGCTGGAAAAAAATATTTTCAGCTAACCGAAAATTTATTAAAGGTTTCTCACAAAATCCAGCTATAATATTTAATTGCATAAGCACCAATCGATTTTTATTTATGTCATAAATTGCTGATCAAATTTTGATATTTTGAGTAGCATACTAATGTTTCTGACCAAATGTATTTTTCTGTCCACGAAAACGTCAGTATGCTGCCAGCAGCATCATAACCTTTTTTCCCACAATTACCATAATTGTTGGAGCAATATTTTATTTTTTCTTGCACTGTGTAGATTATTCCCTAGTTTATGTAACTGTTCTATAAAACTGTTCAAGATTCAGAACTTTATAGCTTTAGGAATTCCGAAATAAATATACGCAGTGACTGGGTTTTTCATTCCGGTTCCCGTTTAGTATCCAAATATCACAAATAACATGAAATTTTAAAATATGACCAAATATGATTATTCTTTTTAAGTTGAGAGCACATTTTTTTTCAGTATCAATGTCTCCGATTTTTTTTTGCGGATGCTATGTTATCTTGGAGCTACTCGTAGTTAAGTTTAAATACAAAATGTAATTGCTATACGTGGGTTAGGTAAGGGTTAATTTAATTATGAACGACATTAAAAAATAAAGTCTACCATTTAAGACATTGCATTTGAAATTATGAACATTTGGGATTTTGATTAAAACGGAATCCTCTTTGGAATTTAGTTAGTATCATATGACATGATAGGTTGGAACAAAAAACTCGGTGACTCGTTTTTCTGCCGCCGATATAAATAATTTCTATTAACAAATTTCTAATTTTGAGGCTTTGTAGTGCACGAGACGTGCAAGTGTAGTGTAGACCTCTAAATACTGAGATATTCAAAATTTCAGCCCGATGGGTTTATACAGACGAACGGATGGAAAGCAATGTCATCTTAATAATGGTTCAGTTTTTTAGTATTTGGTTGCTTATAGATTATTGTGATTGTTTATCCAGGGGGAAACGCTGCTGCGAGCATCCTCTGTGGGATTGCGCAAGTGAGTACAACGGAGCGTTTTAGTTTTTTGTTTTTTTTTTTTTTTTTTGTAAATTTGTTAGTGTATACAATACAATACAAATAATCTTTATTGAACACCAAAAATTTAAAAAATAAAAACAGAACACGGAACAGTACATTTAAATCATAGGTATACAACAGGCGGTCTTACCGCTAAATAGCGATCTCTTCCAGACAACCTTGTAAGAGAAATAACTAAAATAAAGACATTTAACTTGCTTATTACATACATACATACATAACGTCAAGCCTTCATTCCCAGAGTGGGGTGGGCAGAGCTACAGAAATACCATCAACTTTAAACTTGTTGATAATTCTGTAACCACATTTTATTAACTTGCTTATTTGGTTTCTATAAAACCTTTTTTTGTGTAATGAGAATCACAAGTGATACAAACCTTATCTATATGAATGCTTTGAGGATACTCTATAAAGGAACGAATAGTTCCAGCAGGAATAAATGTAACTGGCTTGAATTTTGATGTTGGTTATAAAATTTAAGCAAATTATATTTAATCTATTCATTATAACACCCTCCTCAAACAAGTCTTTAAAATAAAAGAAAAAAACAGTTTTACCAACCAAACGCAGGGTCATCATCTGCCATGTTCAGATAGTTAAGTCTAATTTCTATGTCAATATTTTAAATGTATGTATTAATTAATGTTAGGGTGATCGAACCAGTAGGTCCAATGATGGACACTTGACTCTTATTTTACAGACAATAAAGGTTATTCATTTTTTTTGCAACAAACAATTTATAACCTTATGATCTTTGAATTAAGAGTAAAGTGTCCATTATTGGTGCCTGTCAGCTTAAGCTGGTGCGATCACCCTAAATGATGTTATGTTAAACATACCTTTTAACACAAATTAAATTTAAAGTAACGTTTAAAAAATAATGCTTGCAGAAAACAGTGTGACATATTTCTAGCGAATGGTCATAAAGGTAGGTGTAAATGGGTAGCAGGAAGGCACAGCGTCAGTTCGTTAGCCACTAAAGGGATTAACATCACTGCCCGCCAGCCGCCTGCAGCGGGCTCGCCGACGGCGCTAAATACACGATCCCTAACACGCTTACAGTTGGGTCGGTTACGTACTATTACTACGCCAGGAAGTGATACTCTCACCCATCCGTCATTTTGAGAGTTCAATAAACACAGTTAAGTCAATTGTTATCATATATTATTTTGAGTAGTTAATTGTTGAGAGAGAGCGTGACGGGCAGCAAAGTCATCTTTATCAGTGTTTCGTACGAAGCCTTTAATAGCGTGTTAATAAAAACGTAGCCAGAATTACTTAAATCAAGCCATGAGATCGATTGTAACAGTTCTCAAAACAAAAGGCAATTTCCTTATCCTTGTGTATTTTACACACATCAAATTGTAAACAATCGTATTAGTATTCTAATAAAACGTGAACTATGACTGAGTATTCTAAGCAAGTCACGCGTCAAGATCTGCATTGTGTTAGGAGGAATGTCTTGCTTCTACCTATTACCCGACATACATTACGTATATATTCATTGCATACGTTTCCTACATTTTACCGTCATTAGGGTTTAAAATACGCCGAGATAAGGCGAATTGAGTTCCATAAAATGTTTCGTAAGTTAATACGTTACTGTTTCCTTAATTACTTCTGCAACGTTTTAGTGAGAAATCCGCATCTAATTTTAAGAATGCTTTTCTTTCTCGGATGGACCGGGAAATTCGTTAAGTCAACATGTAATATTACAGTTTGTTCAAAGCACAAAGTCGCACCGTGCTACTCAATTGAAAGTAGCAAGGTTGCGTTAATGTAGGTATAATCACCAGCAATAAAAAAAACGTAATTGTGCTCAAAAATCGGACACGCTCTTACACCTTTAGTAATACAGACGTGTCAATAACTTTGAGCACATTAATAGATTATTTGTGAGCTGTGGCTAGAAAACACTTTACTGGTACTAACAAACGATGTTCAGTGTTCGTTAACTCAACGCAAAAAATAGCATGATAAACGGTATCTGTGTACCATCTAGAAATTAAAATACGTAATGTCTTTATGAGAGAGATACAATATGCAACACTTTACTAGCTTTTCACCCTAGATATTATCTATGTAGCGTTTTAATGGGACGGTTTGCTTAAGTTTAAATTGGTAAACACCTTGAAAAAAGTTTAAAAGTAACAAATCGAGAACGAATCATATTTCCTATGTATAAAAAGGAGGTTATCGATTCGACATGTATGTATGTATGATGTCAATGGAACAGCAATACATTCACTTATGATAATGTATTAGAGCTTCCGAACCAATATACAATATTTTAAAGGTGTATCTAAAAATGGATATGTTGATACAAATAATCTTGAACGTAATGGTGTTGGATGACGAAAACCAATTTTAATTTGAGGAAGGCCGTTGTTTTCCTTCACACGATGCGGCCTAATGTTTGCCAAAAGGGATAATGTCTTACTCAATCTAAAGCTGTTTGTATAATTAAAATCAGAGGACTGAAAAAGCAAAGCTTAGGATCGTTATTCATGGATCCTTTAATTTAAATGATATCATAGTAGAATGATACATTCTAGAGAAACTGTGTGACTTTGCACATTTAGAACGGGAGTCATCGTTTATAATATTATACTTGAAGTGATATAGTCAGTATTTGTTACTTACTACGAATAATATCAATATACCAAATAAAAAACCCAACAGACTAGTTTATTCTTCAAATATCTTTGGTAAATACTAAATAATAACTTATTGATTAGATCATGAAAGACAAACAAACCCACAAACAAGTATTCATAAAGAAACATATTATTAGCGAGTTGTTATTGCATCTGAAAGAAAATATCAGATTTCTACTTTGCGGTAATAAAGTACCTAGGCAGGTTCTTAACTATGATTTTCATCAGTTAATAAAAAAACCGGTCAAGTGCGAGTTCGACTTGCGCACCGAGGGTTCCGTAACGCCGCAAAGTAGGTATTGTTGTATTTCGAATTAAATGTTGTATTTTCCAATAAAATAATATTTTATTCCAATTTGATTGTTATGAACTGGTAAAAAATTAGCGCGAGCTTAACACAAACTTGATCTTCTTTTGTTGGGTTTTTACTTTAATCATCTCGTTTTGACGATAAAACAAAAATAAAAATAAGTTTAAAAAACGTTTCTTGCTGCGTCTTCTTCTGTTAATGACTATATTTTGGTGCATCATGTCCCATATTTCTCCTCCTGAATCTTTGTGTTTTGCAGCTAATTGAAGAACCACCGGCCACCGGAACTCCTCAATGGTTCGATAAAATATCTCGATTTAGATAGGTGAGGATTATGACGAGGCACATTTTACTGGTTTCGGCGAGCGTGAAATATCCTGTGGTTCTTATTAGTTGAGAAGTGGGAGTTCAGTGGCATTGTGATCAGTTGATCACGAAACATATAAAATAAGATAAAATGTTTTAAAAACAAAAAAAACCGCTTTGAAAAACCCAGCGACTTACTTTCTTTTCAAATACTAATAGGTCAGTCAAACTAAAGTCGGCGTTCCACAAAGTTTTTAACCAATAGCCCACTTCAGTTTTACTGACCTATAAGTATTTGACAAAAAGGTAATTTCTTTGCGTTTTTGAAGGCGATTTTTTGTTTTTAAACCATTTTATTTTATTTTCTCTAAGAAACTCAACGCTCTTTCAAGACCCCTATATCTTGTGTACAGATGATCAGAAAAACTTGATATTTTTGTTTCACAAAATGCTTAACAATCCTATTTTCTTTTTAATTACGAGTTTCAAACTCGCATAGTTTACGAATTATAATTAATCCAAATTTATTTATTACGTCACCGAGGCACTCACTGGCAGAATGATCATTTCAATTTATAGTGTACTCCACTATCTAAGTATCTAGGGTAGGATTTCAAGGAGGGGTAGGGAGCTTCTTTGTTGATCTAAAAAGTTGAAAATTTGCAATTAAAGTTGCGCCAAAAGAACATAACCAGTATAAGAAACTCTTTCTATAAATATTTTTATCTACGAACTCGTGTCCCAATACTTTATTTTACGTATCTACCTACATGGACTGAACCGTGCAACGTCAATTTGCTTGGCAGAGTGCACCTTGGATTGAAAACACTTAGGGTTGCATAATGCAATTCAATATGTAGCGTTCGTACGCGTATTATTGGATGAATATACAAAATGATTCAATAAATAGCAGACTATTACCATGAGTGCATGCCATTATCTTCGAAGAATATATACTACTGTTTTTTTAATAATATGCTATGTGAAGGGAGGTGATACGGTTATCTATTCCATCCATAATAAGATTTATAACTCCCAGTGAGTGAACTCCTGATGGGAGGCATTATGTTTATGTATATTATTTTATTAAAGTTTTGTAACAGTATAAGACACCATCAGTGACGTTTATAAATAATAGTACGAAAGGAAAGGATTGCCTGACGGATGAGTTAGTGTGCTAAAATACGAGTCAGGTAATCCTATATCCGCCGAGGCGTATATAATGCTTTTCTCAAACAATACGAGGAAATGATACTCATGCATATTTAAAAGTATTTTTATTGAAATATCGACGAATTAGAGAAAATGTCCGTTTGAAAACTACAAGTATTGCGATAATTTCACAATGGCCCGCCGACAATTATATTGGGTGTATGGATTTTTTTATGGTATTTTTGATTTTCCAGGTATTAGATACCATTTTTGAATAAAATATCGCAGGAGTGTGTTCGTGAGGAATGTCTTTTCATACATTTGTTTTACTCCTAGGAAGAAAATGAGCCTCTTTCCGTCATCGTTTTTCAAAAGAAAATCTATCCTTTCCGAGCATATTTGAGAAAATAAATGAAATATCTTGCAACCTGTCTCTAATACACTAGTAAACTTCTTGGCCTGATTGTGCAAAATGTGGTTACACAATTATAAACAAGTATTTTTAGAGTTGCTGGTATTTCTGTAGCTCTGCCTACCCTACTCAGGGAATGAACTGAATGAATGATACGATGATGATGATGAATGTACTGTTCCGTGTTCTGTTTTAATTTTTAATTTTTGGTGTTTAATAAAGGGTATTTGTATTTTTTTTATTTTTTTTTTATGGCATCGAGTAGGCAAAAGAGCACACAGGCCACCTGATGGTAAGTGGAAACTGTGACCCATAGACATTCGCATTCTCAAGACTGCAAACGCGTTGCCAACCCTGAGGACTAAGATGGAATGCCTCTATGCTAGTTATTTCACCGGCTGTCTTATCCCCACACCGGAACACAACAATGCGAACACTGCTGTTTGGCGAACACTGCGAACACTGGTGTTTGTTTGGTGTTGTTTATTGTATTGTATTGTATTGAAGGCGTGATGTGTATGTATGTGTAAATAATTAATAATTGTAATTACATTAAACTACCAAAAACATAACATAATCCAAAAAATGGTGCCATTTTTAGCAATACACGACAAGACTGAGAACCTAATTTATTGCCGCTAAATACATACATATGTTGCAACTTATCAATGTTATTAAATTCCAAATATAAATTACTTAAAATTTAAATTAATATGTGAGTAAGTAAACCGTTTAGTGTTCGTTTTGTTTATAAATCATATTTTTTGATGCATAGAAATCACATGAGAACAAATATTTTACATTGATGTTTTTGGTTGGAAGTCGATATCAATCAACCTACTGAATATAATTCTGTTAAATAATACCTAAATACATTTTAATACGAAAATTAAGATTTTACTGTTGTCTGATACTGGTAGAAATGTTTATACATTTCGAATTTTTCACTTTACCTACTTGTGCTGTACTTAGGTATGCAAAATTTCAAGGCACCGGGAAATACACAATACGTGTTGATTGATCGTTATTGGAAATTATTGTATATTACTGAGCAGGCCGGGAAATATACTGTTGGTGGACGAGTTAACGTTAAAGTTAGCGTGGCCGAGACGCATATACGAGTCCAGCAATCGCCCTTCCCGGCCGAGGCTTGTATAATGCTTTTCTCCAATAATGCGAGGAAATAAAAAACAAAATTGCTTATTGATATTTTAAGCACAGTTTAATTACGAAAAAAAACATTGCCAACATCAGCATCGATATACTTTATAAAGTCATTTAAATTCGAAATAGGTACGACATAGCATAAAACTAAAATACACCATTAAATAAAATCACAAATTGAAATGTAATAAAATGAATTTGAATAAGTTAAAATTATAACATTTATTACGTGTTGAAGTTATTTCAGCAATTAATTTTCTTTATTAACATAATGTTAAAGAAAACTTTCCCGAAATGAGAATTTCGACAGAAACCGATTTGCCATAATATTTGTAGACAAAAGACAACGACAACACCGACAACGATTTTGTCACAGTCTTTTCTACATCGATGGCACGCGTCGGCATCGCGGCCGCGTCACGGCACGTATCTACTCGGAACATCGTACTTACGCTATATTACGTTAAGTGACTTGAGGCGGGCGCCTTTTGTACAGCAAAATACACTTTATTAGTATTGTTTAACTGCGGTTAAGTTGCTTAAAATAGAAGCTCGTTTAAGGCGAAGGTACGAGTAAGATGTTGCTAGGAATTTTGTACTTTTATAACAGGAACCTTATATGATTACCACGCGACAGAGATGCTCCAACATGTGGCTCAGTGAGTAGGTAGTTAGTCATATTTGTTGGAGCGCCGTCCGCGGTATTAAATTATACTACAGTATGTTAACGTATTGTCAACATTACGATAGCTCTTATGTACTCGACATTAATGGCGGCCGAGTTAGAAACAATATGATAATGTCAAATATCCGGAATGTAAAATAGAAAAGCTCACTTACATAAAATACCCTTTATGACTATAGCTCCTTTAACATAGAGATAAATCACGACAGATACCATGATTAACTTTACCTGAAATCACATGCTTGAGAAAAGAACTTAAATTAGGATCTGGGCAACAAAAAAATTGAGATAAACTTTTGCTTATGATTGTACTTTTTTGCACAGTCATCAATGTCATCATAGGTATAAGTTTCTTCAATAGTGTCTTAAATCCACGACGTTACGCCCCACCAGTCATGCACGTGTCGCACGTCATGCGCGTGTCGTGTGCGTTGCACGGCTCCATCAATATATAAAATAAAGAAAGTATTGAAAACACTATACCGATGCCACGTCGCCCCTAAGCTGATAGCTATTTATTGCCACTCGTTACTTTCTGACTTTTATTTCGGTCAATGTAAAACGATCCCTATGACAGAACACTTACATACATTTAGGTACTAAGCGATATTGAGCCGCTTGCGAGTTGAATGCTCTGTCCCTCACAGTATTGTTATAGAGTGGGAGGGACAGAGCATTCAACTCGCTAGCGAGTACGGTAATGGCAACTCATCGTAAGGGTACTGGGCCTAACTTTTCCATAAAAACGTACACTCGAAAATATACTTTGATAGCGTGACGTTTTAATGTAAGTACATAATTATACTGTTGTAACATTTACATACTTACCCTCTTATGCATAAACTCACAATATCTATTACTCGTATGCTTAGAATATGCTTTGTCTTTATCTTTCATCGTAAAATTTAAATTGACAAAGTTAAAGCATACTTGAACTAAAATAGGTTTAAAGTGCATGTATGAATAAGCTACGTTAGTTAAAAGCTACGTATAATGGTTTGCTACGGCACGGTACCAACTTCGTAGCAAATCTACTATTAAAATATTATTTTGCTACAAATAAGCATTCCATGTGCTACGGGTTACGACGCCGGCGTAGGCAACACCTAACGTTTTGAAATAAAGGGTTTGAATAAAAACTATGACATACTACCTCCTTAGGTATCGGTAGTCAAATTATGCAGGTTCAATGCCCTACTGCTGGAGTGTCTTGTGGATCTTCTTCACCGCAGTGATGGTCTTGTTCAAAACGCTAGATACACTCCATATTTCCGACGTGTAAATGAGCCCTCATGTGCCGAATTTACTGTTATTTTGAACTGTAGTATTGCCATATCGGTTAATACGTAGTACGTCTTCTATGAAACAGGTTCACAAGTTACCACGGCGATAGATTTTCCGCAGTTGCACCAGGTATTTAATTCACATATTGACATAATAGCAAAAATCAATGGTACGGACCGGCACCAGTTATAACCGGGCCAACAGAATACCTTTTGTATGTCAATGGCATGTGCAATATCGTCGGGGAACTGTATTGTGTAGCGGATGACATGGGCCTCTATACAACTCGGTTAAACCATATCGCCTATGACTTGTTATGGGACTTATGGTATTGTTCTTAACTTGGCCGCCATTACTGTCAAGTAAATAAGAGCTATCAAAACGTCGAAAATAGAGACAACGTTCAAAAACAGTAAGGTTTGCCCAATTTTAGCCCTGTATATTGGTAGCGATAGCAAGTGCGAGCAGCGAGCGTATGTAACAATTTGAGTTTATCAACCTCCCGTAAGTGACCATGAGTCTTCGGCTGAGTCTGTATTTAACACAGATAAAACTAAAACTATGCATAATGTCATACACTTTCCCATAATAGTCATTGTAATTCACTGTATGCACCGATTTTCTAATAAGCATTGCTGTTTACACTATAAGTGCAATATATGTTTTGTTAATGGGCTATATGGTGATGGGCTATTCAACTGGAAATCCAAAGCAGGATTACGTATGCCAACAGCTAAGATCAATACTGGGTAGACTAGTTATTATCAATACACAAGTTAGCGTAAATTACCTTGAGCATGCTATTAGTAGCGCAGGCTGATTCTGTAATACGTTGCAGTAGCAAGCATTTAAAAAGAAATGATATTCTATGATGTCAAAAATAAAAACAAAAACCTGCTTCTAGAAAAGTAATGGTGCTGATTGGCTTAATCACGTTCGCCAGAATGCTCGCCGAAAGCGTTCTAGCGAATGCTCGAGTACTCTCAATTCTATCAGCACCTTAAGACCAACTCACAGGAAGGGCTTTTCCTAGCTATAAAATACAACTACCTATGCACCCTCAGCTTCTATACTACTGGGTAAAATCATATTGCGTTTGATATCTTATCGTATTGTCAACGTTACAAAAGCTCTTATTTACTTGACATTCATGGCGGCCAAGTTAAAACAATACGATAAGTACGATAACATGTCAAAAGCAATATGGTTTTACACAATTTAATAGAGCCCTGATATGTCCTTTTTTTGCATCTCTCCTATCCGGAAAGTAAGGGTTTCCTCCCTAGTGAGGAAAGGGTTTCAAAAGAAGAAAGATCAGAAAGGATATACAGCCATAACGCAAAAACAATGAATTTTTAAAAGAGTCGAAAATAAAATTATACTCATGGTTTTTACATGACAATAATAAAGAAAAAGTAAGTTCGTAATACAAAAAAAAAATACTTTCATCTTTGTTTAATTTGGTTGAATGAATAATTTGTAGGTACCCTCGAACTAAAAGAAGAAATTGACTAGTCAGCTAGCTGACTGATCGATCAACGCACAGCCAAAACCGCTGGACGTAGGAACTTGAAATTTGGAGGGGATATTTGTTGGAAATCCTAAGGAAGGACTAAGAAGGGATTTTTGAAAGTTCGTCCCCTAAAACAGGGCGAGTAGCGGCAATCAGTTCAACGCGTACAAAGTCGGGGCGTCCTCTAGTCAACTATTTAATTTCAATACTTGCCTCCGATCCATCTTTCTAAGCAGAAGCCGGTAAACGGTAACGAACTGCCATAGTGCCCTTTGACTATAAAGGGCTATCTCCGTTGGGCATCACACGGCGCTTTGCAATAACGTTGTGTTAGGCCGATACGCGCCAGGAGGTGTTACGATAACCCATTGTCATTTCCGTGACTTGACAACAAAGCCAGCGTGAACCTTCCTTCACAATGTAACGGGTGATTTAATGGCAAATACTAGTGGATAAAAATTGTAGAACTTTAGACCGATATTAAAAGCCTGTTAGAACACTCAATGTTGTTAACCGATTCTAAGGTTATTTTAGGCAAATTTTGAGTAGATACTTGCGTTTTCTACATTTACATATTATTTGAATTTATGGGTTTACTGTATTATTTTTTTAATCCGTTCTAAATAAACGTGTTAATCACAAGTAGGTAGGTGCTCCTAGAAATATGTTACTGCGGAAGGAACCCTGGTATGCATATACCATTCGTAGATTATGTCAAATTTAAAATACATATTATTACAATTAAATACTGCATACGCTAAGTTTTTGATTTTTTTGTGATCTGTATTTACACTCAGCGACTCTACACTACTCTTACATTTAAAATGCGGTTAAAATCGATAATTCCACGGGGTGATTTGTTTATTAAATCCAGTGATTAAGTACCAATTTCACCATACGATGTTAAATTTAATCAATTTTAATCGACTGTTAGTTAATACATTTTGCCAACTGTTAACGCTCTAATCGTCTGTTAAGTGAAATTGGTACTAAAGGTTACAAAAATGGCTAATTTAGAATGAATAATACTTTGAATAAAATTCT
Source organism: Acleris holmiana (assembly GCA_949316455.1). Lineage (NCBI taxonomy): Eukaryota > Metazoa > Arthropoda > Insecta > Lepidoptera > Tortricidae > Acleris > Acleris holmiana. Next base: position 9,785,103 of record OX438765.1, on the reverse strand, counting down.
AGTGCCAATGATATCAAAGACGGCCTTCAGCCACTCGTAAAAGAAATGACCGCGTGATTTTATTTTAAATGACTCCCTTATTAATAGAATGATAAAAAAATGTACAAGCGATCAATAAATCAATTTGCCACTTTTCGACTCTATATGTACCTATATGTTGTTTAGGTTTAAATTTGTTAAATGACTTTCTTAGCTGACTATATGTTCTAAGAATTGTCTCAAAGTTATAAATACTTACGAAATATTTGCGAACTCCTGAAAAGTAAACAAGTTAAGCGGAAAATCACTTTCGCCCTGAAGAAACTTTGGGGTAACGATACTTCGCCGTACAAATTTCAAGTAATGTTTGATCCCACCAAAAACATAAATGTAAAAAAGGAGAGCCAAGTTTAATACAAAAATTATTCTCTGCTGTGGGCTTCGCCGCAAAAAGAATGGAGATCTGAGATTGAGTGCCAAGTTCTATGCAAAATCCAAAGTCTAAGGGCTGACTTGGCTGGTTTTCTTTTACGAATTATTATTAAGTACCTACTTTTACACAGTCATGGAAGAGCCTTATGTTCGATGGGTAGTTTCTACCAGCAAGCCAAATTTTCGGAATAATAAAATAAGAACCGAAAGGTAACAGGTTTAGAACATGCGAAGGCTATATAATTCGTATGGGAAAACCAGCCAAGTCAGCCCTTAGACTACATATTTGGATTTTGGATAGAACTTGGCACTCAATCTCAGATCTCCATTCTTTTTGCGGCGAAACCCACAGCAGAGAATAATTTTTGTATTGAACTTGGCTCTCCTTTTTTACATTTATGTTTTTGGTGGGATATCATTACTTTTTGTAGGTAAGTCTTACCTACTTACTAAAAAATACAATTATTATTTATTTAAACTATTGCCTATACTATACTAAACCTACGTACAATACAATACAATACACAATACAAAACACTTTATTGTCCACCAAACAAAAACATTACACAGAATAAACCTACGTACCTACTTATTATAGGAATTGTAATAATAATAAGTATATACACCTACCTACTTATAACTATAAAATTATTATTTATTTAAACTATTGCCTATACTTACTATAATACTATACGTACGTACCTACTTATTAAAGAAATTGTAATAATAATATTATTACAAATTATAACTTTTCCTTAAGAAAACAGCAATTTCGCAGCATAAATCGCAAACTTATAGGTCAGATATCGAGAGACAACCGGACAACAAGACGGCGCTCGCGCTTATGAGCGCGGCTGCCGCTCGCTCGGCCACGTTCGCGTCAACGGTTCGATTCGGTTGTCACAGCGCAGCGCCGCTCCGGCGTCACTCGGCGCGCGCGCGTCGTGTATATACCGAAAATCTAAATGCCTATTATTTTACCATTATTTATGAGTAGGTAATGATTTTACACTATTGATGTGCGCTAAATATAAAAATAATAATTAATCCCAGTTAATAACGTAGGTACCCTAAGTAATATTAGGTATTTATGTTAAGCGTTCATAATACAATCTAATTATTTAAATTTTTATTTATTCCTTTGTATTCATCTAATTACCTATCTGCATACCAAATTTTAACTCTCTAGGTCATCTGGAACTGGGTTAGAGTTTTGGTCTATAGGTCAGTCAATGATAAAAATGAGGAATTTTGGACATTAATAACTAAATAACCGTTTGAGATAAGCTTATGAAATTTAGAACACATATGTATCTCGCAAGTTTTAATATATGAGCCAAATTTGATAAGTTTATGTAAAATAGTTTTTGATTTATGAGGGGGTCAAAAGTGGCTCCAAATGGTTCGTGTAATATTACACACGGTGCGGCTCGCCAGTTCTGTTTCTTGAACTTGGCTTGACACGCTCCCGCGTGTCTAGATTTCTTTAGAGATTTCTGAATATACTAGGCAATGAAACAATATAAAGGGCGTTATGCTGGGCTTGTTTGCAAATATTTGGTTATCTTGGGTGACGAGTGCAACTTAATATTCTTAACATTTCTACTGAACAGCTTCAATTGCACAAGTATAGGGTGTCCCAAAATTTACGCAACATTTACGATATTAATTAGTATAGTAAATGTTGCGAAATTTTTGGGACAACCTTTATTTTTTATTTTTTATTCTAGACAGGCAGCTGACACTAAACGAAATTATTCACTAAACGGCGTGTCACACTAATTTTGTATATTGATATTTATTATGTATTTAGATATAATTATATATTTACTATTTATATAATTACCGTGTTGCTTTAGAAAATGTTGTAGGTTTCTATTGTTTGCTCTCGTCCATATTTTGTACTTTAGTATTTGTCTATTGTTTGCTCCATTTATATTTACTTACTCGCTACTCGCCCAAAGGTTAAGTGGATATTCACCTTTATCCCACTTTTACTTCTGTAGTTTCATTATTTTTGTAATGTAATTATTTTAGTACGGTGAAGTGTCTGCATACATACCAAATGAAAAATGGCAAAATGAAAATATAATTTAGAATGATATTAAACAAAATATATTTCGCCGAAACGGCAGTACACCCGAATAGAGCCCTATGGGAATACTGCACATTGGCGTTTGTGATTGAACTGTACTTAGTGCGCACCTATTTACATACGAGTAACATCAACAGTGTAAACTCAATATACTTCGCCCAAAAATCTAAAATCACACCACTGTAAAGTAACACCACGAACTATAATATGTATGCATGCTAAAGAACGCACAGGCTAAACCACTGACCCTGGGACGTAATTTCAAGAGAATATTACTTGAGTACCCACTGAAGCTCAAGGAATATTCTACTGAATACTCTAGGTGCGCAATAAGAAAGGGTATTATGAAAATCGACTCGGAAGTTCTATTTGTACAAAGATAAATATTATCATTAGCTGTGTAGGTATCATTTACCGTAAGCGTCAAAAAAATAAAAATATAACATAACATAACATCACGCCTTCATTTCCAAAGTGGGGTAGGCAGAAGTACAGAAATACCAACCACTCTAAGAAGACTTGTTTATAATTTCTGTAACCACATTTTGCACAATCAGGCTAAGATGATTACCAGTGTATTAGTGACAGGTTGCAAGCCCATCGCCTAACTATACTACAAGCCGTTATTCCCTTAGTCGCCTCTTACGACATCCACGGGAAGACATGGAGTGGCACTATTCTAACCCGGCAACCACACGGGGAAAATATATCATGTTTATAATGACACTGGAGTGAGTAGATATGCCCATAATGCTAAATATCAAAACATCAGCGTTAGCAATTATTTTCGCAGCATGTTTTGCCGAAACAAGTTGAAAATCTTCGTTTTGAGAAATGATCACAAATAATAACAAATCGAACTGAACTGCTAAAGTCTGTAGCATCAGTTGGCTGTTGGGTACAGTTTGATTTGTGTTTCCATGTCAAAGTTGGCATTGTTTCAAGTATCGGAACACGGAGCACGTCCTTAGATGCGTGTGCCGAATGGAAATCTAACGTTTGTAATATTTTCTCTTACAAAACGAATAAAGGTTATGGCTGCCAGTTATTGATTGTTCGACCTGAATTGTTGCAACGGAGCTGAAAGCCAATGCGGTGACTAGTTAAGGTATGTATTGTTATACATTCTTGTGCACCAAATGCATATCGACATTGTAGATCATTCTACTCTCATGTTTAATGTAGTTTAGTTAGTAAAATTTTGCATGCGTGCGGTGAATCCTGCTTGAATCTATTATTTTGTTGTGTTACTTGTGTCTGTGAAGAAAATTACAAAAATCTTAAAAAAGTGGCTTTTATTGAAGTGCATTAATATTATAAGAGGAAATATGTGTATTTCTATATTTCTGTATGTTTCTAACGAATAAACTCTAAAGCTACTAGACCAATTTCAAACATTATTTTTCCAGTAGAATGCTATATTATCATTTCTCAATGAATAACGTAGGCTGTTTTATTTTTGTACGCGAACGGAGTCGCGGGTAAGTTGTCAAACATAATGTCAAAATAACTGTTTTTTTTGTAAGGTAGGTATTGCAAGTGAAATGAAAGTTTATAATATTTCTTAGTATTCAAGTAGGTATTCCAAATAGGCGCTTGTACGCCTTCCTAATTTTCATAATTCAACACACAGCTGTTAATAGTTTGTTAAACTATTTATTGAAATAAAATTGTGGACAATGGCTCAATAAAACATATTTTTTCTCGTTCCTCTCTGTCTATTGTTTTTTCTAAGAACTCCTTTATCAATGAATTTGCAATATTCATTACACACAGTTATTCGATAGCTCTACAATAGATAATTCCGCTAGATTTATAAAATAAAAGAATTTCGAGTCCTGAGCGGCTATTACTCATCATTAATATTACAGGTCGGCTGCGTAACATTTTGGGTCCGGGTGAAAGAGGGTGCCTTAGTCTTTGATCCGCGGCTCGGATCCACTCAAATCGAATAAATCATGTTAAGTTGGAGCTCACTTTTAGTTTCTCCTTTGGACGTTGACGAAGTTAATCGTCCGTTTTTCTCTCCTAATATTTTATTGTCCTGATTTTTTACGCTTTGAATATATAAAGCAATAAACAAAAGGCGAATGAACGAACAAAATGATGTTTCAAACGAAAAGTAATTCATTTTATCTTGTCCCAACCATATTTCTGCAATGCGTAAATGAATTATGTGACTTCATTTATCGTTTTCCCGTATGTAAAAACGTTACGTAAGGGAATATAGGTTAAATATATCCACGAAGGCGCGGAACCAATTTAAAAGGAATTTCAGCTACAGATTGGGTGGAAATTGGATTAAGCAACAAGCAACTTTTTGGGTTTCCGCGAATCCCTTCGGAGTGTTAGCAGGTATTCAGTGTGTTTATGCAAGGTTTTAAGAGTAGGTACATATTTAATAAACTCAGCCTGTGAGGAAAGGGATTATCTTCTTGAGTATTCTGGCTGATGTTGAATTCAGTATTTATTTCCACCCAGAATACTTACTCAAAAGATAGCGGTTTTCTTATAGAAGACATTAATTGAATAAAACCTATAATAAAACGGCTTTACAATAAAACAATAAAACACCATTATAAAACCTTTAAAATATACCATTTGTTCTCAAGAACGTTGGTAGGTCAAAATATCTATAATAAGTACTAATATTATAAAGAAAGAGTGCTAATTTTTGTAGTTTATATTCAATCCAACAGGTAATCTCCGTGACCACGGAACCTATTCGATATAGGTTTTGTTTTTTTGAAACCGAAGCGAAGCTAGGGCGAGGTGCTTGAGCTAATATAACTTCATTGAAAATTAGAGTTTGGAACAAAAGAACATACCTAATTGGGACGTTTTAAAAAAAAAAGTACCTACATAGTTAGGGGATTTCATTAAAACACAATTTAATTGATTCCTTTGTATAACGAGAGTCGCACCCATATAGTTTGTATGACTAACTTTCGTTACACAAAAGACGCGATCGTGATTATGTTTTCATTAAGCCTTTGGGCGGTTTTCAAAAAAGGGTAAGTACATCGTTAAGGACAAAATTTAAAAAAAAAATACTTTTCCATTTCGTCACGAAAATTAACGTATGTAAATGTATGGCTAATTATCGTGACGAAATGGAAAAAGTAGAATTTCTTAATTTTGTCCTTATCGATGTGCACTTTTTTTGAAAAACGCCCCTTTAACTATGTATTTTTTTTTGAAAATGACCCACTTAGTAGCAAGATTAAAATATTGAAACAAATTACGTAATACGTTTAAAAATACTCTTTTTGTATTTATATGACGTAACTTCATTAGGAACATTACCTACATATGTACATATCGATAAAAAGGTCAAATAAATTGTGTGACTCTTAAACGCCTGTTAAATTTTCGATGAACCCCAGACTGTGATTGTTGTAATAATGTATACTGTGAAATAATTTGGTATGGAAATGAATAAAATACCCATAACTTGGCACGCACTTGTTTTGTATAATTTAGTGAATTCGTAAAACAAAGGCTTGAATCAAGCATTAAAGGATTTGTCGTAACCGTCGCCCTGGACAACGCGCAGATAATGAGATAAAAGGGTCATTCCGACAATCTCCTCAGATTAACGGTCTTTAGCACGCGCGCTGTACTCGTTTTATGAAAAACTCCGTCTACCGAGTCACCAGCTGTGTGCCATAAATAGCGCCCGCCAATAATTAGAAAATCTTTCGTAGAATATAATACCTACGAGTAATTACAAATTTTAACAAGGTAATAATTGGCTTATACCGCTTGTGAACTCATGAAATAAAAAATACATTAACGAGAATTTAGTAAGTTTATTGTACGGGTTGAGTCCATAAAAAGTCAGTTAGCAATAGCTGGAATATCAGAGCACTATTAAAGTGAACAATTATTATTATTATTATTATTATTATTGTAAAACCGTGTGGTTGCCGGGTTAGAATAATGCCACTCCATGTCTTTTCGTGGATGTCGTAAAAGGCGACTAAGGTAATAAGGGCTTGTAGTACCTACTGTTAGGCGATGGGCTTGCAACCTATCACTAACATACTGGTAAACATCTATGAATGTGCAAAATGTGGTTACAGAGTATAAACAATTATTTTTAGAGTTGTTGGTATTTCTCTATGTCTACCCCACTCTGGGAATGAAGGCGTGATCTTATGTATATACAGGGTAATTTTTTAATAGGTGCACAAATTTTAATATTAATCAATAACACATTAGAGATATTGCCAATTCAATGATTCCACTAACTTAACGATATTCATGGACCCTCTATTGCAGGGGTGCGAGGAGAGGGGAGTGTTGTTAAGTAAGTAAATGAAATTTCAAATTTAGAATATCAGTAGGACTTTTCCTACTGATATTCTAAATTTGAAATTTCTGATGAGCTGTACATGAAATTTCAAATTCCGAATATCAATACAGTGTATCGCATACCTACTGCTTGACAACCCATGTCATCATTTTTAGTGTGACTTTGTGTCCACACGAGAAGGTAAAAGAGAAATAATTTGCAACAAAAAATAAATAATTGAAGTCTTATCGTTTTATTGTCGTAATATATTATAATAACGATGCAAAATTATATGTTAAAATTTGTGCACTGATAAAAAAAATACCTCGTATGTAATTATAAAACGACAAAACGTTGGTGAAACCTACTACGAGTAGGTATCTAATGCACCATCACAAATAGTAAAAAAAACCGGCCAAGTGCCACTCAGTCCCGCACACGAAGGGTTCGTACCAACGTACAATATCTAACTCGTTCATAGTATGTTTTTTTATTATTATTATTATTTGTTTGTAAACATTTTAACTGTTTTCCAATTACGATTCATGAGATAAGCCCACCGAAGGACAAACGGACGGACTGACGGCCAGTTAAGGCTTAGTAATAGGGTTCCCCTGGTACCTTTAGGGTACGGAACCCTAAGGAACTTACTAACTTTGTTCATACGACAATGCTGGATAGATATGGCTAGAAAAACTTGGTCTGCTGCACCTCGACACGACAGTTCAGTGTGTCAGCGATAGTTATTCGGGAGTCGATTCAAGTCATCTAGTATGAGTGATAGTATTTGCTTGTGACATCCCATCTTCAACCTTCAAGATCCCTTGGGTAGTCTGCCTCAGCCTGACTTTAATTTTATCTGCGAAATTTCATGTTTGTATTTGCATATAACTAGCGACCCGCCCTCGCTTAGCTCCGGGTTAAAGTATTATACATTAACCTTCCTCTTGAATCATTCCATGTATTAAAAAAAACGCATCAAAATCCGTTGCGTAGTTTTAAAGATCTAAGTATATATAGGGACAGACAGATAGCGGGAAGCGACTTTGTTTTATACTATGTAGTAATACATACATATACATATAATTATAAATAAACTTTGTCAGAATCCTCTGCTGTAGATATTGTTCATGACTCAGCAGGCAAATTTAAAAGAAAGTTGCTTGGATATCTCAATCAATGTTATTACTGAGATTATCTTACGAAGCCGTTTGCGCCTAGCATAGTATCATATAAATGTAATATCCAATTTAATATTTAGTTCTTCTGTATTTATCTTATTTTTTGTTTATTATTAAGTGTTTTGGATTGCATTGCTATGGTAGTTTGGTACAGCATAATATAATTTAGTTTTATATCTAGCAAGTTAAGTATACACACTCGCTAATAAATAATAGTACTTTAGTGATATTATCAGGGCCGAGATTCTACACGGTAAAAACGATATCGTATTTGACGTGTTTTCGTATTGTCAACGTTTTCAAAACTCTGTGACATAAACGTAATTGAGTGAGCATTATGCGTTAGTTACAACATTGCACTGTTTTTTGTTTAAGATCATTTAATGTATCACTTGTTGGTATTCCTTAATAATAAAAAAAACTTGAGGACAGGCGTCAATTCGTAGGCGTAAAATTAGTTTCTGTTTCTCCTGTCATGCCTTCCCGTTGGGATTGACTTTTAAAAAAACATTTCTTAGTGCATCTTTAGGGTACTCAGGGTATATATACTGATTGAATGACTGGCTTTTTTTACATATATATCAACAGTACAATCATAGTCGGGTAGATAAAAAACTGGCAGTAGATACCTATTTGTTTAGGAGTAATTTTAAATAGGTACCCTAAAAAATTCTCGTGTATCTTGAATTGGTACGTAATTTACATAAGCGATAGTTGCGCCTGCGATAAATTCTACCCGTAGCCACACCGCTGACCTAGTTCGCAGGTGGCAAAACAGGTAAATAGTCGCGTTTATTTGCCCGTGCCACGACACAACGTGGAAAGAGCAAGCAATCGATTCCGTGGCGATTGTCGTTTGTCACAGCGTGGATGCCTCACCGGGCTCATTTACATCGGTCGAGTCGGCCCGCACCGATTTGTTCTTCTTGTTCGAATTCATTGAGCTGGGATAAAATCTATCCGTCCAAGGCCCGTGTCGTGTCGGGATTTCGCGTCATTTAGCCGTACTGTAAAAACGTAAAAACAATGTATGAATGATGCCTTGAATTGTGTGCCTGTCTTTTGATAATTGCAAATTGCATCAAGAGTTCCACTTGTTTTTTATGGCATGGAGAGGATGAACGAGCACTCATACCACCTGATGTATCCATACGCATTTGAATTCTCAAGACTACAATCTTAAGACTGCAATTTTCTAAGACCGCAAATGTGTTTCCAACCTTGAGGACTACGATGAAATGCCTCTTTTCTAGTAATTTCACCAGTTTATCCCGACGCCGTTGCTTGCACTGTTGCTTGGCAGTAGCAACACTTTGACTGCCAGCAGCGTCCTGCTAGGCGGGCCGTTTTGTATGGAAATGAGACCGCTTGGCAGTCAAAGTGTTAAGGATAAGAGCTTGCAAAATCGATACTGCCATGGCCATACATTAAGCACCAGCAGCGCCCTCATTCTTTCAAAGTTTAATTATGTTGTTAGTTCAGTTAATTGATTTATGTAAATCACAGTTATAGACTTAAGAGCGATGTTTAGATCGGTGGATCCTAAAAAACAGGTAAGCGGCTTAAATCTGACTTAAGTAACATTTATTTATTTATTATTTATTTAACATCTGCAAGTGTCCCTTAATAAATCATGTTTTTCAAAATAACTAATAATATTATTAAGCATATACATTTAACACCTAGTTTTGTCTCGCTTGTACAAAAGTAACTGGCTTTTAGTACTGGGTTCAAAAATTGGGTCCATGAAATTTTATAACTGGATCCAAGGTGACCCAAGCAGGCCAGCGCACTTCGCACTTCAGGGGAGTGTTTCTCTCAACACAGCACTGCGTCAATCTAAATGTTGAAGTTTTATCCGGCAAGTTTAAGAAGTCCCGTTGGAGCGTACAAAACACATTTTAGCGCGTGCCTTCTTAATTAGGCAGCTTTATACGACACTGAACTCGACTCACCTGCCTGCTGCCTAATTGAGAAGGCACGCGCTAAAATGTGTTTTGTACGCTACGACGGGACTTCTTAAACTTGCCGGATAAAACTTCACCTTTGAGATTGACGCAGCGCTGTGTTGAGAGAATCACCCCCCAGGCTTCATCAGCTTTCATCTCTGGGTGTGACTTTTGTACGAGCAGCATTGTGAGAATAGGAGCCGTTTATGCGATAAAAAAAGCACAGAATAGGCACGTTATGTACTTTTACAATTCAATTAACCATCATGGACCTACCAAGTTGACGGACACTCATTTCTCGATAGGCAAGGACTTTTGTTTCATAATTTTGTCGCTGCCTAAAGACATCAACTATATTAATTATTAACTAATTTCCAATTTTCTGTTACTTTATGTACGTTGTACTAATTGACTATTACTTTTGGCAACTAAACGCAGGTTTACAGTCGAAGTCATAATATTTACACGTTCCCAAGATGCCAAAAGTATCTACACGGCTCTATGCCACTGAAAATAAGGTTCAAGTTAATATATTTATGATATGATGGGTTTATATTAATGCCTTCGACTGTACACGTTTCATTCAATAAATCCTTCATTAAAACTTTGTAAATCCTGTTCTATAAAGTTTTAAGGCTTACGCTTTGTATTCATACTTTACCACTCAAATGGGAGTTCTCGTTTAATTTGGAAAGGATAATCAAATCAAACTGCCCACGACACGGAACGAACTTTGAACATGCGCCGGACGCTAACCAGTTTCTGGTTAACAAATCTCGTACTTCAATCCTTGTAGTGGTCTTAGATAAGGTAACTCATCAAAGTATCATTTCATCGAACGCTATTTTCTGCTGAAACCATAATGTTTTCAGGGTATATTATACATTAATTACGTAGGTTAGGTTAGGTTACATGTTTAGAAAATAGCGTTCGATGAAATGAAATTCCATGAAATGATACATTCGATGAAATGATAGAACCCAATAAGATAACTACTCAACCATTACCTACTCGTACTCGTTTGCTCTGGTCGGTACCCCTTTTTCGTTCTTAAGGATACGATTAGGCATAGAATACTATTTAAACTAATATTGGTGTTTTTATTAAATTAAAGTTCAACATTTCCCATTCTCGACTTGTGATTGTAAGTTCACTAAAACTAATTTTAATATAATAATTAAACAGCACCCAAAAGATTGTGAATTTTGTAATTAATGTTACATTATAACTTTAGGTATTGCATGACGATAAATATAATTTGACTCCAGCAAATTGAACAATAAAAACATGGCTAAACCACGTGCGTAAATGTACGGATAAAGATTGATTATTACGGAGCCCTCAAATCATTTTGCACCTAACTTAGGACAAAACTAGACTTAAGCTCGCCAAACTTGACCCGACAATAGCGCCTGTCATCGAAAGGCACCCAAGTTTATTGTGTAGGACATCAGTATGAGCAGAATACAATATCATAGAGATTCAAAACCCCTGGAACATAGTGACGGATTGAACTAGTAACTGGATAATATAATATTAATGTTTATATAATGTATGCATAAATAAACACGTCGGGTTAAAACGAAACAGTGCAATGTAACTGTTCAAATATCAAAGACTGTAAACACATCTAATAATCTGTTGCTCTGCTTCCACTGACGACGCTGTCCAGGGCCTCTATTCAACTGCGTTATAACGATATCGTTTTTGACCTGTTTCCGTATTGTCAACGTTTTGATAACTCTTATGTCATTTACAGTAATGGCGACTGTGACATAAACGATTCTTAAACGTGCCAAACACGATATAGTTTTAACGCACCTGAATAGAGGCCCAGTGCAGATACAAAATAAAAGCTGGCAAAAAATTACCAAGAGTAAATAGCAGATAGTGTCTTAGTCTTTACACTTGACTCAAAAGAACTATTCGCTGTATGCTTTAATGACTAAGTCAGCAATCAATGTGCCTAGCTTTTATTATAATCGCTTTGGACAGAAAAACGGGATGGGATTATTATGGTCTCTACCACTTTCTGACCAGTATGTAAGTGCTAGAATGACGAATGATTTATCCACATTTGTCCAACGTGATAAAGGTGACGATAATACGGTCCCAAGTTGTATTAAAGCACGATTATTATGTCTATTTAATCGCAAACTCGGCCGCGCGGCTGATACCGTTACAAGGTCTCTAAACATAAGCATTTACAGGGTGGTTGATTTAAATCTCATTGCGCCCCCGATGGCTCCATCAGCCCCTGTTGATTCAGGCGTGGAGGAAGCGGTACGGTAATGTCAATATTTTTTTAACGCTCTAACAAAGTTACGCCTTGCGTTCCTATATTACTGGCTGCTTTCTGTTTAACTGAAAATGCTGATTCATGTTTCATTTTATGTGTATAGCTGGGAAATTCGACATTGTATACATGATATTCAGAGCGACTTATCGGTATATTCATATATCTTACCGATACCAATTCCCTTTTGTTTTAAGCTTAAAGTGAAAACAATAATCAAAATGTAATAATAAATTTTGTATTTTATAAATCTCTAATAATCTCGGTGATAATATTACGACTGACTAAATAAAACTACAACAACGAATACATTTTAAACTATCGCAGTCATCATTCATGATACTCATAAATAATTAGTTCCCGATATTTGGACAATGTTCAATAATAACGAAAATTTTAAATAGCTAACGTTCATAAGTCCGTGTCAACACACAGGTCAGAGTCTGACCTGTGTGTTGATTGTCTATCACAATTACAGTTAGTTTCCTATTGATATAATATACCTACTACTACCCATAAACATGGTTTATTACTTATACAGTATTACACGGACTTATGAACGTTAGCTATTTAAAATTTTCGTTATAGAGAGCCTAACGACTTCCTTTAACATTCCGTTCAATATATTTTGTAACTGTTCCTTAATTATAGTGCCCGGCCGTTGTGAAGTAAATCCTTACACCTGTCAATCCAGTACAAATTATAACCTCAAACCTAAGGATAGGTAATGTAATTTGTTTACATTTAGTTATCTACCTACTCAGACGTCGTATCAGACTACGTATATACGCGTTTGTACCTACACTAAATCAACATTATTTCCAATCAGCCGGCGTACAAGCAAAGCTAATAAAAATATCTGCAAGAATCTTCTTTCACTTCGAGAGCTCTTTTCGTTGGAGATATTTACCGACCACAGGGTGCGGTTTGTCAAGAGATGCGTACGCGGTATTCCAACTGAGAGTGGATTAGGGCTTTTGTCCAGTTTCTTTGTACATTTAGTTTGCTCGCCGCGTTCGGAGGAAGGTCTTTGTTTCGGTTTTTTATTGAAATATTAGAAGAGATGACCGGGAGTTTAAGTGTATAAATTATAGTTCGTTCCATAAAAACAACTTAAACAATCAAGATCGCGATACCAAGGCCTTTCTGTTAATTTTAAGACACTGTGCTACGGTATAGCTAAAATTAATTATGATTGAAAATAGAGTAAGGATTAAGTATTTATAAAATATCCACCTACTTTGATTAAACGTGAGTGAACTACAAACTGAAGCATGTATGCTACTTAATTAGTACTTCAACAAGCCATGACTTTTTCGAAGCTTTCACAATTAAAACATATCATTTAATATTTATATAATTTACCCCTAAAAATAAGTGTAACGTAGATAAGAGCTTTCAAGTTAACCCACTGCGGAACCACCATAGTTAAAAAAAGAGAAGTATGAATTCAAATGATTTATACGTATGAAATAAATATATTTTATTATTTTATCTGTTTTAGGGTTCCGTAGTCAGCAAGGAGCCCTTATAGTTTCGCTTTGTCTGTCTGTCTGTCCGCGTTTTAATTTAGAGATTCTTGGTACAAGCTGTGATTTGGAATATTTTAATTATGCCGACAAAGTTGCAAAGTGAAACAATGTTTTTGGTACCTCTCGCACATACATTTATAGCTTATCTCGAAGCTTTCATCGTTTTTTTGAACTGTTTGGATTACACTAGATATACGAAATACTCGGGATATGATATCAATAGTAGACTTTTGCATAGCTCTTATACTTTCGATTTTATTAATATCTAGAAAATACCCCGATTTCGTCACTGACTTCCTGAAGTTCTAGAAAGCTAAAATTTGTTATGTAAGCTATGTAGTATTAGAACACAAACCACAAAAATCTAAAACTTTCATTTTTTACAACCGCAACCAAATAAATAATAATAAACAAAATAAAAAATATTGACCGAAGCAACTTACAACACAAGTGCAATCCCAAGACATAGCTCGCACTGTCAAAAAGTTTCCAAATCTCATGTAGAGTCAAGCTTTTAACTCTACACGCCCTAACTCTATAAGCCCTAACTTCACAAACTCTTAGTCATAATAAGTGGCATTTTTCACCTTACGCCCATGTGACGCTAGCGCCAAAACTACCAGTAATAAAAAATTGTAAAATATCTTAAATTATAGCACTATTACGAGTTTAAATAGAAAACTATCACGGTTATGTAAACTTGATTGGTTCTTGAGATACAAGCGACTAAAGTATTTATAAAATACATCTAAAATCTAACATTAATTTATAAATTTAAATAGAAGATTAGTATACCTGTTTTTTTTAAATAGTTTATTTTGAGTTTGTAAGCTTTGGAACCATACACTGAGTAGAGACCGACGTGCTCTTGCCCGGTTTTTTTATAATTATTTAGGGTGACGAGCGTCACTGTCGTGCCGGATAAAGGCCACTACTTTTACTTTTTGTTGATTTTATGATAGGCTATTTCGTTTAAGAACTTAATTTTGATAACGTGTTAATATAATTTAGTGCGGATCACAAAAATACTACTAATGTCTTCAAGAACAAGATCATGGCACAGGGATAAAACCCAGACAGGCGGACTTCAAAATTATCTTCTATTGAATCCGAATTTTAGCATAATTGATAAATGAGATATTACAAAATCATGAACATCAATATCGCTACAAAATCAACAGCATCACTACCGCGGACTCAGTATTGGATCCGTTTGTTGGTCGGAGCCCTTGCTTGTCGCGTGATCGTAAACAGAGATATCGGTCGAATGTCACGTTTAACGGTCGCTTCTGTGATACTGGCGGCGTTTCTATTTACATCAAGTAGTGCCACGTAATAACGTTAATGCGTATGTATACTTTAAATAAATAATTATGTCAAGTTCAGCGACTACCGTAAAGGGTGTTTGTATATATAACATGTTGTGTGCTCTACCAAATAAAAAACCCTTTTAGATTATCATCAGCTGAAAATAAAAGATCTTGAACATTTCGTTAAAGTTAATACGTAATTCCAATACGAAATAACAAATTGTAATAGTTCGTTATGTGAATAAAAATGTAAAAGTTCAGTTCTTTACAGTTTTTTTTTATAAATAAATCGGTTTTTCTGTCAGAAATTTCAAGCTGCTTTCGTCCAATGAGCTAAATAAGTAACGCCGCGCTATGCACTTGTATCCCTACAAACTATTTGAACAAAAGTGTCCGCCCGTCCGTCCTAACTTAAAAGATCTTTTGAACCATAATAAATAGATAGGGTTGATTCTTTTCCAAATATGTTTTTATTACGGCGGATTTAATAACATAATAAAAAAATAGAGAATGTCAAATAATAAAGGGGAGATCCATACAAGAAACATTTTAATCAACATATTTTTGGTCTAGCGTAAAAGCGGTGCCACATACAAGCGTCAAATTTGGTATGATTATCTTAAAAACCCTGCAGAAAAACCACACATACTAAGGCCGCGTTGTTTGATCAGTAGTTTAATGAACTAATGGTTAACATTCAAAAAAGAATCGAATATTTGACACATTTCCTTGAGATTTAACTATTAGTTACGATTTTTAACAATTAGTTTAACTTCTGATCAAACAACAGGCCCTAAAAATGCTCAAGTGTGAGTAGGGCTGGGTTCGAAATCGAATTCAAATTCGAATATAATAATACCTACTGTAAGGCGGCACGGAACCCTCAATGCACGAGTCCGACTCGCACTTGACGGGTTTGTTTACCGGTAGATATAAAAAATGTTTAAAATATATATAAACAAATAAACTTACAAACTGGCACCATATTTACAAATTCAATCTTATCGTTGAAAACAATAACTAAATGCGAATGAATAATGTCATTCACATTTTTAATTTAAAAGCAAAACTAAAATAACAAAGAGATTACACAATATAACTGGAAAAGTCGATAAAACAAAATGTTCTATCACTATTCGATGTTATATCACATTGATTTTTTGCTATGAGAATTTCGCCCCCTGGTCATAATAGAGATAGTATCGCTTATTAGTATCGTTACACTGCTATTTAAGTAATGTAAGCAAAGTTTGACTTTGGTGACGTATAACGGACGGACGTTACGGCTCGACGAACACCTGGCACAACTCGAGGCAGAACTCGGAAAAATAAGGTGGCACATTCTTGGTTTGTGCGAAGTCCGAAGAGAGGGGGAGGACACCGTAACCCTTAAGTCAGGCCACCTTATGTACTTTCGAGAGGGAGATCAGCTATCCCAGGGTGGCGTAGGGTTCCTGGTTAACAAAGCCCTCTCTGACAACGTGATGGAAATTTCGAGTGTGTCGAGCAGGGTTGCATACCTCGTCATAAAGCTCACTGAAAGGTATCGCCTCAAAGTGGTGCAGGTTTACGCACCGACCTCAGCACACCCGGACGAGGTGGTGGAGGAGATGTTTGAAGACATATCAAAGGCTTTGCACTCCACCACCAAAGCCCATTACAACGTTGTCATGGGGGACTTTAATGCTAAAGTGGGAGTACAGAATCGCAGTGAATCGGTAGTAGGATCCCACGGTTTCGGTTGCAGGAACCATAGGGGGCAAATGCTTGTCAACTTCTTGGAAAAAGAGGGCTTTTCCTAATGAACTCTTTCTTTAAGAAGAAGCCCCAGAGGAGGTGGACATGGCAGAGCCCCAATACTATGACGAAAAATGAGATCGACTTCATCATAGCGGACAAGAGGCACATATTCAGAGACGTCTCTGTGATCAACAGGTTCAATACCGGAAGTGATCACCGACTTGTTCGAGGCTCTCTGAATATCAACTTTAAGCTTGAACGTGTCCGTTTGATGAAGGCTAGGCTCCGACCAACCATGCTTCAAGCCGTGGTGGGATCTGAAAAATTCCAGTCAAACCTGGAGAACCGATTTACTGGCGTGGAAACCACAAATGTCGCCGACATAAATCAGGCCCTCGAAAATGTGGTGGGAGTCCTCAGGGAGGAAGGTATAAAATTTTGCGCGATGCAGCATGGAGGTAGGAAGTCCAAACTTTCGACTGAAGCTCTCGAACTTATGAGGGAACGACGTGAAAGCCCACCTGTCACTCCGTCAGAACGTCGAGCTCTCAACAAGAAGATTGGCAAACTGGTGCGACACGACCTCCGATGCTTCAATACATGCTGTATTGAACGAGCGATTGAGCAAAATCGGGGGTCGAAAGTTTTTGTTCAGTCTCTTGGGAGAAGCCATCTGACGAAGCTGACCACAAACAGCGGAGAAATCGTCGCTTCTAAGCCGCGGGTTCTTTCGGAAGTTGAGGATTTCTACAGCCATTTATACGCATCGTACGCATCTCCACCTGATCCGAAAAATGAGGACTCTAGAGCCCCATTAATCCGTCACTTTACTGAGGACTTGCCAGAGATTAGCCTACACGAAATCGAGATGGCTCTTAAACAGCTTAAAAATGGAAAAGCTCCCGGGGAGGACGGTGTAACAACTGAGCTCCTAAAAGCAGGAGGCACACCTGTATTGAAGGAGCTCCAGAACATCTTCAACACCGTTCTCTTCGATGGAAGAACTCCAGAGGCGTGGAGTAAGAGTATTGTGGTGTTGTTCTTTAAAAAGGGTGACAAAACCCTGCTGAAGAACTACCGACCCATTTCACTCTTAAGCCACGTCTACAAACCTTTTTTTAAGAGTCATCACGAACCGCCTTGCACGAAGACTCGACGATTTTCAATCCCCTGAGCAGGCCGGGTTTCGAGGAGGATATGGCACCATAGACCACATTCATACAGTGCGGCAGATTATACAGAAGACTGAAGAGTATAATCAACCCCTGTGCATAGCATTTGTGGACTATGAGAAGGCTTTTGACTCTATCGAAACCTGGTCAGTTCTGGAATCCATGTAACGTTGCCAAGTGGACTGGCGATACATCCAAGTATTGAGATGTCTATATAACGCCGCAACTATGGCCGTCCAAGTACAGAACCAGTGGACTAGACCCATCAACCTGCATCGAGATGTGAAACAAGGGGATGTGATTTCCCCTAAATTGTTCACAAATGCATTGGAGGATATGTTCGGGACGCTGATCTGGAAAGGGCGTGGCATCAACATAAACGGCGACTACATCTCACACTTGCGATTTGCAGACGACATCGTTATTATGACCGAAACTTTGCAGGATCTACAACATATGCTGAACGATCTAGCTGATTCTTCTCAACGCATCGGTCTCCGGATGAACTTGGATAAAGCCAAGATTATGCTCAATGAACATGTCACACCGGGACCGATTGCAGTGCAAGGCGATACACTCGAAGTTGTTAAAGAATATGTTTACCTTGGGCAAACTCTGCAGTTGGGTAAAAACAACTTCGAGAAAGAGGCCAACAGAAGAATACAGCTGGGTTGGGCAGCGTATGGGAAATTACGTCGAGTTTTCAAGTCGTCTATTCCACAGAGTCTAAAGACAAAAGTCTTCAATCAGTGCGTCCTACCTGTTATGACCTACGGAGCCGAAACCTGGACACTCACGGTGGGGCTGGTCCACAAATTTAAAGTCGCTCAGCGAGCTATGGAGAGGGCTATGTTGGGAGTTTCTCTGAAGGATCGGATCCGGAATGAGGTGATCCGACAGAGAACTAAGGTTATCGACGTAGCCCATCGAATTAGCAGTTTGAAGTGGCAGTGGGCCGGCCACGTGTGCCGCAGAACGGATAACCGCTGGAGCTATCGTGTTCTTGAGTGGAGACCGCGGATCGGCAAACGCAGTGCAGGACGCCCTCAGACTAGGTGGAGCGACGATCTTCGTAAGGTGGCTGGCAGAAGCTGGATGAGAGTGGCCGCAGATCGTGCTAGGTGGCGTGCAATGGGAGAGGCCTACGTCCAGCAGTGGACTAATATAGGCTGATGATGAAGCAAAGTTTGAGCACTTAATGATTTATTAAATATTAAGGTTCATAGAAAGTTGTAAAACTTTGTTCCATTTGAGGGGTAAAAAGGTACTTTTAAAGTCCCGGGCTCATAGGCGTAAGTTGATGTTCTTGTATTAAGTTGATATTTTATATGTGTAGTTAACTTTAGTTTATTCAACGTTGAACGATTTTTGTTTAACGATACCCAATAAACCAAAACTTTAATGGAAAACAAGTTGTAGTAATGACATTAAAACTGTGTAAAATTTTCTTCTGCGACATATTTTACGTAAATATATAAGGTTTGTTTACACATACGTTACATTTAAACCATACCTACACACCAAATACGAAAAAAAAATGTACCTGATTTTTATACGCTGAAAAAATAATGCTCGTTTCGCCTGAAATCTCGGTACTCTCACTAGGTATTAATTATAGGAAGATCACGTGTGGAAACTGGTGAGTTTGGAAACGGAAACGTGACCCGGTAAAACGAGGCGCAAACCCTTTTATGAGAACGCCCTGTGTGTACTATCTATACGGAGCATCTATACATTTATACAGTCCTCAGCAAATAAACATTCATTTGTTTAACGATCTTTTGTTCTGTTGCTTAATATTGCCAAACCATTGTTTAATAACAGCTTGCCATCACGTTTGTTTAAAAAGCAATTGATGCAGTTCTGTTTGTGCCAAAAAAGATTTCACGAGATTGCATTCCGTACAGTCAATTAAAATTAATCAAAAGGCAGCGTCTGAGTGAAGTGTGAATTCTCAAATACTAGGGTTGGATTTATTTAATAGCACTTACTTAAGACACGTAGAAACGATACATTTTATGGTTTAAAAGTACAAAGTGTATCAAATAAAGGAATCAACGTGTGTCCTTCTGCCCTGCCATACTATACATAGACAAGTGTTGTGTAGGTACGTTAAACGTATCGACAAACTTAAAATTTATTCTCATTACAAATATCGATGTTGTGACCTACTTAATAGCTTAAACAACGAGCGCTTTGTATAAATTTAGTTTAAATGGGTGTCTCTAAACTCAAAATTAAGTTAGTAAACATTGAAATGAAAAACCGGACAAGAGCATATCTGACCATGCTCAGTGTAGGGTTCCAAAGCCGTTAAGTACTTACTACAAACATAAAAATCAACAAGTAATAACTAATTTTCTATTTAAAGTCATTTGGTGCCGTATAAACACTTAAATCGCCTGTATCTCAAGAACCAATGATGTCTACTAAGTCGTGATAGATTTCACAATATTTTTGGAAGATCTATCCAACGATACCCCACATGATGAGGTAGACGCCAAAAAAAAAAACCAGTGAGCCGTCACAGGACGCCTGGCAGATGTGAAACATCGAAATTACTTTGTACAAGTCATATGCATAGCAGAACATTTTACGACAGTAATTATATATGACACAATGAAATGATAAAGCATTATAAATATTTTTCATAAAATAATGATTATTTATTACAAAATTATGCATTTTTATTAAAAACAAAATACAAAATAAAAAACTTACAAATTTAATTATAATTACGACAACTCCATTCTTTTATATAGCGTGGCGACGCGTCGCACATCAAAAACATCTCCACGTAAGCTGTAGGGGACCTACCCTAAAATAGATTTTTTTTTCATTTTATTGTACCACTTTGTTGGCGTGACTTATATGTATATACATACCAAATTACAGCTTTCTAGTACTAAGTATCTCTGCGCTAGGCTGCGGAAGGACGGACATGGCGAAACTATTAGGGTTCCTAGTTTACCTACGGTAAAAAATATGTAGGTAGGCATAAAGAAGGGGTCCCGTCTACGCTACTTCTAAGCCTACACCGTCCGACCGGGTATCCATCTATCCGTTGTCATCTTCCTACCTCCTATAGGCAAACCACTCAAGCAAAGCCCCTCTTGCATATAGCTGTATAAAACTAATATGGAAAAACTTAAGGTCAAATGTCAAATATAGTATATAAAAAGGTCTATACAGACTTGTTACAAATACATGGAAGAGGAGCTTTACTTAAATACCACGTTTAAAAGGGCTGCATCTTTTGAACTAACGCACAGAAAAAGATCCAATCAAAATATAGCAATAATTTAACCTTTTAATGAGCTTAATAATAAGCCTCATAGTTAGTGTTGCCAGGTCCAATCTAAAAAAACAGGAGATTGAAAGAAAAAATCTGTATGTACCTTTTTCAAGTCAAATATACCTTTAATAAAGTTTTCAATCACTTAAAACGTCGTAAGTGCACACAGGGTTATCTAACTCGAGCTTCGATCGAACAGTTACCTATAGGAAGTTTGAATTATGTTCGTTCGTTTTGACTGGTTTTGACACTTTTGATTTAATATAACGCTTCACCTGATGACATATGACAGTCAGTCCTATTGAATTGAATTGGCACTATAAAATTGACAGTTAACAGCAGACACATCAACTAACCGCCTCAACAAAAAAAAAAAACGTTTTGGTTTACGCATCCGAGTTATAAATGTAGATTCACATAATTATTAAGAATAAGGAAAATAACAGATTTCTAAAATAACAGGAGATTCTTTACTAAAATCTGTGGATCTGTAGACCTACCATGAAATCCGTAAATCTCAACAGGAGACCTGGCAACACTGCTCATAGTTAGGATTTCAGTGTTGATCAGGTTGACCCATCCTGCTATATATAACTATAGTTCGCTATTGTAGGTTGCTTAACTTTGCTGGCTGAGTATTTTTAGTTAAGTACGTACGTCGTACGTAGTATTGTTAACTGTTTAATTGGCGTTCATACTATACGGATACGAAACTTTTAGTGCGCAAGTCTGACTCGCACATAGCCGCTTTAGAGTTTACGAGCATTTAGGTTAGGTATGCGGCCAAATTGTTTTTAGAACACCCAAAAATTGGATGAAAGAATAAATCTATCTAAAAATCTGAATTATACTTTAATAATAAATACTAAGCACCATATTTACAACCCCAAGGAATCGTAATCATAATAAAGCTTCTAACCAGTGTAAACTTTTTTCATTATCTGTTACGCAAATTTGAAGGACGGCATTGTATACGTTTATGTGTAATAATATCCCGATAAATTTGAAAAGTTTTCGTTTAGCACGAGACCGAGAAAAAGAAAAATCTCTTGAAATTTTTCCTTCATCTTCTTAGAGCCTTTTTTTTTAATCCACTGCGGCGTATCCGTCTATCTCGATATAATAATATATATATTTCTTTTTATCATGTATTCTTTGTCAACTTATAGATCAATGAGGTTCTGATTTACATACCGGGGATACTGTGTGCGTAAGTCACCAGCAATAATATAATAATATCCAACATTGGGCTTGACTTTTGTTATTACTAGAGGGATAAATGCGTGTCAGATATTTTTAAGCGCAATGTTGGAAGCTATATTATTGCTGGTGACTGTATCAAATATAAATTCTGTTTAGACCTGTAGTTACAAGACATAATGTGTCTTTTTAGTATGGACACCAGTCGTATTTTTTATATACAGTTTGTATTGCGTGCCATTCCAAATAACTACAAGTTAAGCTCCCTTGACGTTAGTTACTTTGTAGCAGTGTATTGTTTAAAAGTTCAAGACTTGTTTATTTACATCAAAAATATACTCGTCATAGAATAGAAATTTAAAATTATGTGAAATAAATCTAGTTTTTCGCAGTACAACAATATCAACGAAAAGATTGATAACATAACATAACATCACGCCTTTATTCCTAGAGTGGGGTAGGCAGAGCTACAGAAATACCAACAATTCCAAAAATACTTTATTTGATGATTCTGTAACCACAAAGATTGATGTTTTCAAGATTAATAAAAAGTGGAATTTTGAACCTTTTTACGTGAATATGTGAAGGTACTTATGTAAAACAGGAAAAATAAAATAGTTTGACATCTTGCCAGCGCCAGTAGGGTTACTTAATATAAAATTTGTTTTTAACCTTTTTTTAGTTAAAAAATGCTCCAACAACACGTTTTGATAACTGTAAAGTCATTGTCAATAATGGCGGCCTAGTCATAAATGATTCTAAAATACATCAATCGCGATATCGTTTTAATGCAGTAGAATAGAGGCCCTGGTCATGTAATTTATACTTTAGTATAACTGAGCGAGTTTAAATTTTTGAGAAGCTTCCGTTTATCGACTCATCGATTATGTAGAATTTAATGTCTTTATACCTTACTTGTATCACTGAAATGTAACACACTATTCAAAAGCAAGTTAAACGAGTCCGATGGCTATATTTCGTCTTAATCACACTCGAAGTATAAACATGAAAACCAGCCAAGTGCGAGTAGAACCTCAATGACAAATAACATAGTATTTGTATTGGTTATATAGATTCCCTCAAATTGGCAGGGTATCTAATAATAATGGACATACTAAAATGTTCACCTTAAAAAAACGTTACTATTTTACGATGTTCATTTAAAATCAAATAGGGTTTGAATTCACCACTTTTTTATTTCTGCCAATTTAAGGGTTAATAAAAGTATAAACTGTAACAATTTAGTTCATTTTATTAAACCACATCTAAGTTGTATTCAACATACTAACATTATCATATGTTCACCAGCATTTAAAATGATATTTTTTTCGGATAACAATCGTGTAGAAGAGAAGTCTTCAACAATCTCTTACATCAACAAAATGTAAAAAATGAATGTAACTATATTTTGGACTCCAACTTAAACTTGACAATGGAATGTTTTCTTGGCTTGGGAATGTGAGCAGAAAAGGATTTGTCACTAGATTCAAAGATATAAAATAGTAGTTTATGCAACAGTTGTATAAGAGAGGTCAAAAAAGACGAGTATTTTTTGACTTAGTTATACACCGTTGCATACAATACTTTTTCTACGACTAGGTTTCAAATAAAATGCAAAATTAAATTAACAAAATTTTATTCATATACCTAGGTTAGAATACGAACGAACGAAGCACAGAACAACAAACGAGCGGGAAACATTCGAAAACGACAAAATATGTGTCTATGGTTAACTTTATTTTTAAATTGATGTGCACTTGCTAGGTTTTATATTAAAAAAAAAGTTGCACAATCGATTTAACTTGTGAAATAGCGACTAAAAAACACCTAATGATTTGGGAAATGAATTCTTTTACCTGATTGGTCGATTTTAATATAGCTGCATTCTGGTTGGTTGATACCATATTTTTTTAGTAAAAGAGTTTACATACCAAAAAAGAACCTAACGTTCCGATTGACAGTCAATGTGTATTGTGATTGGTGGATTAATTTGGTGAAGTATTTTGATTGGTCAAATTAACCTAGGTGTAAGCTTTGGCAGCTAGGCATGTCGTTTTGGCTTAAAAACGCACAAGTGCTGTTAAGGGGAATAGACTAGATAGACTTTTCTACGGAATGTTCTGCGGACATATTATCTATATTCTTATATTAGTGTTCGTGACTATATAAATGACAGATAAAAGTACAGGAGTAGGAAAAAATATTAAACTCATTCCCTACCGACCACCATATTACAGATGGGACATGACTATAAAGTTGTAGATTAGGCATTATTGTCGAAAACTTTTCGTGACAAATGAGTTTAATTTAACTGACTCTTATATTAAACCAAGCCTAATTGTAAGTAGAATTAGAACTCTCCATCAAAAAATAGCAGGATTTTGTAATAAATTGGATTTCATTAGCTTTAAATGATATATCAAACATTGGAAACGAGGTTGATATAATATTTTTCAGTGAAACATTTGTTAAACAGGTATCAGAGAGTAATATTAAAATGAACAACTATAAATTAGCGGCTTCATTCTGTCGGGAAAAAAGTAGAGGTGCCACATATATCCTTGTCCATAAATTGATCGAAGAGATCTGTAAATATTCCAACAGGGATAGTAATGAAATTAAATTTTGAGTGTTGTGGCATTGAAGTAACTGGACTAAATTTCATAGTCTTTTGCATCTACAGAATACCACATAAAGTAAATTACAAATAAGATTATTTATGCGTAATTTGGAAAACTGACTACAAATTGCTACAGAAAAATTCAAGCGAAAAAAAATAATAATTTGTGATAACTGGAATATAGACACCACGACAGATAATTTAATTACTTACTAAAGACTTATTGTGTATATTAAACCAACCAGATAGAACTCTTGCAAAGACCAAATAGCGAGTAACATCAAAGAGGTAGAGTCAGAGATGGTCCATTTAGGACTTTCAGTTCATGAAACAGCTCAAATATTAGACGTAAAAGCAAGTACACACAGGGCATTTGCCACTTGGTTCAAAGGGACTATAGTAAGCATAACTTAAAAAATGTTTGCTATTATATCACAATGTTATTTTTAGTGATGTTTCTGCATTTTGCACGGCTTCAGAAGCGTTAATTTTTTTATGATAATTTCTATTTACTCTATAAATTTTGCTTTCCCATTATTAAAGTCAAAATAAAAATCTAACTAAGAAAATCAAATGGCTATCCTATGGTCTCAAAAAGTCTAGCCAAACGAAATTTATTTTGTATTTTGAATATAGAACCTGTGGTAGTAAAACTAAAAATAAGCAGTACTTAAATCGTGCTGGGCTGGGATTCTCGACGGTAATAACGATATCGTATTTGACGTGTTTCCGTATGGTCAACGTTTTCATAACTCTTATGTCATTTACATTAATGGCGACTGTGACATAAACGATTCTAAAACACGTCAAACTCGATATCGTTATAACGCAGTTGAACAGGGCCTCTATTCAACTGCGTTATAACGATATCGTTTTTGACCTGTTTCCGTATTGTCAACGTTTTGATAACTCTTATGTCATTTACAATAATGGCGACTGTGACATAAACGATTCTTAAACGTGTCAAACACGATATCGTTTTAACGCACCTGAATAGAGGCCCTGAGGCCCTGTTCATAAACCGGGTACATATGTAAATCGTGCTTAATAAAAACGCAGCAAATATACAACAATAAGTTTATAAAAAGTTATAAAAATATATGCAGAGCCACCTGGAAAACCATTTCAACAACTTCACACGATTTTTGTAAACATGATAGTGACCATTTAATTTTTGAAAATAAATCCGATACCCTAATGAAATATGTAACTTTTTCAACAAATATCTAATAAATCTAACAGATAATAATATATCCAAACCACAAGTTATAATCGATCTTTTTGAAACCTACAGATGGGCATGAAATCTACAAAATACTCTTGTTTTTATTAATACCAGAACACCTAGACACGAAGAAATCACAACAAAGTTTCTAAAGTTATGTGCTCATATTATCTGCCACATAATCAACGTATCCTTTATGGATGGATTCTTTCTCTTTCTGTCTTCCTTACTGAATTAAAGCTCTCTATAGTCAAAAAACTATTTAAGAAAGGGGAAAACACGGATTCAGATAATTATAGACCCATAAACAATAATCCCAACTCTCCCAATAATCTCGTATGTAGAATTAATGAATTAATGGATAATTAATTGTGACATCTTAACTTCAAAACAATTTGGGTTCCGCAAAGGGAAATCCACTGCACTTGCCGGATTCCATTTAGTGAAAAAAGTCACAGAATGTTTAAATAGAAAAAAACCAATCATGGCCATTTATTTACACTTGAGTAAAAACGTCTTTGATTTTATCGACCATTCATCCGATTTTTTTTTTATATATTTTATTATAGCGGCAATATGAATAGATACTCCGTGAAGAATTGACCTGTTTACCTATTACTGTTCATAGACTGACGGCCAGACGAGTTGAGGCTTAATGATAGGGTCCCGTTGGCATCTTTTGGGTACAAATCCCTGAAAATGCCATTATAAGTAAGTACCTATAGTATGCAAAATTTTAAATCAATGGTAGGTCATTTACGAGTAACCTTAGCTTTGTTAACATGATTACGATATTACAAGTAATGCTACTTAAGCCGTAAGGCGTAAATGAAACAGACTACTAATAAAACTGTGGGTCAACTTTTTTTTTTGTTTTTTAAATTTACGTAATAGTTTTCAGCTGACATAGACGAGTCGGCATAGTTCGGCTCGGAATCCGCAGCTACGAATCCGCTGCTTGGAATATTAAAAATTTAGATTGATTATTTTTATACTACATATTCAGTACTTTATAATGTTTAGAGTTATGAGGAAATATTCAGAATGTTAATAGCTTAGGAGTTTTATGCAGCACCAACATAATATATCATTCATTGGCTTCTGTGAGAAACGAACTTAATTGGTACTAAATAAATTCATTTTATTCTAACGTGATCCATTAAAACGGAGAGCTTGCCTAATTCAAATAACATTGTTAGAATTAGCTCAAGTAAGAAAGACGTTGACTCACTCAGTGTGAGACTCCCCAATCCCCGTATTATGGTCGCGTTTATCACGGTGGATAATTGTGAATAGACCGTCCGTCACTCTTGCACTTACATATTTGTCAGGAAAAGACATATTTATCTACAGTGATAAACGTGACCATAAGAGGGCCATTGATGTACATTTTCTTTACAATGAATGGGATCATAAAAATCCAACTGCCTGATTTTTAATATCTACCAAGTAGCTACCAAAAAGATATTAAAGGCAGGCAAAAACTGTACATGCTTATAAAAGAAACGCCACGAATTGATAACTTCTTATTATTTTTGAGTCGGTGAATGAGCATAAATAAATATGTAGTCTACGACACACAAGTAGCTTCTAGGCATAAACCCAGCTGGGTTACAGCAATCTTATAAGCATCGTACATGTCTAATGATGTCCCACACTTAAAATCCGTCAAACCGCTCAGCTTACAGGTGGTCACAGGGAAGTAAACAGACATTGATACATTATATTATAAACACACAGACCACAAAGTATTACTCCTCATCTTGGTCTTATTTTTTAATTATATCATTCCGCGTTCTTTTGTGAGCGATTTCTTTACTTGCTTGGGCTTAACGAGGGCTCTAAGACGGCACTGAAGTTTCGTGACAGGCGCAAGTTCGGCAGGCGGGCACTTTCCGCGAGATTGTTTTTGACTCAAATTAAAAAGTTTGCTGCAGACAACTCGAGAAATGTCTTTGTCTCAATTATGCAAGTTGTTTCAGTTTTAGCAGTTTATGTAATGGCATTGCGCATTCATTGATGTCCAAAAAAAACTATTTAAACGAACTACTTATTTTCCATATTTATGCTGATACTTAACTACAGAACCACTATAATATGGCTAATGGCTAATTGAGCTGATATCCGTCTAACCGCCGTCTGTTTTTTTTTCTTTGAAGCTTCTAAACCTGGCTGACAACCTGTTTTTTTTAAATAAATATTTGATAAGATAAGACACCAACCAAAAATCTTGACCCATCATGAAAGATAGTCTCTCTCCTCTCTTAAGTTTTGTATGAAATTTCGCCACTTCAGAAAAATAGACACCTAATTCAGAAATTTTAAATTTCGAGTTAGATCTCTAGTAATAAATTTATGACTTGAAGTTTGAAAGCTGAAATTTTGAATTGAGTTACTATTGTTCTGAAGTTGCGATTGTATTCTTACGGCGTCACTCGAGAGTCAGTTAATGACAATAAAAGCATTCATTTCATATTATATTTTTTTCATATACAAGTTTAAAAGAGACCGAGTTAATTGTCTCTAGGTACTGCATTTAAATTTAAAATAAAAAAAACTCAAAAAATAATTCTTTAAAAAGGAATTTTACAAAAAAAAAATGTTCTTAACACTTGTGTTCCGTTTAGCCCCATCACTTTCGACGCGCTGCGAGCCAGCGGTCTGCGATCAGGCAACTACGCTGAACATTTAGTGCATTTCTGTTTTAACGCCGCAGCTTGGAAAATTTTGTCCGGAAATAATTCAGATAGTAGTATAACTCTACACCACTGCTTTTAGTCCGGTTTGTCGCATTTTGCACAGGAATTAAGTATTTTCTGAAATAAATGCAGCGAAATTATGCTGAATCGTATAAAATTTACTGGGACTGTATTTACGATGGCAAATGGTGTTTCCCAATCCTTTGATAGTGTTTTTTTATTAAAATTAAAAACTGGTTAAGCGCAAGTCAGTCTTGTGCATCGCTACCATTGTGTAGCATTAACGGAAGTTAAAATCATAAAGGATACATACATACCTACTGTTTGGTTGACTTTTGAGTTTCTTAAGGCACTTCTTCTCTGCAGTGGTCTCTTGAAATGAAATAAAAAAAACTTGCCATGTTTAATAAACAACCACCAGAACACACCAAACTAGGATGGGTTACCGCCTGATAAATTTAATTCATTTGATTATTGCATTCGGGATTAAAAAAATAGTTTATTTAACGACGCTTGAGTGTTATTTGTTGCTTTCAACTATAAGATCTAATGAAACGTAAATTATTGTTGAATTTAGGCAACTAGACAGACGGACGGAATAATGGAAAAGACAAACGAGAGCACAGGCAACTGACCTGAGACCCTATACTATAATTGCAATATCAAGACTATTATCCCAAGACCGTAATCTAACGCTTGAAATGCATTGTCAAACCTCAGGTATTGTTGCATTAGACTAGTTGTTATATCTCTGCACGGGATCACAACAATGCGAGCACTGCTGGTGGTTGCTGATGTATAATGACTAAGGACACAACACCAGTGTTTGACACTTTTAACTGACATGCACCAATCATGGACAGAAGCTTTTAATTCAAAGATCATAGGGTTATAAATTGATTGTTGCAAAACAAATGAATAACTCTTGTCTTCATTGAATAAGAGTCAGTGTCGAACATTGGTCCTTTGTCGAGTACTTAACTGGTGTCGTTACCTTACCAAAATTTAGTTCAATTATGAATTGCCTAATTAGTTGAGTAATTATGTGTGTTACCACATCAAGGTACGCTTAACCTTCTGTGACAGACTGTGATCAAAGAAATCACATAATTGGCTGTCATGGCCACACTGAATGCATACCTACATGTATGAGGAGAAATACAACTAAAAAAAATTAGTTTCAAAGTTGAAAGCTTTGAAAATTACCTATAGATTAATAGAACCCTCAGTGCGTTGAGTTCAACTGTCATTTGACCTTTTCTTTATATCATGGTATATATAATTATAAACCAACAAGGTTCAGAGATTGGGCTACAACAATCCGTGTACATTATTACGTGTAAGTGCAGGAAAGTGAATTTTTCCTTGCCTCTAGTTCCGCGGTCACGCGATCGCGTGCCGGCCCCCGCCATTCCACACGCAAATGTCGCCACTAAAAACAAAACTACTTACTTACTTACTTTAACTGGCATAAAAATCAGGTAACAAAAGGCATTATTACCAAAAACATAGAAGAAAGTTAGCCTTGACTCAGCACGAATCTAAATTAATACACACGTACTGCTTCTTCGGTCTTCAGGATTTAAGTTATCTACAATAAGCATCTAATGCTGTAGTGTGTCACACAGGTTATAAGGGTATGTCTTAAGAGTGTGTCATTAAGATTTACAAGTAGCTATGTGCTATAGTATAGGTATGTGATAAACTATCTCTATTTTATGACTTGCCAGTTCACATACCTACTAACCCCTCCGGTCGACTTTGACCACTTCCTAATTCGTCCACTCCTAAAATGTCTCTTTTATGTTGCGTATTCATCCACTTCCTATTCAATCAATTCTTAAGTTGTTTACTTTCAATTCGGACAATTTTTAATTCTTAATCTTTTCGTACAAAAGGCGGACTTAATGCCATAAAGCATTCTCTACCAGTCAACCTTTGGGCAAAGCAGATAGATTCTAAGCGGTGCCAGAACACTACCCGATATGACTTCAGATATAACTTAACAATAACAAATAAGTACAACTATAAATAAGAAGTCGGCAGCTTTGGAAGTGGACAAGTTAGGTAGTGGACAAGGTAGGAAGTGGGCAACTTTGGAAGTGGACAAGTTAGGAAGTCGGCAGCTTTGGAAGTGGACAAGTTAGGAAGTCGGCAGCTTTGGAAGTGGACAAGTTAGGAAGTGGGCAATTTTGGAAGTGGACGAATTAGGAAGTGGTCAAAGTCGACCGGAGGGCTACTAACGAGGTATTAAGTGTTTATTTAATAAATGTTTTATTTTTGTACTTATACGTATTGATTTTTGGCCATTGGTTTAAATAATGCGGATATCTCTTCTTTCAGGACTAATAACTTATTTCGTAATTAATTCAGTTGCGTAGTCTTCATATAATTTACTTTGCAAAGGATACGAACATTCATAAATTTAAAACAAGGATAGACCAGTTTGAGGATTTCCTGGAATGACGTGGGCCTTTAGCGAAATAAGGAAAGCCATCACAGAAATGAATAGTGGAACTTTGTTAGTGTTCTCCCACTCGTTGGCGAGCCATATCGAAGTCTCGAGAAAGAGAAAGCACTAACACATTTAGATCCTTTTATAGTCAAGTAGCTTCTCTGTGCTGGTCGACGGCTTTGCTCGTAAATCGGCACGCTGGACGATAGACGCAGTAAAAATATCGTAAACTCGGAAAACTTTAATAACGACACGGTACAATGTAAATTTAAATTTGATTATTCCACAACTTGGACATAAAACTTGTTTAAGAGTGCCTTTGTGAACGATACCCCGTTGCTTTTATAGTCAGGGTAAATTTATTTTGCATATGACATAATAATAGTGTCACGAAGCCGATTAAAACTTCTTTTATTTAGCTTTGTCTTGCTGTACTGTATATTAAGTATTTTAAAAGGTATTGCGGACAATTTTTTTACACAAAGTTTGTTTATACATGCATTTAGATCACACTCTAAATGGGTTGTACACTGTTTTATAGAAGATTGTTTCATAGAACGTATCACTTCGCAAAAATGTCATTGTATAGAAAGGTAATTTCTGCTGAAACCTTATTGTTTTTAGCTTTTTTTGGTGGTTAAAGGTCTAACTTAGCCTAACCTACGTAACCCATGCTTAAGATAATCTGAAAATAATAAGGTTTCAGCAGAAATTTAGCTTTCTATGTAATGAAAATTCTGCGAAGTGATACGTTCTACGATTATTTTTTCTATAAAATAGAAGGACACCCTCTAGAAGATAGGAATTCAAATTGACAAGCTTATAAAGCGAAGATATAAAAACATGTATTATAATCAATAGGTACGTATTTTTATCTAAATGTGTCCTCCCTCATCCAGAAATCCGAACTTCAAAGGTGTATTAGGGTGTTAAAGGGGTTTGGCTTCACTATTTTTATTTCAATTTCAGAAGACAGTTACAATAGCCCAGTAACCGGCTTAGACCACGAGCACAATGGGCAAAGGATAACAGCGTGTTGCGGCGCCGTTATGCTGCTCTGAGCCGCCGAACACGATCCAAATCGCAGCTATTCATGCTGTGTACTATCATCCAACCCATAAAATACTGGACTGAAGGATATACCTCGTGTACACTTATGTCATGATCAATGATAAAATAACGCCGTAACTTACATTAGTATCCTTATCATTACATTACAATATGCGTGTCTCACAAACAAATTCACTGTTTAAACACGGATTGCAGATATTATTGTTTGAAAGAAGGAGGACATCTTTACGAATCTTTTTTTCTGCTTGTTATCGCTCAGAATTCAAATGCGTGAAAATATTGCAATGCAATTTTTTAACTTCTAAAGAGAGGTGTCATTGGCCTAGGGATCGTACTTTTAATGCCGATGACGTGAAAATTACAAAAATTAGCGGACAGGACGCATTTAGCAGGTGTTTAGGTATTAACTAGTACAAAGAAATAGAAACTGAAAAATATTGGTGTTAAATACAGCGTAATCGTAATCAAAATATACATCACGACAGCAACATTTTTTTACCACTTATTATTAAAAAGGTAAATTGTGCCAATATTCTTTGAGTTATATTCGGCGAGTTTTATTCAAAGTAATAATGCCAGAATAGTATTTAAATATACATTTTTTTATTACAACATTAGAATCCTTTTGTCATGATAAAATTACTCGATTATACCTGCTACTGTCCGTCTCAATGTCAGTATCGATACACTCAGAAAGTATGGGTTTATGTAGTGCGGGTTTATGCCATGAAATTTCAACCTTTAATTACAAAGCCTTTCATTTTAATCATCCTACTTGCAAATGACGTCATTGGCATCAAAAGTACGACCCCTGGCACGAGCCATGAAGCCTTTGCTATGAAGCAAAGTTTTGTGAAAATGGGTTGTGCCTATCATCACCGAGCCGGGTTGGCGTTGAAGAAGGTAATTGTTTTAATATTATTTAGACGGACTATCGAGTTAAGATAAATTAAGGCAAATCGATGCATACCAAGATGAAGTAGTGTGTAAAGGCCTTTATCACATAAAAGGTTATGTTACGATTAAAATTTAGCTGCTATTTTTGTAAAACGTAGAACTTAACATTCTATGTATGCATGTGAATGTCATAATTTAGAAAATTCGTTAAACTTTTAGACTACTTGTGTAGTCCCATCTTTTTAGAGCTATTAATTTATACAGAAATAATGAAGGGCTTTACTTTTGTACTTAATTATACATTTGTTTTAACTGTACTTGTTTTTATTTTTTTAAACCCGCGCTGCGTTTTGTCTTTTTTGTTCTTGTAGATAAAATATATGTATATACGTACGTAGTTGAGTTGTGTTTTTTTTTTTAGAATATTTGTTATTACGGCGGATTTAATAACAAATAAGTTAATTTAAAGAAAGTGAAATAATAAAAGGGAATTACAAGAAACTTTTTCTTCAACGTACATATTTTTATTTTTGTTGTATCGTAAAAATGGTAAATCATACAAGCGTCAGTATGATTATATTAAAACCCTGAACAAAATGCAACAAATGCTATAAAATGGTCAAGTGTAAGTTTGGTACGCACTGATTTAATTTGAAATCTGATTAAAATTTCTGAATATAACCTACCACCTACTGTGCGACGGTACGGAGCCCTCGGTGCGCGTCCGACTCGCAATTGACCCATTTAAAAAATATATAAATTAGTGCTATAAGTTAAAACAGTTTTAATATTTTGTAGGGTTCCGTAGTCAAACTAGGAACTCTTATAGTTTCGCCATGTCCTTCCGTCCGTCCGTCCGTCCGCAGCCTAGTGCAAAGACTATTAGTACT
Organism: Acleris holmiana; assembly: GCA_949316455.1. NCBI lineage: Eukaryota > Metazoa > Arthropoda > Insecta > Lepidoptera > Tortricidae > Acleris > Acleris holmiana. Next base: position 9,750,768 of record OX438765.1, on the reverse strand, counting down.
AGAAAGCTGTATTTTGGCACGAATATGCATATTAGTCACGCCAACAAAGTGGTACAATAAAAAGTATCAAATGTCCCCCTCTACAGCCAAAACTACAAATACGAAAAATCTGAAAAAAAAAACATAAATGAAAGAACATATAACCAATTTTAAAGGAAAACTATAACGACTAACTAGACATCATTGGTTCTTGAGATACAGGCGATTAAAGTGTTTATACCTACTAAAATCATCTACGACGGCACCAATTGACTTTAAATAGAAAATTAGTGATTACTTGATGATTTTTTATGTTTGTAGTACTTAACGGCTTCAGAACCTTACACTGAGCATGGTCCGACATGCTCTTGCTCGGTTTTTTCTGATGTAACCGTTGGAATACATTTTTGATAAATCAAATGTTGTTAAAACAACAACAGCAAAACGGTAATTAAATAGGGTTAGGGATGAGATGTACGCTCCTGTTCCTATTAAACTTTTCAGCATCAAAGCTGAGCAAATATTAAGTTCTATATTCATCATTTTCAGTTGATTACAATCCCTTTTATGTCAATAAACGTAAATAACTGTTGGTAATAGCTACGACGTCGTCGTCAAAGTCATTATCGTCAAACGCCGTTAATTATGTTTTAATTAAAAGTTTACAAACAAGGAACGTCGTGTTTACCTTGTAATATATTTTTCATTACTTTAGTTATGTTCAAGCACGTACAGAGTACGGTCGTCCGATTTTGTTTAGTTTTTCCTAGTCAGCAGTATTGTTTGTGACATGGCGGGTTACGAAATAGAAACGGGCCGCCTGACCGTGGCAAATCCGCGCAATTCACTACCTCTGCCAAGAAAGTCCATTATGATTTCGCTTCCCTTGTACTACTTTATACATGTTACTCCGGACGAGGGTCTCATTTCTATTATGCTGAGTGTATAACATTTTACTTGAGACGCCACCTTATTTGCGTCAAAGTTTAAGGATTGTAATATAAAGCCATTGGTATAAAATGGAAACTCCGTTCATAACAATGAAAGTATGCTTTATTCGTTATTCCTTTGTTATAGCGAAATTATAAGCTTATGTTTTTTGGTTACAGATTCAGCGGAGCGCTCTCAAGCCGGGGATAATGAGAATTTGAGGTGAGTTGGGAAATTAAGACGTCTATCATCCATCACGTTGGGGACTCGGCGGTATAAAAAGACCTTAATGGACATTTAATGTAGCATTTTTTTCATTTTATTTTATACTGTGTGCTTACATTCACATAGTACTTAGAATGTGTATGGTGACAACTAGTAAACTGATTACACGTCAGCGGTACTTTGTCGGGAAACTTGGTATTTTTTTGCTTTCTCTGACAGTTTTATGTTTTAACGCTACCTAATTGTAAAAGCAAGAGTTTAAATATCCGACGAACCCAATGTCATAAGATTATTCATTTAATCTGTACCTCATAAGGTCTCTGTCAGCCTAATTTAGAAACCTCCTTACCAGACTACGCGAAGAGATATGTAATGTGTGTATGTGATCAAAAGTTAGATGCTCCACTGTGGCGTTTGAGCTATTACCGATTTTAATAAATAGGGTGTGGTGTGCTATGATTCGTCAAGAATTGCGTATGGTTTTATTTAAATTTGAGACTGCGTCTTACTAGTAGTCACTGCCAAAAGAATTTTGTTTTTCAACTTTTATTTATTAAATTTGCTGTAATGAAACTACTATATTTTTTCAATCGTTAAATTAGGAGCGCGTCTGAAAAGTTACTCGTTTAAATTTTGTGTTTGTTTACCAAATGCAGACCTCTTTTCCAAGAACAAGATTTCTGAAGTATCTTATAAATTATTTTGATGATTTAGTTTCACAACTTAACAGCAGTTTTTCTCGTTTCTGCATGATCAGATATTATTATTTTAATCAACACGTCACACATATTGTGCGGGCACAAACACAATTTGTTTTCATAACTAGAACACTGTCGTTTCTACACGCATCACCATCACGTCACCTACTCGTACGTTTATGTGTAACACAGTTTTAATGGGTGTGTGATCTCGCTACAAAACACTACTGCTAGGTATCTTATAAAGCCTTGTTAAATAAATAACCATGTCCTCAATACCACTTTAATAATAGATAATAAATATCAGCAGACAATCTCACTTAAATTGGCCAAATCCCAAACTAAGCTCTAGGCTTGTACTATTGTAGGCTAGACTAGACAACGATAAACGAGATACATAGTTACTTTAAAAAATAGAAAACATCCAAGACTCAGGAACAAATCTTATCACACAAATATCTGCCCTTACTGGGATTTGGACCCGGGACGAAGCTTCATAGGCAGGGTCACTACCAACTAGGCCGTATCGTCAAACTTTGTCTTAACGTTATTAACATCGAAAACATACATTTACATTATGATAGGTCGTGTTAACTTGACAGTAAGTGGAGGTAGCCTAGTCGTAAACAATATGGTTTTAGATGGTTTACTAGGAGATCCACATGGTTTGAGGTTAGGTTGAATACAAAACTTTGCTGATATTCGCTATTTTTTGAAATGATACATTTTTCGGTGTTAAAAAACGATGAACCAGAAATATGTAGCATACCTGATAACGACAAAATACTATTCACATCGAAATTATTTACATGAAGACTTTATTTCACATTAAAACAAAATAAAAATGTTAAAATAAATCTAAATAGGGTTTCTCGTGGAATAGTTCTAAAGTGCCTGGTGAAATTTCCTCGCTGAACAGCAATGGTAATGCGTTGAGCGAAGAAGCTGATTCTTCGATCAAGTGTTTTGAAGCTCATAAGCACCTTGGATCCGCGGACCGAGCGGTTTGACACTGAAAGCAACGTGATCGTATTAGTTGCCAAAACCCTGATATTTTATTTACTTATAGCTGGGATAAAATTACAGCTGGGATTTTTTCTTAATTATCAAAACGAACCTGAATAAAACCAGTTACTTTTTTTATACAAAAATAAATCCAAAAGCCGTCGACAATCGGTGTAATAAATCTCGCAAGAGCCGTGGCTAAGTATAATGAAATGTTGTTTTTGCCACTACCTTACCTCGGAGGATTACTTGTCATAAAGGTAGTATGAGGGATCATTCGTGTTGCCCTCGCTCGGCGTGCGCGTATGTGTGCGTAGTGGGGAAGGGAAGGCTGGGGAAGAGGAAAGTTGATCCTCTCTGATTATATATTTATATCTTCGTATATCTGTTCCAACTCATTTACACGTCAAACTGTTTGATTTTTATATATGAGGCAAACAGTAGGTAAATGATTTCCAAATAATATGCCATTGGGAAATATGTAAATCCAGAGCATGACAATGCAACATTTGCATGGGAAAGTATATTACTTATCGGAATGGGCTTGAATTA